>CM033476.1:206147295-206626866 GCA_019447015.1 Hymenochirus boettgeri
ACAGGTGAATGGGTTACAGTCTCTGGATGCCTTGAAATCAGCCCAGAGGAAATATCTAGGCCCCATGGCTGGAGGGGGAGAGTAAGAGCCTCTTTTGGCTGGAGGGTAGAGGATCCCATTGCCCACTCGCTGGTGGGTAAGCAGCGTCCCTGTTGAGTGTACCGGGGGGGGAGTGGGTGAAAGTCTCTGGTTGCCTTAAAATCAGCTCAGAGGGAAAGGCCTATGGCCCCTGGCCACACCAGCCAAAATGCACCTGATCCTGTCTGACATTGGAAGCCAAGCAGGCTCAGGCCTGGTCAGTACCTGGATGGGAGACCAACTGGGAATACCAGGTGTCATGACCTTTTCTTCTGCTTCACTCAACTGGCAGGCTTTTAAACAGGTTCCAGCGTACAATGACGAAGGAAAGGAATGGCCTGTGAAGATCGGGGGTCTCATCGGGACATCCAAGATGGCTTGGGGCCAACAGCAGCCACCCAGGATCCCCCCAGTCCAGCCGAGAGAAGAGGGGAGACCCCCCAGGACCTTACCCCTGTCCGTGGGTGAATGGCATCCCTGGCATGAAAGTACAGGTGAATGGGTTACAGTCTCTGGATGCCTTGAAATCAGCCCAGAGGAAATATCTAGGCCCCATGGCTGGAGGGGGAGTAAGAGCCTCTTTTGGCTGAAGGGTAGAGGATCCCCATTGCCACTGGCTGGTGGGTGAGTGGCGTCCCTGGTTGAGTGTACCGGGGAGTGGGTGAAAGTCTCTGGTTGCCTTAAAATAAGCTCAGAGCGAAAGGCCTTTAGCCCATGGCCCCTGGCCACACCAGCCCAAATGCACCTGATCCTGTCTGACATGGAAGCTAAGCAGGTTCAGGCCTGGTCAGTACTTGGATGGGAGACCATCTGGGAATACCAGTGTCATAGACCTTTCGTTGCTTCACTCAACTGGCAGGTTTTTAAACAGGTTCCAGCGTACAACGACGAAGGAAAGGAAGGCCTGTGAAGATCGGGGTCTCATCGGGACATCCAAGATGGGGGGGCCAACAGCAGCCACCCAGGATCCTCCCAGCCCAGCCGAGAGAAGAGGGAGACTCCCAGGACCCTACCCCTGTCTGGTGGGTGAACGGCATCCCTGGCATGAAAGTACAGGTGAATGGGTTACAGTCTCTGGATGCCTTGAAATCAGCCAGAGGAAATATCTAGGCCCCATGGCTGGAGGGGGGAATAACAGCCTCTTTTGCTGGAGGGTAGAGGATCCCCATTGCCACTTGGCGGTGGGTGAGCGGCGTCCCTGGTTGAGTGTACCGGGCAGTGGGTGATGAAAGTCTTGGTTGCGCTTAAAATCAGCATCAGAGGGAGAGGCCTATGGCCCCTGGCCACACCAGCCCAAATGCACCTGATCCTGTCTGACATTGGAGCTAAGCATGTTCAGGCCTGGTCAGTACCTGGATGGAGACCAACTGGGAATACCAGGTGTCATAGTCCTTTTCTTCTGCTTCACTCAACTGGCAGGCTTTCAAACAGGTTCTAGCATTCAATGACAAAGAAAAGGAATGCATGTGAAGATCGGGGGGCTCCGGGACATCCAAGATGGCTGGGGGCAAACAGCAGCCGCCCAGGATCCCCCCAGCCCAGCTGAGAGAAGAGGGAGAATCCCAGGACCTTACCCCTGCCTGGTGGGTAAACAGCATCTCTGGCATGAAAGTACAGGTGAAGGGGTACAGTCTCTGGATGCCTTGAAATCAGCCCAGAGGAAATATTAGGCCCCATGGCTGGAGGGGGAGTAAGAGCCTCTTTTGGAGGGGGTAGAGGATCCCCATTGCCACTGGCTGGGGGATGAGCGACGTCCGGGTTGAGTGTACCGGGGGAGTGGGTGTGAAAGTCTCTGGTTGCCTTAAAATCAGCTCAGAGGGAAAGGCCTATGGCCCCTGGCCACCAGCCCCAATGCACCCGATCTTGTCTGACATTGGAAGCTAAAAGAGTTCAGGCCTGGCCAGTACTTGGATGGGGAAACCAACTGGGAATACCAGGTGTCATAGACCTTTCTTCTGCTTCACTCAACTGGCAGGCTTTAAACAGGTTCCAGCGTACAATGAGGAAGGAAATGAATGGCCTGTGAAGATCGGGGGTCTCATCGGGACACAACCAGATGGCTGGGGGCAACAGCAGCACCCAGGATCCCCCCAGCCCAGCCGAGAGAAGAGGGGACCCCCAGGAAATTACCCCTGCGGTGGGTGAACGCATCCCTGGCATGAAAGTACAGGTGAATGGGTTACAGTCTCTGGATGCCTTGAAATCAGCCCAGAGGAAATATCTAGGACCATGGCTGGAGGGGGATTAAGAGCTCTTTTGGCTGGAGGGTAGAGGATCCCCATTGCCACTGGCTGGGGGTGAGCAGCGTCCCTGGTTGAGTGTACCGGGGAGTGGGTGATGAAAGTCTCTGGCTGCCTTAAAATCAGCTCAGAGGGCAAGGCCTATAGCCCTGGGCCACACCAGCCCAAATGCACCTGATCCTGTCTGACATTGGAAGCTAAACAGGTTCAGGCCAGGTCAGTACTTGGATGGGAGACCAACTGGGAATACCAGGTGTCATAGACCTTTTCTTCTGCTTCACTCAACTGGCAGGCTTTTAAACAGGTTCCAGCGTACAATGACGAAGGAAAGGAATGGCCTGTGAAGATCGGGGGTCTCATCGGGACATCCAAGATGGCTGGGGGCCAACAGCAGCCAACCAGGATCCCCCCAGCCCAGCCGAGAGAAGAGGGAGACTCCCCAGGACCTTACCCCTGTCTGGTGGGTGAAGGCATCCCTGGCATGAAAGTACAGGTGAATGGGTACAGTCTCTGGATGCCGTAAATCATCCCAGAGGAAATATCTAGGCCCCATGGCTGGAGGGGGAGTAAGAGCCTCTTTTGGCTGGAGGGAGAGGATCCCCATGCCAGGCTGGGGGTGAGCGGCGCCTGGTGGGAGTGTACCGGGGAGTGGGGAATTGATGAAAGTCTCTGGTTGCCTTAAATAAGCTCAGAGGGAAAGGCCTATGGCCCCTGGCCACACCAGCCCAAATGCACCTGATCATGGCTGACATTGGAAGCCAAGCAGGTTCAGGCCTGGTCAGTACTTGGATGGGAGACCAACTGGGAATACTGGGTGCCATAGACCTTTTTTTCGCTTCACTCCAACTGGCAGGCTTTTAAAACAGGTTCCAGCGTACAATGACGGAAGGAAAGGAATGGCCTGTGAAGATCAGGGGTCTCATCGGATCATCCAAGATGGCTGGGGTAAACAGCAGCCAACCAGAATCCCCCAGCCCCAGCCGAGAGAAGAGGGAGACTCCCCAGGACCTTATCCCTGTCTGGTGGGTGAACGGCATCCCCTGCATGAAAGTACAGGTGAATGGGTTACAGTCTCTGGATGCCTTGAAATCAGCCCCGAGGAATATCTAGGCCCCATGGCTGGAGGGGGGAGTAAGAGCCTCTTTTGGCTGGAGGGTAGAGGATCCCCATTGCCACTGGCTGGTGGGTGAGAGCAGCGTCCTGGTTGAGTGTACCGGGGAGTGGGTGAAAGTCTCTGGCTGCCTTAAAATCAGCTAAGAGGGAAAGGCCTATGGAACCTGGCCACACAGCCCAAATGCACTGATCCTGTCTGACATTGGAAGCCAAGCAGGTTCAGGCCTTGTCAGTACTGGATGGAGACCAATGGGAAACAGGTGTCATAGACCCTTTCTCTGCTTCACTCAGCTGGCAGGCTTTTAAACAGGTTCCAGCGTACAATGACGAAGGAAAGGATGGCCTTTGAAGATCAGGGGTCTCATCAGGACTTACAAGATGGCTGGGGGCCAACAGCAGCAACCAGGATCCCCCCAGCCCAGCCGAGAGAAGAGGGGACTCCCCAGGACCTACCCCTGTTGGTGGGTAAACGGCATCCCTGGCATGAAAGTACAGATGAATGTGTTACAGTCTCTGGATGCCTTGAAATCAGCCCAGAGGAAAATCTAGGCCCCATGGCTGGAGGGGGAGTAAGAGCCTCTTTTGGCTGGGGGTAGAGGATTCCCCATTGCCAATGGCTGGTGGGTGAGTGGCGCGCCTGGTTGAGTGTAACGGGGAGGTGGGTGAAAGTCTCTGGCTGCCTTAAAATCAGCTCAGAGGGAAAGGTCTCTGGCCCCTGGCCACACCAGCCCAAATGCACCTGATCCTGCCTGACATTGGAAGCCAAGTAGGTATCAGGCCTGGTCAGTACTTGGATGGGAGACCAACTGGGAATACCAGGTGTCATAGACCTTTTCTTCTGGTTCACTCAATGGTAGGCTTTAAACAGGTTCAAGCGTAAATGACGAAGGAAAGGAATGACCTGTGAAGTCGGGGGGCTCATCGGGACATCCAAGATGGCTGGGGGCCAAAAGCAGCCACCCAGGTTCCCCCCTGCCCAGAAGAGAAGAGGGAGACCCCCCAGGACCCTGACCCTGACGGTGGGTGAGCGGCATCCCTGGCTTGAGAGTACAGGTGAAGGGTGTGTACCTGGGAGTGTGGGTGAAAGTCCTGGCTGCCTAAAATCAACTCAGAGGGAAAGGCATATGGCCCTTGGCCACACCGGCCCAAATGAACCTAATCCTGTCTGGCATTGGAAGCTAAGCATTTTCAGGCCTGGTCAGTACTTGCATGGCAGACTAATGGGAATATCAGGTGTCATAGACCTTTCTTCTGCTTCGTCAACTGGCAGGCTTTTTTTAACAGGTTCCAGCGTACATGACGAATGGAAAGGAATGGCCTGTGAAGATCGGGGGGCTCATCAGGAAACCTAAGATGGCTGGGGGCCAACAGCAGCCACCCAGGATCCCCCCAGCCCAGCGAGAGAAGAGGGAGACTCACCAGGAGCGTACCCTGTTGGTGGGTGACCGGCATCCCTTGCTTGAGAGTACAGGTGTATGGGTTACAGTCTCTGGATGCTTTCAAATCAGCCCACATGAAATATCTAGGCCCCATGGCTGGAGGGGGAGTAAGAGCCCTTTCGGCTGGAGGGTAGAGTAGCCCCATTGCCACTGGCTGGTGGGTGAGCGGCGTTTCTGGCTTTGAGTGTACCGGGGAGTGGGTGAAGGTCTTGGCTGCCTTAAAAATCAGCTCGAGGGAAAGGCCTATGGCCCTTGGCCACACCAGCCAAAATGCACCTGATCCTGCCTGACATTGAAGCTAAGCAGGATAGGCTGGTCAGCACTTGGATGGAGACCAACTGGGAATACCAGGTGTCATAGACCTTTCTTTGCTTCGCCCAAACGGCAGGCCTTCAAACAGGTTCTAGCATTCAATGACAAAGGAAGGAATGGCATGTGAAGATGGGGGCTCATCGGGACATCCAGGATGGTGGGGGCAAACAGCAGCCGCCCAGGATCCCCCAGCCCAGCCAAGAGAAGAGCGAGACTCCCAGGACCCTGCCCTGTCTGGTGGGTGAGCGGCATCCTGGCTTGAGAGTACAGGTGTATGGGTTACAGTCTCTGGATGCCTTCAAATTAGCCCAGATGAAATATTCTAGGCCCCATGGCTGGAGGGGGAGTAAGAGCCTTTTTGGCTGGAGGGTAGGAGAGCCCCATTCCCACTGGCTGGTGGGTGAGCGGCATCCCTGGCTGAGTGTACCGGGAGTGGGGTGAGGTTGAAAGTCTTTTGCTGCCTTAAAATCAGCTCAGAGGGAAGGCCTATGGCCCTTGGCCACCACAGCCTAAATGCACCTGATCCTGCCTGACATTGGAAGCAAGCAGGATAAGGCCTGGTCAGTACCGCGATGGGAGACCAACTGGGAATACCAGGTGGTCATAGACCTTTCTTCTGCTTCACTCAACTGGCAGGCTTTTAAACAGGTTCCAGCGTACAATGACGAAGGAAAGGAGGTGACCTGTGAAGATCGGGGGGCTCATCGGGACATCCAAGATGGCTGGGGGCCAAAGCAGCTGCCCAGGTTCCCCCCAGCCCAGAGAAGAGAAGAGGGAGACCCCCCAGGACCCTGCCCTGCCCGGTGGGTGAGCGGCATCCTGGCTGAGAGTACAGGTGAATGGGTGTGTGAACTGGAGTGGGTTGTGAAAGTCCTTGGCTGCCTTAAAATAACATCAGAGGGAAAGGCATATGGCCCTTGGCCACACACGGCCCAAATAAACCTAATCGTCTGGCATGGAAGCTAAGCATTTTCAGGCCTGGTCAGTACTTGCATGGGAGACCAACTGGGAATATCAGGTGTCATAGACCTTCTTCTGCTTCGCTCAACTGGCAGGCTTTTTTTTAAACAGGTTCCAGCGTACAATGACGAATGGAAAGGAATGGCCTGTGAAGATCGGGGGGCTCATCAGGACATCTAAGATGGGCTGGGGCCAACAGCAGCCGCCCAGGATCCCCCCAGCCCAGCCAAGAGAAGAGGGAGACTCCCCGGACCTTACCCCTGTCTGGTGGGGTGAGCGGCATCCCTTGCTTGAGAGTACAGGTGTATGGGTTACAGTCTCTGGCTGCCTTAAAATCAGCTCAGAGGGAAAGGCCCATGGCCCTTGGCCAAACCAGCCCAAATTCACCTGATGGTCTGACATTGGAAGCTAAACAGGTTCAGGCCTGGTAGTACTTGGATGGGAGACCAACTGGGAATACCAGGTGTCATAGACCCTTTTCTTCTGTCGCTCAACTGGCAGGCTTTTAAACAGGTTCTAGCATTCAATGACAAAGGAAAGGAATGGCATGTGAAGATCGGGGGCTCATCGGGACACAAGATGGCTGGGGGCAAGCAGCAGCCGCCCAGGATCCCCCAGCCCAGCCGAGAGAAGGCGAGACTCCTCAGGACCTTGCCCCTGTCTGGTGGGTGGCGGCATCCCTGGGTTGAGAGTACAGGTGTATGGGTACAGTCTCTGGATGTTTCAAATCAGCCCAGATGAAATATCTACGCCATGGCTGGTGGAGGGGGAGTAAGAGCCTCTTGGCTGGAGGGTAGAGGAGCCCCATTGCCACTGGCTGGTGGGTGAGCGGCATCCCTGGCTTGAGTGTACCGGGGAGTGGGTGAAAGTCTTTGGCTGCCTTAAAATCAGCTCAGAGGGAAATGCCTATGGCCCTTGGCCACACCAGCCCAAAGTACCTGATCCTACCTGACATCGGAGAGCCAAGCAGGATCAGGCTTGGTCAGTACTTGGATGGGAGACCAACTGGGAATACCAGGTTCATAGACCTTTTCCTCTGCTTCACTAACTGGCAGGATTAAACAGGTTCCAGCGTACAATGACAAAGGAAAGGAATGATGTGAAGATCGGGGGGCTCATCGGAACATCGAAGATGGCTGGGGGCCAAAAGCAGCCGCCCAGGTTCCCCCAGCCCAGACAAGAGAAGAGGGAGACTCCCCAGGACCCCGCCCCTGCCTGGTGGGTGTGAACAGCATCCCTGGCTTGAGAGTACAGGTGAATGGGTGTGTACCTGGGTGGGGTGAAAGTCTTTGGCTGCCTTTAAAACAGCTCAGAGGGAAAGGCATATGGCCCTTGGCCACACCGGCCCAAATGAAACTAATCCTGTCTGGCATTGGAAGCTAAGCATCTTCAGGCCTGGTCAGTACTTGGATGGGAGACCAACTGGAAAACCAGGTGTCATAGACCTTTTCTTCTGCGCGTAACTGGCAGGCTTTTAAACAGGTTCCAGCATTCAATGACAAAGGAAAGGAATGGCATGTGAAGATCGGAGGGCTCATCGGGACATCCAAGATGGCTGGGGGCAAACAGCAGCCGCCCAGGATCCCCCCAGCCCAGCCGAGGGAAGAGGGAGACTCCCCAGGACCTAACCCCGTCTGGTGGGTGAACGGCATCCCTGGATGAAAGTACAGGTGAATGGGTTACAATCTCTGGGTGCTTGAAATCAGCCCAGAGGAAATATCTAGGCCTCATGGCTGGAGGGGGAGTAAGAGCCTCTTTGGCTGGAGGGTAGAGGATCTCCATTGCCACTGGGTGGTGGGTGGGTGAGCGGGCATCCCTGGCTTAGTGTGACCGGGGAGTGGGGTGAAAGTCTTGGCTGCCTTAAAATCAGCTTAGAGGGAAAGGCCTATGGCCCTTGGCCAAACCAGCCCAAATGCATCTGATCCCGCCTGACATTGAAAGCCAAACAGTTCAGGCCTGGTCAGTATTGGATGGGAGACCAACTGGGAATACCAGGTGTAATAGACCTTTTCTTCCGCTTCGCTCAATGGCAGGCTTTTAAAAAGGTTCCTGCGTACAATGACGAAGGAAAGGAATGACCTGTGAAGATCGGGGGGCTCATCGGGACATCCAAAGTGGCTGGGGGCCAATAGCAGCCGCCAGGATCCCCCCAGCCCAGAGAAAGAGAAGAGGGAGACTCCCCAGGACCCTGCCCCTGCCTGGTTGGTGAACGGCATCCCTAGCTTGAGAGAACAGGTGAATGGGTGTACCTGGGAGTGGGTGAAAGTCTTTGGCTGCCTTAAAATCAGCTCAGAGGGAAAGGCATATGGCCCTTGGCACACCGGCCCAAATGAACCTAATCTTGTCTGGCATTGGAAAAGCTATGCATTTTCAGGCCTGGTCAGTACTTGCATGGGAGACCAACTGGCAATACCAGGTGTCATAGACCTTTCTCTTGCTTCGCTCAACTGGCAGGCTTTTAAACAGGTTCTAGCATTCAATGACAAAGGAAAGGAATAACATGTGAAGATCGGGGGGCTCATCGGGACATCCAGATGGCTGGGGCCAAAAGCAGTCGCCCAGGATCCCCCAGCCCAGCCAAGAGAAGAGCGAGACTCCCCAGGACCTTGCCCTGTCGGGGGGTGAGCGGCATCCCTGGCTTGAGAGTACAGGTGAAAGGGTGTGTACCTGGGAGGGGTTGAAGTCCTTGGCTGCCTTAAAATCAACTCAGAGGGAAAGGCATATGGCCTTGGCCAACACCGGCCCAAATGAACCTAATCCTGTCTGGCATTGGAAGCTAAGCATTTTCAGGCCTGGTCAGTACTGCATGGGAGACCAAATGGGAATATCAGGTGTCATAGACCTTTTTTGCTTTTGCTCAACTGGCGTTTTAAACAGGTCCAGCGTACAATGACGAATGGAAAGGAATGGCCGTTGAAGATCGGGGGCTCATAGGGACCCAAAATGGCTGGGGGCCAACAGCAGCCACCCAGGATCCCCCAGCCCAGCCGAGAGAGAGAGGGAGACTCCCAGGACCTACCCCTGTCTGGTGGGCAACAGGCATCCCTGGCATGAAAGTACAGGTGAATGGGTTACAGTCTCTGGATGCCTTGAAATCAGCCCAGATGAAATATCTAGGCCCATGGGGAGGGGGAGTAAGAGCCTCTTTTGGCTGGAGGGTAGAGGATCCCCATTGCCTGGCTGGTGGGTGAGCGGCGTACCTGGCTTGAGTGTACCGGGAGTGGGTGTGTGATGAAAGTCTTGTTGCCTTAAAAATCAGCTCAGAGGGAAAGGCCTATGGCCCTTGGCCAAACCAGCCCAAATGCACCTGATCCTGTCTGACATTGGAAGCCAAACAGGTTCACGCCTGGTCAGTACTTGGATAGGAGACCAACTGGGAATACACAAGGGTAATAGACATATGTAACATAGTAATAAGGGGAATAAAGACATTCGTCCATCAAGTCCAACCTATTCACTTTTTTTTTTTTTTTTTTTTTTTTTAACCCTACCTAACAGTTGATCCAGAGGAAGGCAAAAAACCCCCAGCTAAAAAAGGGGGGGAAAATTCCTTCCTGACTCCAAACGGCAATCGGAAAGTATCCCTGGATCAACCAGATTATATGCATTAATACCAGTAATTCTCAAATTTTTTAGTTTTAGAAACTTATCCAGGCCTTTTTTAAAGTTATTCAATGAACTTGCCATTACCACCTCTGCTGGGAGACAGTTCCACAGTTTTCACCGTTCTCACTGTAAAGAAACCTCTCCTAACTTGAAGATGAAACTTCTTTTCTTCCCACCTTAAGGATGTCACGAGTCCTTGATATGACCTATTAGTGAACAATGCACCAGAGAGTTCACTGTAGGGCCATTAATATATTTGTATAAGGTTATCATGTCCCCACGCAACCGCCGCTTCTCCAATGTAAACAGCCCTAACTTGTCTAATCTGCCTGCATATTCAAGCCCCTCCATTCCCCTTATTAATTTAGTTGCCCTTCTCTGAAAGCCTCCATTTCCAAGATGTCCCTTTGTATATGGGATTCCAAAACTGCACCGCATATTCCAAATGTGGCCTACCAGTGCCTTGTAAAGAGGGAGAATAATATTTTCTCTCTTGATTCCATTCCCTCTTATACAAGACAATATCTTGCTAGCTCTAGCTGTTGCTACCTGGCATTGTTTGCTACAGCCTAAGTCTGTTATCTACCAGAACCCCCAAATCTTTTCCATTTCAGATGCACTTAACACAGAGTATTTATGGTGTAGGTGGCACAGGGATTATTAAATCCCAAATGCATCACCTTACATTTATCAACATTGAATCTCATCTGCCATTCTGCTGCCCATTTGATAATCTATCTAGGTCTGCTTGCAGCACTTGCACATCATTGGAAGTTTCCAAAGCTCTGCATAATTTAGTGTCATCAGCAAACACAGAGACTTGTCTCAATGCCCCTTCTAAGTCATATAAAACAGATTAAACAGAAGCGGCCCCAGTACAGAACCCGAGGAACTCCGCTTAGAACTTTAGCCCACATAGATGTAGCTCCATTAACCACCACTCTCTGTTTGCGGTCCAATAACCAGTTTCTATCCATGAACAAATGTTTCTTCAAGGCCAACAGTCCTCAGTTTATACATTAGTCGCCTATGTGGCACAGTATCAAAGGCTTTTGCAAAATCCAAATTACCACATCCACAGCGTGCCTGAATCTAACTTCTTACTCACTTCCTTCATAAAAACCAATTAAATTGTCTGGCATGATCTATTTCTCAATAAATCCATGCTGACTACTACTAATAAGATGATCTCTGGGAGACAAAGTCAAGGATATGATCCCTTAAAAAGTTTCCATCACCTTCCCTACCACTGATGTTAGGCTTAAGGTCTATAGTTACCAGGCTGTGAACGACTACCTTTTTTGAATATTGGTATTACATTGGCTTTTTTCCAATCCAGCGGCAAAACCCACAAAAGGAATCTGAAAAGATGAGACACAGTGGTCTTGCTAGAAACTGAACTAAGCTCTTTTAAAATCCTAGGATGCAATCCACTGGTCCTGGCGCTATTGATATTAACTTGTCTAATTGATTCCGTACCATATCTTGTTATCCAATGTGAAAACTCTTCATTTCCTCCTGCACATTGTTACAATCCCTACTGTAAGGATTCTCAACAGTAAAAACCGATTGTAAAAAAACGGTTTAGCAGATTAGCCTTTTCGGCATCCTCTACAACCACCTCAGCTCCATTATTTAATGGTCCCACATTCTCAGTCCTCATTTTTTTACCTTTATATACTTTAAAAACATCTTGGGGTGGACTTGCTTTGTTCGGCAATCCGGTGTTTCATTTTCTATTTTAGCTGTTTTAATTGCTTTCTGCACTCTTTATTACAACTTTTGAAGTCCCTGTAAGCCGTGTCTGTGCCTTCTGCTTTCAAAATTTTAAAAGTCCTTTTCTTTTTTCCATTTCCCTTTTTACCTGAGCATTAAGCCATGCAGGAGTGGACCTAATTTTTACACTTGTTTCCTAAAGGTACCGATTTAGGAAATGTATAGTTTAATACCCTTTAAAAGTGGTCACATCTGCTCAGTATCTTACCTAGAAACAGTTCCCCCCAGTCTATGAGCAGGAGCGATTCCTTTAAAAGCATAAATAGCTATCCTAAAGTTAAAAGTTTTGTTAAGCGCAGTGCACTTAGTTTTCTGCACCTATTATAATGACACTATTCATGGTCACTATCCCTAAGCGTTCCATACCTTCATCTCCAAAATGAGCTCGGGTTATTAGATATCACCAGATCCAACAACGCATTCTTCTAGTAGGAATCTACCATCTGTGAAAGAAAATGCTCTATAGGAAATTAAGAAACTTTATACCTTTTGAGGCGCTGGCAGTTCCATTACTCCAACTATTTCAGGGTAGTTAAAATCCCCAAACCAGAAACATGCCCCATACCAGCAGCCTTCGCCAACTGCATATGGAGATTATTTCCACCTCTTCCCCGGCATTTGGCGGCTTATAACACACTCCAACAATTAATTTACCTACCTCTTGCTTCGTACAAGTTCACCCATAATGTTTCTGCCGCATCGTTTGCTCCCCCATCTATTCCATCTTTTAAATTGGGTTCAATCCTGTTTAACATACTACATACTCCTCCTCTTTCTTATTAACTCGGTCAGTGTCTCTATAAGGAGTAACCTTCAATATTACTGTCCAGTCGTGTGGAATCATTAAGCCATGATTCGCTATACCAATTACATCATACCTCTTAACGCTATTATTTAAGTTCGCCGTTTTTCAGCCAGACTCCTTGCATTTGTAAACATACATTTTAGATTATCAATTGATTACTTCCATACATGGTCTACATGCCTCCTTATCCTCTATGCTCCCCCCTCCTCCTTCTCCTCCCTCCGTTGTTTACTAGCCCCCAGATCCCTAACTTCTCTATCTACCCCCGTGTTAGTTTAAACGTTCCCTCCCCCCCATACCTAGTTTAAAATCTCCTTCAACCCCCTAGCCATCTTCTCCCCCAAAACAGTTGCACCACCACCATTGAGGTGCATCCGTCACTACTAAAGAGCCTGTAGCCAACAGAAAAGTCAGCCCAGTTCTCTAAAAACCCAAACCCCATCTCCTACACCACTCTCTTAGCCACGAATTTTATACTCCTGAGCTCCCGTTGCCTCCCTAGCGTAGCACGTGGCTGCGGTAGTATTTCTGAAATCACTACCCGGAGGTCCTTGCTTTTAACTTGGCCCCCTAATTCTCGGAAATCATTTTTAAGGACCTCACCTCCACCTTAACTTTGTCATTGGCACCAATGTGAACAAAGACCGCCGGGTCCTCCCAGCCCCACCCAATAATCTATCTACACGATCCACCACATGTCGAACCCTAGCACCAGGCAGACAACAACACGTTCGGCATGCAGGGTCCTGGCGACAGATTACCCTATCTACCCTTTAATAATAGAATCCCCTACCACTACCACCTGTCTATCCTTTCTAGCCCCCAGTTCTCCCTCCCTTGTATTGGAGATGGCCGTCCCCTGGGTGCTAAGGGAAAGGCCCTCCATACATGCTGTTCCGAGCCATCGTTCCCACATCTCACCTAAAATGGCAAACTTTGGGATCGACCAGCTGGGAAGAAGCCCCCCTATCCTCCATCCCCTACTTCCCCTGGTGACCCTTACAATTTATCTTCCTTCTCCCCACTATTGCCCCATCTCCACCCACCAGTTTACTGGCCCCTGCCAGTACCTGATTTCCCAGGTTTGCCAAGTCTGCCAATGCTGCAAAGTTTACCCCTTAGACTCTGTACTCAGATTCCAAATGGGCAAACCCACTCACACCTGACACATACATAGGTCCCCTGGGGCGGGCTGCTCAAGATCCCATACATGGCAGGATGCACAGGATGAATTGCGCGGCCCCCAACAAAAATGTCCATAATAAAAAGCAATACACAGCGAGAAAAGAAATGTTTGTTGTCTTAAACGCTTTCTTGTTTTAAACGCTTAGTTTTTTAACGCTGTCAATTCTCTTAAAAACAGAAAAATCTCTTTAAAAAAGGGAATCGCTCAGAGCTAATCGCTCATGGGAAGGCCTTAAATGAGGTTCAAAACCAACCAGAGCCACAGGCCTCAGTCAATTTAAACCAATTAGTTAACCCCCCTCCAATCAGAGAGAGAGAGAAAAAAAAAAAAAAACCTTTCCTTTGTCTCCTACCAGCCCCGCCCCACAGGTAACAGGTGTTTTTAAACACAAGTATTTGTTTTTAGTAATCCAGTGCTTGAGTTTACTCAAACAATTCCTACCACCTTATTCAAGCAGTAAGTAGTAAAAAAAAATAAAAAATACACTAGTGATTAATTACTTACAAGGCACCCTCCTAGAATAAATAGTGTTTAGGTTAGTACATTTACTAGGCTGCAACCACAGTATAAACGCTTTAGTTTTTAACGCTGTCAATTCTCTAAAAACAGAAAAAATCTCTTTAAAACAGGAAATCGCTCGAGCGTAACTGCTCATGGGAAGGCCTTAAATGAGGTTCAAAAACCAACCAGAGCCAACAGGCCTCAGTCAAATTAAACCAATTAGTTACCACCCCCATCCATCAGAGAAGAGAGAGAGAGAAAAAAAAAAAAAAAACTTCCTTTGTCTCCTACAGCCCCCGCTCCACAGGTAACAGTGTTTTTAAACACAAGTATTGTTTTAGTAATCCAGTGCTTTGAGTTTACTCAAACAATTCCTACCACTTATTCAAGCAGTAAGTAGTAGTAAAAAAAAAATAAAATACACTAGTGATTAATTACTTACACAGGCACCCTCTAGAAATAAATAGGTGTAGGTTAGAACATTTAATAGGGCAACCACAGTTAATAACGCTTTAGTTTTTTAACGCTGTCAATTCTCTTAAAAACAGAAAAATCTCTTAAACAGGAAATCGCCTCAGAGCTAATCGCTCATGGGAAGGCCTTAATGAGGTTCAAAAACCAACCAGAGCCACAGGCCTCAGTCAATTTAAACCAATTAGTTACACCCCCATCCAATCAGAGAGGGAGAGAAAAAAAAAAAAAACCTTTCCTTTGTCTCCTACCAGCCCCCGCTCCACAGGTAACAGTGTTTTTTAAACACACAAGTATTTGTGTTTAGTAATCCAGTGCTTTGAGTTTACTCAAACAATTCCTACCACTATTCAAGCAGTAAGTAGTAAAAAAAATAAAAATACACTAGTGATTAATTACTTACACACAGGCACCTCCTAGAAATAATAGTGTTAGGTTAGTACATGTACTAGGCTGCAACCACAGTAAATACGCTTTAGTTTTTAACGCTGTCAATTCTCTTAAAAACAGCAAAAAATCTCTTTAAAACAGGAAAATCGCTCCAGAGCTAATCGCATCAGGGAAGCCTTAAATGAGGTTCAAAACCAACCAGAGCCAACAGGCCTCAGTCAATTTAAACCAATTAGTTACACCCCCATCAATCAGAGAGAGAGAGAGGAAAAAAAAAAAACCCTTCCTTTGTCTCCTACCAGCCCCCGCTCCACAGGTAACAGTGTTTTTTTAAACACAAGTATTTGTTTTAGTAATCCATGTGCTTTGAGTTTACTCAAACAATTCCTACCACCTATTCAGCAGTAAGTAGTAAAAAAAATAAAAATACACTAGTGATTAATTACTACACCAGGCACCCTCCTAGAAATAAATAGTGTTAGGTTAGTACATTTACTAGGCTGCAACCACAGTTAATAAACGCTAGTTTTTTAACGCTGTCAATTCTCTATTAAAAACAGAAAAATCTCTTTAAAACAGGAAATCGCTCAGAGCTAATCGCTTCATGGGAAGGCCTTAAATGAGGTTCAAAAACCAACCAGAGCCAACGGCCTCAGTCAATTAAACCAATTAGTTACACCCCCATCCAATCAGAGAGAGAGAGAGAACAAAAAAAAAAACCTTCCTTTGTCTCCACCAGCCCCCGCTCCACAGGTAACAGTGTTTTTTAAACACAGTAGTGTTTAGTAATCCAGTGCTTTGAGTTTACTCAAACAATTCCTACCACCTTATTCAAGCAGTAAGTAGTAAAAAAAAATAAAAATACACTAGTGATTAATACTTACACAGGGCACCCTCCTAAGAAATAAATAGTGTTGGTTAGTACATTTAACTAGGCTGCAACCACAGTTAATAAACGCTTAGTTTTTTAACGCTGTCATTCTCTTAAAAACAGAAAATCTCTTTTAAAACGGAAATCGCTCAGAGCTAACGCTCATGGGAAGGCCTTAAATGAGGTTCAAAACCAACCAGAGCCAACAGGCCTCAGTCAATTTAAACCAATTAGTTAACACCCCCCATCCAATCAGAGAGAGAGAGAGAAAAAAAAAAAAACCCTTTCCCTTGTCTCCTACCAAGCCCCCGCTCCACAGGTAACAGGTTTTTTAAACACAAGTATTTGTTTTGTAACCAGTGCTTTGAGTTTACTCAAACAATTCCTCCACCTTATTCAAGCGAGTAAGTAGTAAAAAAAATAAAAAATACACTAGTGATTTAATTACTTACACAGGCACCTACCTAGAAATAAATAGTGTTGGGTTAGTACATTACTAGGCTGCCAACCACAGTTAATAAAGTGTTTAGTTTTAACTCTGTAATTTCTCTTAATAAACAGGAAAAATCTTTTAAAAAAGGAAAATGCTCAGAGCTAATCGCTCATGGGAAGGCTCTTAAATGAGGTTCAAAAACTTTTCTTCGGCTCGCTCAACTGGCAGGCTTTTTAAACAGGTTCTAGTATTCAATGACAAAGGAAAAGGAATGCATGTGAAGATCGGGGGGCTCATCGGACATCCAAGATGGCTGGGGGCCAACAAGCGCCCCAGGATCCCCCCAGCCCACCGAGAGAAGGAGAAGAGCGGATCCCAGGACCTTGCCATGTCTGGTGGGTGAGCGCATCCTGGCTTGAGAGTACAGGTGTATGGGTTACAGTCTCTGGATGCTTCAAATCAGCCCACATGAAATATCTAGGCCCCATGGCTGGAGGGGGAGAGTAGAGAGCCTCTTTTGGCTGGAGGGCAGAGGGAAGCCCCATTGCACAGGCTGGGGGGGGTGAGCGGCATCCCGGGCTAGTGTACCGGGGAGTGGGGTGATGAAAGTCTTTGGTGCCTTAAAATCAGCTCAGAGGGAAAGGCCTATGGCCCTTGGCCACCAGCCCAAATGCACCTGATCCTGCCTGACATTGGAAGCCACAAGCAGGAGCAGGCTTGGTCAGTACTTGGATGGGAGACCAACTGGGAATACCACAGGTTGTCATAAGACCTTTTCCTCTGCTTCACTCAAACTGGCAAGGCTTTTAAATCTTCTCCATACCTGGGATCAGCGGGAGCAGAGGGAAAAAAATATAAAACCAGAGGGAAATTCCAAGGTATGGAAAGCGCCATCTGATGGAATCTCTCTTGACACAAGGAAACTGGTACAGAACAAAGGACTAGTTTGGTGTTCCATTGGGTTGCCATTGGGTTGCCATTGGGTTCATTTTGTGAAAAATCTATGGATTCAAGCACATTCTCCAGGTGGACATTTTCTCTGCCCAGGAAATCTGCTTCCTGATGTCTATTCCAGGCAAATAACGGCTATTATCCTATAGCCGTTTATTATTTCCTTCTGACCACAAGAGAATCTTCTGGAGTAAGAGAGACCAGAGTTTGCGGTTCCGAGGTCCTCCTCTCTTGTTGATATAGCCACAACCGTAGTGTGTCTGAATATATCCTCAGCTGTGCCCCTTGATGTGTTCTTGGAAGTGAAGAATTGCTTTCCAACAGCCATCATCTTCTGAATCAATTATTTATCCTGCTGTCTTGTTGTCCCAAGAACCCTGGGCTGTTAGTTGCTGGTAAGTCGCTCCCCACCCTCTGGAGCTTGCGTCCGTAGTTATGCTCTTCCAGGTAGGAGTTTGTTAATTGATGGTCTGAAATTGTCTACTTGTAGCCACCACCGTAGATTGATCGGAAGATAGATTAATTTTCTGGGATTCTGACCCTCTTCCATTGAGACAGGAAGAAGACCGAAGAGGGCGAAGATGTAACATTGCCCAGTGTACAGACTTCTTCCCCAATACTTGATTTGATAAATTTTCCGGGGCTGTGGGAAATTGACTAGTTTGGATACCAAACTGGATTTCCAAAGAATTTTGGTTTTGGGAGTTCTACTCATTATCTTTGTATCCAGGAATATCCCAGATAGTCCAGACATTGTGTTGGTGTGAGTTGTGACTTCTCCATTTTATCATCCAAACGAGGGAACTGGAGTAATTGTAAGGCTTTGCGACCTGTGCTGTCATATAAAATTGGATTGCCTGCCACTATTCCAGTATCCTGGAAAAATGTGTGGAAATCCAAGTGGGAGAACCCGTGATTGATGTGGTTCTGTTGGATGTGGAATCTTAAATATCTCCTGTGTTCTGGATAGACGATAGTGGGATAAAGCATCTTCGAGATCCACACTTTGCATAACCAATCTCCCTTTCTTAAATGTTGGCGTACAACCTCAGGACTCCATCTGAAAGATCTTACCTTTTAGATACTGATTTAGAAAACGGAGGTCCAAATAGGGGCCGAAATTCCCTGATGATTTTCTATAAGGAACAGTGGAGAAATAAATCTCTTTTGATTCTTCGGTATTGGTACCTTTTCCAATATCCTTTGGACATCATTGAGATTAAGATCTCCTTTAATTCTCTTTGCCAGTGGTGTCTTGGCTCCCTGGATGACAAAAAAGATGTTCTTCGTGGGGGCTTGCAAGAAATTCTAGGTGATAACCTGTGTGATATCGTTTCCTGTACCCAACGATCTGTTGTCGATAGCGGCCCAAAACATCCCGAAACTGTTGAAGTCTGCCCCCCACCTTGGGTGATGGGCTGAGAACCTTCATAAGGTTCTTCTCTGGGTTGTCTGGAACCTCGGGACGAAAAAGTTTGTGTTCGTTCTCCAACTCCTACTGTTAAAATTTCTCCTGGTCTGTGGGCTTTGGCATTGCGAAATGACGATCTGAGCTGGTTTAAAAATTTGGAAATATTTTCTATATCCACATTATCTGAAATATCTCTAAATCGACTACCAAACGAAATTTACCTTCAAAAGGTAAGTGGCAAGTTATTTTGGATGCAGCATTTGCCTGCCATTGCGAAGCCATAAAGCTCGATGGGTGGGCTAGAAAGTCCCAAAGATTTGGCTTAAAGCTCAAATTACTCCAATGAAGGCCTCCGAACAAAAGAGTTTGCAAAGAGTATATTCTGAATCATCTTCCCGAACTGTTCTCTGGTGGGTTGCCGTCTAGAAGTGCTTTGTCCACTTCCTCATCCAAAAATTTATTGGCTCTTGCCAAAGCTGTTCTTACAGCAGCACCTATCATAACATTAAACGTTTTTTAAAAGTGAATCTTGGACGTCTTTCCATCGAATCTTTAAAGTTGCCACATTAGGAGGTGATATCCAGTATTTGAATCTTCTTGTGAGACGGAATTACATTTCCAAAATGCTGGCGTGGTGATATCTCCGATCTGGTACCCACTCATTTAAAATATTTCTGTTATCTTCTCATGGACTGGGAAGACCTTGGGGGAACTACTTCAGCTGGAACCATCTGTCTTGCCACTTGGGATTCTCGGGTTGATCGACAGATAATGTTTTGCGCATTAAGGATAAATTAAATGCTCCACCAATCCCGGTATCAAGGTTGTGTCAGATTGAGTCCAGTTATCTTAATACTTTCACCCTCCTCTCTCACAGAAGGGCCTGGATCTCATTCCTTTTGGTCTCACCAAGGTATTACCTTGTCTAAAGCTAGGTACACACCTACCGATTTTCCTCCTGAACCGACCGTTCGATACAGGAGAAAGGAGGAAGGGATGTCGGTCGCGGCAAAAGCAGCCGCGTCCGATAGTTACCGACGACTCCGATCGTGCGGTCCACAGAGGACGCACGACTCGGACAAGGTTTTCCACCATGTCCAATTGTCCTTTCATCCATTCGGACCCGATACACATTCGGATGCGATTCTTTCGGTCCGATCGACCGATACACTGAACTATCGGTTGATCGGACCGAAATATCTCATCGCGTGTTTTTTACCCAGCTTAAGGATGCTTTAGATAGTTTTAGTCATTCTTGATCCATGGAGCAGAGGGAAAAAGCGTCTCAAACAGCTTGCACAGAACTTCTTTTCTGGGCCTGCCCTGTTATGACAACTGAGCATCTTTATGGATGATTTTTCTTTCCGAAGTAATATAAAAAAATGCATAGTATAAATGTTTATCATTACCAACCTGGATGGGATCTGTATTTAGAAGACATCAGGTCCTCAAATAAAAGAATGGATTAAAACATAGAAGAAACTCATCAGCTACCAGATAAAAAAAAGGGGGGGTGTAGACAACATACCGAACAGCTACAGGTTGTTGCTTAACCCCTGGGCTAGTGGAGACGAGATCTGGGAAGCACAGGCACAAAAACCGAGCAGCAGCAATACAGGACCCACAGGCTGGAAGACAAGACAGCGTATCTAACTGCAAATTTCGTGGGTTGCCGCGATTACACATAAGCGTGCTGCCGATCACGATTGATGCTTCCAAACAGCCTTCGAACCCAGGAGGAAGTGTCCAAGTACCTTCGTACATAAGCAGGTGTCACACAGGGCTTCAATACCTGAGAGGAGAGGCATTGGACCACAGGGAGCGAGCTGGACTAGAAGACTGAGGAACAGGATATATAAAAAAGACCAGACAAGAAGGTAAGGTGGTGGAGCAACATTATAGGCTGATACGTCCTGGTTGTTCAACTGAGGGATGGATTAACCCATGGTTGCCCAATGCATGAGCAGGCACAGGAAAGATTGTAATGCAGGTGCAGGCGAACAGAAAGAGAAAATTGTTCTTTGTTTAATGGGAGGTTTTACTTTGTGGTTCTGACCTCTACTAGTAAAATAGGGTCACAGAACTTTAACCACTTCATTCAACCCCTCCAGCATTAACGGTCTGTTTTTTATCAGTGATCTTCTGCAAAACCTAACCAGGCTCTATGAGAGTTATAGTTGAACATAGCTGCTGTATCCTATCTACAGTGACATCCAGTTTAAGATCCCAATGACATTAGAGCGCTGATGAATCTATAACCTATATGCACCAGCCCAAAATCACCAGTTAAACACTCTAGGCAGACCATTAGATAGATTAGATTTAGATTAGATTTAGTGTGAGGGGCCATTGACACTGCACATTGTCTGATTAAGGGACCAAAAGATTTTCTCTTTACAAAACTATTTAGCTATCCGAAACCAACCAGCCAGCGATTAAACTTCAGTGCGAATTCCCAGAATGTGACAAGCAAAGCAAGTAACCGGTGGGTCTACCGACCCGATACAGGGACCCAAACTGGTTTTACCTTTTTGCCAAACGGCAGTTCTTATTCAAATATGTAGGCAACTGTGCATGCCCAAAAAACAATTTAGGCCAGGCTGGACCCTCAAATTAATTAATGTTGCCAGGGACTAATGTACAAGTCTGTCTGCCGTGTTTTTTCATGGCCACAACAAAGGATTACCATTATTGCCAATACACCAGTTTCTGATTCAAACACGAATAAGACAACCAAACTTTTCAGCCTGCAGTAAAAAGCATGGTTTGGATGTGTGGTCTGTAGAGGGCGCAACTAGTAATCAGTCTGAGGCCCCCAGCCAAAATATATGACTTGTCACCCTCTCCTGCTTTCCACAGTGTTGTTTTTTGTTGAGAGGAGGCTTATTTACCTGTCTATGAAAAATAAGACCCTGCGGTTGCTCCCCTGGTAGATCACCCTGTGTGTGATATAAGTGTATTGTGTGTGTGTGTGTTTTGTCTATAGCATGCGTGTGTTTTAAAGCAGTATGTGTGTGAAATTAAGCATATATGTATGTGATAAGGCATGTGAATGGTATGTGAATGTAGAAGAGCATACGAAAACTTGCAAAGGCCATGCAAGAAACAAGTGCAGATGCACCCCTGATGGACCGTGCCAAAAGCTAAGTATCAATATGAACGAGTGAAAGGGAGGCACACTTCTGAATATGCAGTTGAATCAAACACTCATTAGTTTATGTGCTGAATAAATGACCAAATACACGTTTCGGGGAGAGGACTAAGTGCTAGAAAAAGGGACCTATAAGGGGCTAAGCCACACTGCTGCGATTTTCTGAGATTGCGCCTTGGCGGTTTTTTCAAATCATTGAAAACCGTTTTGTTTTTTCGGGCATGCGGTTGCATTTGCGTTACACCCGAACTTTTTATCGCAATGCAGCCTTTTCTTTTATACCTAAGATGAGAACACGCAGGTGTAAACACAACAAAAAATCGCCACATGAATTGCATGAGCTTCCAATGTGCGCGATTGCGTTTGTGCTGTAGGGTGGCCTACCTAAGAGTCCAAAACGGTGATTTCTTCATAAAATGCTTTGACAAACATTCATTGAGGTTGCCTTGAGTCGTTTTGACAATAATAAAAATTAATTAAAAACATCATTGGTGAAAAGTGAAGTCTCTCTTCATGTATTCATAGTAATTCACCAGGATAAGAATAAAATTCTTAAACATATACCTTTGAGGAATAACAGTTTCATTGATAAGTTTGCGGCACATTTATAAAGGTCACACTAGGTGGCATTATGGTTCCCTGCAAAGAAAAAGAGGATGATAGCAACTGATTAGAAACAATTTTTCTTTCTATAACTCTAATTTGCTAACTTTTCAGTCTATACAGATAATATATTGTTACAATCCTCATAAAGTTAAGTCTTAAAAGCCTATATACATAAGACATAAAGTATTTGATTACCATAAAAGTATTTTATAAAAAACAATCTAGGTTAAACTCCTCATTAAACCCCTTGGGTGGTGTTAACGTTTGAGATGGTCTATCACCAGTGTCACGTCGAGGATCTGATGTACAAAATCAACTACCTTAGGGTTGTCTAACACTTCTAATACCGCCCATCTCAGTTGCATGGATTATGCTTTAAAGTTAAAAATGTCATGCTACGGGGGTTATCATATTCGTTCCATGTGGGGTTATAAAGTTTTATAATACAACAAGTTTGTGATATTTATAATGGGAGCTGCAGTCGTATAATCCTTTATAAAAAATCGACTCCGCTATGTCAATACGTGACTAATTTCTTCATATCACTACGACTCCGACCCATTCACAGTGTTCCGCTCTGACATGAGCTCAGCATTTTGCAGTGTTACATCACTAACGGAACTGCTGGAGGCTTCCCTGCACTGCATAACCAAGTCTCTCTCTGCACACAAAGATTTGTTCTTTTAGACACTGGGTGTAGTTTACAGAAGTATTGCGCGGGAGTTTTAAATTAAGGTGGGAGGGAATAGGGACAAGGCTCGAGAATTTAAAATGTGAGTGGGGTGAAGGAATCTAAAACTTATGTTTATAAGAAATAATGCACTCTTACACATTATAATATAGGGACAGTACGCCACCTCGGAGTCCCAAGCCACTGTATAAAAGCACGCGGCCTACAGCCTCGTGGTCTATATGGTCGGGGGAAACTCCTCGGGTGGTGTAATTCCCTTAGATATATACTGTAAGGGGCACATTATCCGTATATATCCACTTTTTGTTCAGCAAATCCTTCTTACCTTCTCTTTGAGTCTTCACCATACCCGAAAACACACGGGCATTTTAGGAAATAGACCACTTCCTTACTCATTACAGTTGTGTGTAATCTTAAGTTTAATTGGTAGATTCCTTTTGTCGGGATGGTATACTGGTCACCTGAGGATAATGAAACTAAACATCTGACAGATCTACATGAGTGTGTGCCCATTTTAGGTCTCCAAAGAATAAAGTTTGCTTCTATCTATTTGGTAAACAAATCTGTATGTGTTAATGGTCTCACAATATTTGCTAGATCTTATAAGAGAACTGACATTAAGCACGCTACAAAGTAACGCGGCGCTAATAGAAGCACAGAATTGCCACCCTTAGTGTTCCAAGGCCATAGTCTCCCTCCATGCCCAAGGCCACAGTACCTCTTAGTGTCCAGGCCAGAGAGTCCCCCTCTCTGTCCAAGGGCCAGGGACCCCCTCGTCCCAAATCCAGCCCCCACCTCGTCCACAACAGGCACCCCTTTGTACCAAAATCCAAAGCCCCCCCCTCTGTGCTACCAAATCCAAGCCCCCCCTTGTAACAAATCAGCCCCCCCTGTGGCCCAAATCAGGGGGGCCCATTGTATCCCGGAAGCAGGGCCCCCCCCTCTGTCCCAAATCCAGGGGCGCCCCTCTGTCCCCAAATCCAGGGGCCCCTGTCCCAGCAACCTTACCTGCAGTCTGGTTATTGCTGTTCTCCCTCCGTGTGTGTCTGTGTTTTCCTCATAGCGGTTTGAGTCAATAGGAACTGCAGACACATCTCCTTTAGTGGTGAGTCAATGGAACTGCAGCAGAGACTCTCACTCTAGTGTGAGTCCATAGCAACTGCGAGTGCGACACCACACCACCACGGACCACGGGACGCACCACTTAGTGTTTTCTTCATATGATTAATGTTTTTTTCTTGAAATAGGTGACTGGTTATTGGGGTCAGATGACTTGTGCCTAGTTTTATTGATAATACTCATTACCTGCCACAAAGAAGACAAAGTGCTAACACAGGGGATCTGTGTTGTTTGGTTTCACCCTGTCCTGGGTTCTTCTAAAAATGTGTCTCTTGAAGTAGCCAAAGCTTTCAGGGTGATTCCATAAGCATATTCCTATAATAACCCCTGTCCTCAAATTGTTGACCATTTAACCATCGGGTTTTACACTGACTATTCTCCTTACGCGTAATAGCTGGCATTAAGTATGGTTTAAAAATTTTGCTAACCCTGGGAGGCAGACTTGCAGCATGATAAAAAATGATATTCCTGTCGGTTAGGCTCGTAAATACAAAGTCAGTGTTAGGCTACCATTCTGTATAGCTAATAATTTTACCGGTCCTCCATGCCACTTTCCAAATGAAGATATCATTTAAAAATCTCATGTAGTTACCATAGGTTATGGTGATATAAATATTCATTATAGACATCCATTCTTTTCGAATGCTGATATAAAGATATTTGGCATAGAGGCCGGGAGGAAATTAGCACCCAGTGCTTGTGCCCTATTCTTGGTAATAATAGGTTCTATCGAACCATGTAGAAATTAATTCTTCAAACACAGAAGTAACGCAGGTTCATTAACAAAGGAATGTGGTGGTCGTAGCATAGTTTAACATTTCCTCTTCCATAACTCTATGCCCTCCTGTGTGGAATTGAAGTGTACATTTGATTTCCGTCCAAACTACACGATGAGGGAACGAAACTGTTAAAAAATTCCATTGTTATCTTGCAGTCTGCTGTCATTTTTCAAAAATCTGCATGTGTGTTTATCTAGCTTAATGGTGTCTCCAAGTGCCCAGTGTCTTTTTATATTTATATATTTAACAAGACCTAGGGTAATGTCTCTAGCTTTACTGGTGTTTTAAGTATAGGCATCGTAAAGTTAGATTCCCATGTTTGTCCTCACTGTTGATGTCTGTGGACAGTCAACATGAAGTGGTTGTAAGAAGCCAATCCAAAAAAAAACTATCTTTTATGAGGCATACTTACAGATACTGATGAAACCATTTTCTCTGTCCTTTCCCTTACTATGAAATTTTGTAAAGGTAGGAAGTGTGCGCTTTTAATAAAAAAGAATTGTATGGAGATCACAGTTTCTATAATAGAAACCACAAACAGAACTGAGGTTAGTGAACAAAGTGACATGTCCATCTGCCTATCCACCCTCAACCCTCCTTTTTTAAACCCTTACCTTGATCCAGAGGAAGGAAACAAAAAAACAGGCGAAAAAGGGGAGGGGGGTTGGGTCCCATGACTTAAAATGGCGGAAAGTTTATTTTTTAGTTATTAGTGGATTATATTAGGCCAAATCTTCCGTGGTACTTTATCAATGACCAGGCATGGATTTCTGGTAGGTCAACAAGGCCATGGCTAGGGCAATTGCACCATGACAGCCAGGGCGGAACGAAAGAGCAATTTAGAACCCAGAGATCCAATCTTTCAATTGTAAAGCAAGCAAGACAGAATAAATAGCCAGGCGGTACATACACAGAAAAAACTGCGTAATCCCCCTCAAATATCCAACTGACGCCCAGGAGTTATACACTGCATTTAACTCTTTCGACTGCCGGGTCCAGGCTGCTGGTTTTGGCTCCATCACCCCCCCCCCCATGATGGGCGTTTTTTTTATACAGGAGTAAGTACACACACATGCACACGGATTAGTACTGCAGTCTGTTGTTAAGAGTTTTGTGATGGTAGATTATCCGTAGTGTGTAAGTGTAGTGTGTCTGTTGGTTTTTAAATAATGCTATGTAGGATGTGTGTGTGAATGAGTGGTGTACAGTATGTGTGCATGTTTATAACACTGCTGATGCAACAGCACTATTTAGAGTTCTCCATCTGGAGAAATTGGTTAATATGAAATGTAGTGAGAGCATGTAATAACTTTAGCCCTTATCCCTTTTATATATTATAAATATATTCTATCTTCCACAGAGATTGCATTGGAGTTTTAGGAGCTACCAATGTTGGTGGGGGTATGGGTATAGATATTACATATGGAAAGGTGTATATGTATGTGTGTACTTCGAACATTACCATTTAAATGACCATCAGTAAAGTATATAAAGTTTAGCAATTGACTATCTTAGGTACAACAAAAAATATAACAAAATACATAACATCCTTACAGAGCTGAGAATCCCTATTTGAAAAGGAATGGTTCAAATGGCAGCTTAAAACCACACCCTGTGGGGTTATCAAAAAAAGTTTATCCCAAAAAAAGTTTCTGTCTGCTACACAGGCGGTGATGTGATTGTAAATGGACATATACACCAAGGCTCCTTACATTCGCCTCCAGCCTGCAGGTGGTGTCAGTGAGTAGTAATAAAATGCAAGACATCCCGGCTCTCTATGGCGTGGAGGAGAGATAGTGAAATAGATGGTGGGTGTGCTTTGGAGTGATATTGACCTGCAAACACAAGGATCCTGTGTGTAACACCCTGTGTAGAGATCCTGTAACCTCTGATTTGGGCACTGTGGAGGACAGATCATTGACCGCATTTAACATATTGGACAAACAAATCTGATGGCAAAGATAAGTGTACACAACTTAAATGACACACAATATACAGGCCCGGATCAATAGCAAAGGGGTGCACCATAGATCCGGGCACCCATGATTACGCAAATGTTAGGGGGAAACCTGTTAGTGCTTGTCTCTTTTTGTTGCAAGACCCACCAGAGTAACCCACGTGTGCCATGCTACCCATAATCCTCCAGTAAAGACTTGACTGGTCACAAATGGTGGAAGCGGTGCTGGTACTACCATATATCTCCTGTTTTTTTTGTATATTTGTCTCGGTAAAGCTATGGAGCTGCTAATGATAGTACTTGATTTAAGGTACATCTCCTGTCTGTAACCTGCAGATGGAATGCCCCAATTAGACTCAGTAATCTCTTACCAGGTTTAATTGCCAAACCCTATTTAAATCCATTGGTGGGGGGTGGGTTTACTAGGGGAGTGGATGATTGGATTTTAGAAACAATTTGAATTGCAGCAGCCACATAATGTTGGGATAATCTCTTGAAAGTCCTTTAGCTTTTTGCTTAGTGGTAAAGCCAGGCAGGTATACCAAGGATTTACTGTAATACTGGAAATAAAAAGAGTTATCAGTTATTAAAGATTGCTCTAAAGCAACTTTTTTTCAATTAGATTGTACATAAGAATATAAGGATAAATTCATTTCTTTACAAACAAATGAGACATGTTTGTATACGTTAGATTATAGGGCAATTGCTATTACATAACATGAGGCGGTGCGGTAACTTCTGTTTAGATATGAGTACCATCACCACTGCCGTGTGTGA
Source organism: Hymenochirus boettgeri (assembly GCA_019447015.1). Classification (NCBI taxonomy): domain Eukaryota; kingdom Metazoa; phylum Chordata; class Amphibia; order Anura; family Pipidae; genus Hymenochirus; species Hymenochirus boettgeri. Next base: position 206,174,919 of record CM033476.1, read on the forward strand.
ATATAATACGTATTAACCTAGAATGTTTAGTTTCAAACACAACAGTTGGCAGGATTGCCTGGGTCTACTCTCAGACATGCAGGATTATTTCCTATTGGTTCCTCTGGAAGCTGCGTGAATGTATGATCAGTAACAGTTTAAATACCCGTGTAAAGATTCTATATCCAACCTAGAAAACAACACAAACATAATTTGCATTTGTGCACCAACAGGCACAATTTGATAGTAGTATATATATATATATATATATATATATATATATTATCTTGTGGGATCGTCGTGTTCTGTCTGGTTTGTCACGAGTCCTTAAGAAAGAGACAGCAGACTTGTAACCATAAACAGTTGGAGGCTTCCTGCCTGAGTTTTATTACGGTTAAACTAAAGAACTGAACAGAAATCCCCCTCTTCTGAGCGTCAAGCACACACAGTTTCTTTACTGGTAACAAGAACAGTCTGTTACAGTATTAAATCAGACAGTTTTGCATACCAAAAACAAATATAAAAAACCCTATGGATGCTTGTCTTTAATCAATAGAACCCAGAGAATGCCTAGCAGAGCGGCACTCCATCCAGGATTTTCTCCAAAGCAAAAACCACACACAAAAACACCCAGGCGTCTGCTTAAATAGTCCCACCGTGGATTACTTAACTGACTAAGAATCCCACCCACTCTTTCCTAGCAGACTCCAGGGCCACTGCTAACTGGTAAATTAAACAACCTCACTACAGAACTATTTTAAACATTCCCTGGAGCCATCAAGCGAAGCCATAACTGCAGCCTGGGTGGGAATAATACACGAAATCTACAAATACTCCTTTAGCAAGACAGTTTCCCTTGTCACATATCCCCCCCTCTTTGACATTGTGGTGATTCGAAACATAACTTGCAGCCATGCATGGGACTGACAAAGCATCCACATGCCTGCATCTTGCCCTGCACGTGTTCCACTGTAAAGCTAAAGTTTTGGAGAGAGAAAACAAGCGTGTGACTCTGCAATCTTTCTTTTGATTGGGACATCCAGGTGAGAGGAGCATGTGGTCTGTGATGAGCCAAAGTGACCGACCCAATTAAATGTTATCGTAGAGATCTAGCGCCATTTATTGCCAGGCACTCCCGTTCAACAATGCATATAGTTCCTTTCAGCAGGGGTCAACTTCCTACGTAAAATGCAACGGGTGGTCCTCCTTATTCACCTGTTGTGCTAAAAATGCCCCCAAGCCAAACTCCAGCAGAGAAGCATCTGTTTGTTACCACCAAAGGGTCGGTTCTTAAAATCAGGAGCAACCAATAATGGTTGCTTGACACACCCACTGTCTTAGTTCAAGAAGCCCTCTGCAGCCTCAGGACCAATTAATAATGACAGACCCCTTTCCCTTAGTCAGGTCAGTTAAAGGGCCGCATATGGAGGCCAAATTGAAATGAACCTGCGATAATAGCACCAACATTGCCAAGGAAGGTGCCGAACATGCTTTTTGATAAGGGGTTGTGGCCAACCCCTGATTGCTTCAACCTTGTTAATCTGAGGTTTATAACACCCCGACAATGGTAAGCCCAGGTATCGGGCTTCCTAGTCCTATAGCACATTTTTTTGGGGTTTGCAGTAAGACCTGCCTTTCTGATGGAGGTAAGCACAGCTTGACCCTTTGGAAGGTTGGAACTTTCCAATCTCGATGAAAACACACATCATCTAAAAGGCAGAGGCGAAATTGCTGATGAGGGTCAAGAATCTGATCCATCATAATCTGGAACGTTGGATGGGGAACCCCTTGGAGACCAACGCATTCTAACATATGGAAAAGACCCTGGGGGGTATAGCAAAATAGAAGGAAAAGCCAGTGTTTTCTTTAGCAGTTCCTGTAAGTGGTACTTGCCAAATCCCCTGGTAAGTTAAAGGGTTGAGATATACCTAGCAGGACCTAACCTTTCACCAGCTCATCAATTCTTGGCATTGGGGTAGGCATCAAATTTGAAAACTTCATGACTTTCTGAAGTAATTAAGAAGCGCAAAGAACCATCTGGCTGGGGTACTAGCACAATGGGCTACTCCATTCACTTTAGACCTCTCTATGACCCTAAATTAAGCATTATTTGGTTACTTCCTGGCTAGTGATTGCCTTCGGGCTTGGGATCCGATAGGGCTTTAGACGGAGTCTAGTTGGGGAATCAGTAATAAATCAGTTGTAGTACTGTTAGGCAGCCGGGACACTTCAGAAAGAATCAGTATTTTGCTGGTAGGAACTCCCTCTGCTTCCTGTTTTTGAGACATGATTGAGATCTCAACCTACCTTTACATCTGAATCCCACCTGACTTTGGGGTTGGGAATGGCAGAGAGAACCTCCCTACCTTCCAAAGTTTTATTAAATTACTGGTTTAATTGGATGTGGTTTGGTTGTGGGGTTGGGAGGGTTTTTGGTGGTGGGTGGGTGGTAAGTGTTTAAGTGTGGTGTTTTGGGGTAGGTTTTTGTTTGTGGGGGTTAAGGTGGGGTGTTGTGTTTTTTTGTTGTGGTCAAATGTAAATTTGTTCTTTTACGCTTATCGGCTGGTACACCTTATAGTTCACGTCCCCCTACTTTCCCTTATTCATAAGGACCTGCAATGTGGAAGAATTACTATCAACCGTGGGGCACGGAGTACCAACACGCGGTCCCCCCGATTAAAAGTCCGAACTGGGGCCGAGCGACGGATTTGGTAACACCGGCTCGTTTGGCCACCTGTGCTTGCTGATAGGTTCCTTACATGGCATGATGCCGAAATTCTCGTATTGCATAAGCGAGATATGTTCTTATGACCGCTTCTGTTGGGAGTTACCTCCGGTTCCCAAGTCTTTCTTTGCAATATCAAGCAGGCCCTAGGATGTCGTCCATATATACTAACCTCAAAAGGAGAAAAGCATTGTTGACGACTGGGGGACCTCTCTTATAGCGACAAGATATGGCAAAAAGGCAATCCCAGTTCCTCAATCCTGTTTAACAACTTTCTTACATCCCTTTTAAGGTTTTTGTTAATCGTTTTTTTTTTCTACTAGGCATTCCGTTTGGGGTGGTCACAGAAATACGTAAACTGCCTAATTTAAATGTTGAAACAACTCCCTCATGACTTTTGACAGAAAAGGAGTTCCTTGATATGTCAGGAATCCCTGGGAATGGCCAACAGTCATTGTAAACATGTAGAATATATTCTTAGCAATGTTGTAGCAACAGTGTTCTAAAGTATAGCTTCGGGGGTGGGGGACCGGGGGGGTAGCGTTGTAAATAGCCATCACTACTAATAATATTGATGTTTGTCCGAGCTGACCTTACCAGTGGTCCTACCAGATCCATTGCTATCTTAAAAAGGAATCTCAATATGGCAATGGAAAATAGTGGACCACGAAGTGAGGGCTACGGGGCATATAACTGGCATTCCGGAACAAGAAACACAGTACTTTTTTATACAGCAAGAAATCCTGGCCAAAGAACCTCTGTGAAAAAATCCGCTGTCGGGGTTTTCTCTGACCCAGGTGACCCCAAGGACAGGTTGTGGGCCAGTCCAACACCATCCTTCTATAGGCTTGAGGAAAATATAACGCTCCACAATCTCACCATGGACTTTGTCAAACCCGGTATAACAAATCAATGTTAACAGAAAAATGAAGGGGGAAGGAAATATATTATCGCCCCAGGTTGCTTGAGGCTCCCCATTACGCACTTTTACATTTTCCCAGCCAGAAAGTGTGGATCTCTCATGTGTGATGTCCCAAATTGTCCCGGGAAAAATGAAAATCTGGCTAAATAATACCGATCCCCAGAGGTTTCTAGGTGGCAGCTCCGGTTCCAACTGCCAAAACGCTAGGGGGGAAATCGTGTCAGACTATTCATTGGTCACCCATAAGCAGAAGAAACATCAGAGTCTATGTCACATGGAATGATGAATTCCCAGGACTCCCTCCACAATCTCTTGTGAAATAAAACATGTTTTTCCCACAATTTCCAAAACAGTGAAAATCTCGCCCTTAAAATTGCACGTGCATCAGGACTGCAGACACACCACTTCATGGAAAGGACATTACCAAAGGGGGTTCTAGGGTAACAAGGGCAGCTGGGGTAGCATCTTTTAGAGTCACAGGATGCATAACACCCCAAAACATTATGTTCCACTAATTGGTCGGGTTTACCGGATGTATCGCAAAGTTTACCAGACTGCCCGAGTCCAGAAAAGCTTGTACACAGTATTCCCATTTACTGTTATAAGAGACAAATGCTTTTCAGTCACTGCAGGACATACGTAGAGCAAACAATGATATAGGTTGGCTGAGTTGCAATCCTCCATTTCGCTTCCTGTAGGGGGCACCTGGCAGCACTATGTCCCATTCATTGCAGGCCAACACTTATCTGCCACGATCAGAGGGGAGGCTGGTGGCTTCCCAGAGGTTTTTCCCCCGGCCACTCCCAAGGCAGGTGCTCCACCCCTGGTTCGTCATACCTTGCCTCAATAGACTCCCCAAGCCTTGGAAAATGCTGGTTTAATGGGGAAATTCCGCTGAGACGGGGGGGAAATGCTACAAAATTCTTCGCAGGCAACAGATCGCCTACCAATTCCACAAGGTTGTCAGCTGACCTTGGACTGCTTGGCCACCCACTTAGCCAAGTTCTGAGGAAGAGCTCTAAGAAACCGGTCCATCGTGACCCTTTCTACAATTTGTGGCCGAAGGGTTCTGGCTGTAAACATTTCCTTACTAAATGTATTAAGTTCATAATCTGGGCACGAGGCGGACCTTGACAGTCTGGTAAGCCCCACTTGTGGAAATCGTTGGGCACGTAAGCAGTGCGTGATCCTAGTCGTCTGAGTAATCTCCAGTCTGATTTTTCATAGTCTTGGGCATCTCTGAGCCAGGTCAAAATATGCCTTCTGGGAATTCCTGATAGAAAAGGCGCTACAAGCCCCGACCATTGTGCTTTGGGCCAGGCCTCCCTTTCGGCTGTCCTTTCGAGAATGTTGTATTTAGAAAAAGCCTCGACATCATATGCGGTTGTCATTTTTTGCAAGAAAAAAGAAAATAGAAAATAGAAAAATTTATTGCCGAATCGAGCCATCGTTGACATGGGAACCCTTGCCACCTAAGGTTTTTGAGTAGGCCAGCTGCCCGGTACAACCCATCAGTAAAGCGTTCGTTCTTCATTTTGTTCCCTAACCAGGGTGGGTCCTGTAATTGAGTGTTCATTGCCTCCGACAGGTTTGTTCATTTGCGCAGCAGCAAACGATTAGTCGTTTATTCTTGCGGGGCAGCCATGCTCTGCTGTAGCTGGGATTTGTCTGCTGCTGGCGCAGTGTGGCTCGTTTGCAAGCTGCATCACAGATTCATCCATTCTGTAAATAAAGACTTTTGCTCCACGGTTCTACAGTACACTTGTGGACTTTCCCTTTAAAATGCTTTGGCTCTTATTATGACCCGCATCTCCTACACTTGTGGGATCGTCGTGTCTGTGGTGTCACGATTCCTAAGAAAGAGACAGCAGATTTGGAACAAGAAACAGTTGCGGTCCTGCCTGTTAGTTTCTTAAACGGTTCAAACAAAGAACTGAAACAGAAATCCCAGCTATTATGAAGCGTCAAGACACCGTTCTTTACTGGTTAACATAACAGTCTTTTCCAGTATAAATCAAGACAGTCTGTGCATTACCAAAACAAATAAAAACCCTATTTGACTGCTTGGTCTTCAATCATAGAACCAGAGCATGAAGCCAGAGCTGCAACTCCCTCCAAGAGAGGATTTTCTCAAAGCAAAAACCACACACACCCACCCAGGCTGTATGACAAATGTACACATGTGGACTTAAGTAAATGAAAAGAAGAAATCCCAACACTCTTTCCTAGCCAGAAACTCCAGGGCACTGCTAACTGGGTAAAATTAAACACCTCACTACAGAACTCATTTTTAACTTACCCCTGGAGCCTCAGCGGAAGCATAACTGCAGCCTGGGTGGTATTACACGCCATCTACAACTACTCCTTTAGCAAGGACAGTTTCCCCTTGTCCACCAATATATATATATATAGATAATATAACATATATATATTATAGATATATATATATAGTAGTATAATGGAAGGCACAGGCACTCACTCCACCACGCCTCTGAATCACCACCTGTGGTGCTGTGTATGGATCAAATATTCACATAGGTAAGTATGTAGATTCACGCACTCTCAGGATTTCTCATAAAAAACCATTTATTAGACCTCCACGGGTGTAGGCAACGTTTCGGTACCTCTAGGTCCCTTTCTCAAGCCTCAATCCTGTATGAGGCTTGAGAAAGGACCTAGCAGGGGTACCGAAAACGTGCCTACACAGTGATGTAATTAAATAAATGTTGTTTTGATGAAGAAATCCTGGAGTGCGTTTCTCCTACATACTTACTATATATCTATATATATATATTATATACTGCAAAAGTGTGCCCGTTGGGCACATGGGTTTTTTATGGTTAATTTTATATAGTTTAATTGGCTGAGGTTAATACATATATTAGTAAAATATTTAATATATAATAAAGTGTAAGCTACCGCACTTACAAGGACATCCATATTAGGGTGTCATATCCTAAGAATGACATATTTAAAGTAATAATGCTGTTATTTTTGTAGAGTGTAAATTATGTAACTACGTTTTACCTATGTAACTTCCGCGGACTTGGAGCCTTTCAGGTAGTTCCGTCTTCCAGGGGGTAGTTGACGGCTGATGGTAGTTTGCGGTGGTTGGGAGGCTCTGCGGGAACTTCCCCGTGGCACTTGGAGCTCTTATGGTAGTTCCAACGTCAGGGGGTGTTGTGGTTGTTCGCGGCCGACAATCCAGGCTCCAAAACCCCGCAGCCGAGTGTTGGGCGGTCAGCGGCACGTGGAGCCTTTCCCGGTAATTCTGTCTTCCAGGGGGTGTTGCGGTTGTTCGCGGCCCCAAAAAACTAGACTCCCAGGCCCTGCCGCGGAGTGTTGGGGAGCTCCGCAGGCTTCCATCGGCACTTGGAGCCCCAGACCAGGTGATGTCAAGTTGTATACATACAATACTGTAACACACATTAACTCCCTCCTCATCTATCCACAGGCTCTCAAGCAGGAACAGGAAGACGTCTCATACCTAGCAACAGCAGGGATCGCCCACCATTTGTTAAGGCAATGCCTTCTCTCCCAGTTTTAAAGGGTGGAAACCTATGGGCTTTTACCTGGATTCAGACCAATGTGGAGGGCTTGTTAGATGCTGTACTTTACACACATGCGGCCAGTAAGGAGGAACTGGGTGCTTTGTTTATATGGGGATTCCTATTGGCGTGCTAGAAATCAGTCGGCCACATATTACAGTAAGGGGACAATTATAATACTGTACTAACCTGGAAGCTGATCATGTGAGCACTGCTGCTAACAGAATAGGAGAAAGAAGGACAGAGAATTGACAGAGACGAGACAGAAGAAAGAGAGAGCATACAAACAGAGAGAGAGGACAGACGAGAACAGAGGGAAGAGACAGAGAGAGGAGAGAACGAGAGAGACAAACAGAGAGAGGAGACAAACAGAGAGAGAGAGACAGACAGGGTCGTTGGCCACGCCCATTCCTGCATGTACCATTCTACACATTGCATCAGGATGTGAAAGCAATCTCCCACATGCCATACAGGGTTAATACCAAGTCATACATGACATACCAGGTAACACATAATATAAATACAAGAATAATGAGTTCTTACGCAATACCGTATTGATAAATAGGAAAGAGGAACCCTGCCCAAGAGGAAATGGGGGTGTTGGAGACATAAGGTGACAGGAATAGGTTAGGCTGTAAATATATCTGGAAGTGGCATAAAGTGTGAGAGGAGATTAGTATCAGTTTGGTCAGTGGAGAAGAGTAGAGTAATGTCTAGGCTGATGGACCAAGCGAACTGTCGTATACGTATGAATACCAGTACTTCTCATATTTTTAGATTTTAGTTTCTCTAGCCACTTCTTTTAAAGATATTCAATGAACTTGTGCATTACTTCATGTCTGGGACAGTTTCACCGTTCTAACTGTAAAGGAAAATCTGTTCCAACATGAAGACTTTTTCTTCCAAGATAAGGAGGTTCAATGTCCTCTGATATGGGGACCTATTAGTGAACCAATGCACAAAGAGTTTATGTATGGCCCATTAACTTATATATGTATTAAAGAAATGATCAGATCCCCATGACAAACCGCGATTCCCAATGGTTAAACAGCACCTTCCCTAACTTGTCTTTAATATGTCTGCATATAAACCACGCATTCCCCTATTAATTGAGTTTTGCCCTTCTATGAACGTGCTTCTTATTTATCCCCCTTACACAATTCATGTCACATTTTTTTGTATATGGGAGTCTAAAACGGCACCCGCATATTCCAAAATGAGGCCTTGCCAGTGCTTGTAAAGAGGGAGAATAATATTCTCTCTCTTGAATTTATTCTTCTTTACACCAAGACCAAAAATCTTGATAGCTAGCATGCTGTCTGGCATTGTTCGCTTGTATAATAAGTCGTTTCATGAGTTTAAATGGCAAGTGTTGGAATATAGAAAGGTGCTGGGAGAGGAGGTGGGGATCCATTGCTGTTACAACGACGGCCTACATGAGGAACTTAGGGGGATGATAGATTGAGACCAGGGGTACTTATGGCCCATCAATGTGGAGATGCAATTTAGTGCTACATGTAAGAGTATTCCATGTATAATAGTCTCCATATCTACCGACAATATACAAGAGGTTCCTCTTTTTGATGCCTCTAGAGAAGGTAAGTTAATTGTGATTGTAATGAGAAGGTATATTGCTTGGGTATTACCACTACCAACGGGGGTACGCATTTATTTTAGTTTTATGTTTTTTTGATTATTTTTTTTTTTTTTGTTTTTCATTTTTTTTTTTTTGCTTGTTTTTTCATTCATTTATTTCTTTGTTTAATTTTTTCCTTTTTTTTTTTTTTTTTTTATATTTTTTTTTTTTTTATTTAATCTGTTTTTACAATCAGCTCAGATGGAAAGCCTCTGGCCCCTGGCACACCAGCCCAAATGCACCCGATCCTGTCTGACCTTGGAACTAAGCAGGTTCCGGCCTGGTCAGCCCTGGATGGGAGCCCAACTGGGAAATACCAGGGTCATAGACCTTTTCTTTCTGCTTCACTCAACTGCGCTTTCAAACAGGTTATATCATTCACCTGACAAAGAAGGGAATGCATTTGTGAATATGGGGGCTCATTGGACTACATCCAAGATGGCTGGGGGCCACCAGCACTGCCCAGGATCCCCCCCAGCCCAGTGTGAACGAGGGAGACTCCCCAGGTACCTTACCCCCGTCTGGTGGGTAAACAGCTCCCGTCTGAAATTAACAGGTGAATGGGTTACAGTCCTCTTGATGCCTTGAAATAGCCCAGAGGAAATATCAGGCCCCATGGCTGGAGGGGAGTACGATCCTCTTTTGGCTGGAGGTAGAGGTCCCCATTGCCTGGCTGGTGGTGAGCGGCGTACCTGGTTGAAGTGGTACGGGGATTGGGTGAAAGTCGCTCTGGCTGCCTTAAAATCAGCTTCAGAGGGAAAGTCCTATGGCCCCTGGCCACACCAGCCCAATGAACTGATCCTGTCTGACATTGAAGCTAAGCAAGTTCAGGCCCTGGTCAGCACCTGGATGGAGACCAACTGGGAATACCAGGTGTCATAGAACCTTTTTCTTCTGCTTCGCTCAACTCAGGCTTTCAAACAGGTGCTAGCATCACTGACAAAGGAAGGGATGGCATGTGAAGATCGGGGGCTCATTGAGACATCAATATGGCCTGGGGCAAACAGCAGCTGCCCAGGATCCCCCCAGCCCATTGCTAGAAGATGTACTCCCTCATGACCTTTACCGCCCGTCTGTTGGTTAACAGCATCCCTGTCATGAAAGTCGGTAATGGTTACAGTCTCTGGATGCCTTAAATCAGCCCAGATAGAAATATCTAGGCCCCATGGCTGAGGGGGAGTAGAGGCCTTTTTGGCTGGATGTTAGAGGATCCCCCCATTGCCACTGGCTGGTGGGAGCGGCGTCCCCTGTGGAGTGTATACCGGGAGTGTGTAAAGTCTCTGGCTGCCTTAAATAAGCTCCAGCGGGAAAGGCCTAGGGTCCCCTTGGCCCACACCAGCCCCAATGCACCTGATCCTGTCACCTGACATTGGAAGCTAAGCAGGTTCAGGCCTGGTCAGCACCTGGTGGGAGAAGTCACCACATACTGGAAATAACCAGGTGTCAAGCCCTTTTCTTCTTCTGCTTTACTCACGGGCAGTCTTTCAAACAGGTTCTAGCATTCAATGAACAAGGACAGGAATGGCATGTGAATATCGGTGGGCTCATCGGGACATCTAAGATGAGCTCGGGGCAAAACAAGCGTCCGCCCAGATCCCCCATCCCAGCCGAGAGAAGATGGAGACTCCCAGGACCTACCCCTGCCTGGTGGGTACAACGGCATCCACTGGCCATGAAAGTACAGGTGAATGGGTTACAGTCTCGGATGCCTTGAAATCAGCCAGAGGATATCTGCTCCATGGCTGAGGGGAGTAAAGGCCTCTTTTGCTGGAGGGTAGATGATCCCCCCCAAACCCCATTGCCACTGGCTGGTGGGTGAGCGGCGTAACCTGGTTTAGTGTACCGGGGAGTGGTGAAAGACTCTGTCCGTGCCTTAAATCATCTCAGAGGGAAATGCCTATGGCCCCGGGTCCACACCATCCCAAATGCACCTGATCCTGTCTGACATTGGAAGCTAAGCAGGTTCAGAGCCTGTCGTCCCTGATGGAGACCAACTGGGAATACCAGGTGTCATAGACCTTTTCTTCTGCTTTACACTCAACTGGCAGCCTTCAAACAGGTTCGAGCATTCAATGACCAAAGAAAGGAAGGCAAGTGTGAAGATCTGTGTCTCATCGGGACATCTAATATGCTGTGGGCAAACAGCAGCCGCCCAGGATCCCCCCAGCCCCGCCGAGAGAAGAGGGAGACTCCCCAGGACCCTACCCCGTGCCATGTGGGTAACGGCCCCTGGCATGAAGTACAGGTGAATGGTTTTACAGTCTCTGGATGCCTTGGAAATCAGCCAGGGGAAATTCTACCAGGCTCCATGCTTGGAGGGGGAGTAGAGCCCTCTTTTGGCTGGAGGGTAGAGGATCCACATTGCCACTGGCTGGTGGGTGAGCGGCGTACTCTCGGTTGAGTTGTACCGGGGTGGGTGAAAGACTCTGTCTGCCTTAAAATCATCTCAGAGGGAAAGGCCTATGCCCCTGGCCACACCAGCCAAATGCAACTGATCCGTCTGACATTGGAAGCGAGCAAGGTTCAGGCCTGGTCAGCACCTGAGCGGCGTCCCTGTTGATTGTACGGGAGTGGGTGAAATTCTCCTGGCTGCCTTAAATCAGCTCAGAGGAAAGGCTTATTGCCCCTGGCCCACACCAGCCCAAATGCCCCTGTCCTGTCTGACATTGGCTAGCAGGTTTCCGGGCCTGGCTGGTCCACCTGGATGGGAGACCACTGGGAGTACCATGTGGGTCCATAGAGCTTTGCTTTTCTCTGCTTACGCAACTGGCAGGCTTTCAACAGGTTCTAGCATCAAATGACAAGGCAAGGCATGGCATGTGAAGATCGGGTGGCGTCATCGGCCTCTAAGATGGCTGGGTGCAAACCGCAGGCCGCCCAAGGATCCCCCCGACCCAGCCGAGAGGAAAGGGAGACTCCACAGGACCCTAACCCCTCCTGGTGGGAAACTGCATCCCTGGCAGAAAAGTACAGGTGAATGGTTACAGTCTCTGGATGCCTTGATCAGCCCAGAGGAATATCTAGGCTCGCATGGCTGGAGGGGGAGTAAGAGCCCCCAGTCTTTTGGCTTGGAGGGTAGAGGATCCCCATTGCCACTGCTGGTGGGTATCGCGTACCTGGTTGAAAGTGTACCGGGGAGTGGGTGAAAGACTCTGTCTGCCTTAAAATCATCTCAAGGAAAGTCCTATGGCCCCTGGCACACAGCCCAAATGCACAGCTTATCCCTGTCTGACATTGGAAGCTAAGCAGGTTCAGGCCTTTCCTGGGGTCAGTACTTGGATTTGGGAGGAACCAACTGGGAATACCAGTTGGTCATAACCTTTCTCTGCTTCACTCAACTGGCAGGCTTTAAACGGGTTCACCGTACAATGACGAAGGAAAGGATGGGCCTCGTGGAAGATCGGGTCTCATTATCGGGACATCCAAGATGGCTGGGGGGCCAAAGCAGCCACCCAGATCCCCCAGCCCAGCCGGAGAATGAGGAGACCCACCAGGACCTTACCCCGTCTTCGGTGTTAAACAGCATCCTGGCTATAAGGAACGGTGATGTACAGAGAGGAAGCTCTGGAGTCGGAGGGGTTGGGGTCCTGAATCAGCCCAAGGAAATATATAGGCCCCATGGCTGGAGGGGGAAGTAAAGCCTCTTTTGGCTTGGAGGGTAGAGGATCTCCATTGCCACTGCTGGTGGGGAGCGGCGTCGGCCTGGTTGAGTTGTACGGGGGGAGTGGGTGAAATGAAATCTCTGGCGCCTTAAAATCAGCTCAGAGGGAGAGGCCTATGCCCCTGGCCTCACCAGCCCAAATCATCTGATCCTTGTCCTGACATTGAAATCTAAGCAGGCTCAGCAGCTGTCAGTACTTGGATGAGGACCAACTGGGAATACAAGGTGTCATAGTACCTTTATTCTGCTTCCATCAACTGACGCCTTTAAACTGGTTCCAGCGATCAATGGACAAAGGAAAAAGGAAGGCGGACTGTGAAGATCGGGGGAGCCTCATCGGACATCCAAGATGGCTGGGGCAAACAGCACCCCCAGGAAACCCCTCGACCCAGCGCGAGATAAGATGAGACTCCCCAGGCCCTTACCCCTGTCTGGTGGGTTAACGGCTCCGCGGCAATGAAATACAGTGGAAGTGTTACAGTCTCTGGATGCCTTGAATCAGCCAGAGGAAATATCCTAGGCTCCCATGCTGGAGGGGGAGTAACGAGCCTCTTTTGGATGGAGGGTAGAGGAGCCCCATTGCAACTGTGGGTGAGAGCGGCTCCCTGGTTGAGTGCATCCGAGGTAGGGGTGAAAGTCTCTCCTGTCTGCCTTAAATCAGCTCAGAGGGGAAAGAGCTATGGCTCCCCTGCCAGCACCAGCCCAAATGACGGATTCCCTGTTCCTGACAGTTGGAAAGCTAAGGAGTTCAGGCCTGCGGTCAGTACTTGTGATGGGAGACCAACTGGGAATACCAGGTGTCATAGACCTTTTTTTGTCTCGTACGTCACACTTGCAGGCTTGTGTAACAGGTTCAAGCATCAATGACGAAAGGAAAGGTAATGGCATGTGAAGATGGGCGGGTCCATCGGGACATCCAAGATGGCTGGGGCCACAGCAGCCATGCCCAGGATCCCCCCCCAGCCCAGCCGAGAGAGATAGGAGAACCCAGGACATTCCCACCTCGTCTGGGTGGGTGAAACGGACATCCTCGGCTGAAAAGTACAGGTTGAATGGTGTTCATTACAGCTATGGATGCCTTGAGAATCAGACCCAGAGGAAATATCTGGCCATGGCTGGAGGGGGAGTTAGGAAGACCCTTTTGGCTGGAGGGTATAGGATCCCCATTGCCACTGGCTGAGGGGGTGAGCGGCAGTCCCTGGTTGATGTATCGGGGAGTGGGTGATGAGAAAGTCTCTTGCTGCCTAAAATCAGACTCAGAGGGAAAGTGGCACTTGGACCCTGCCGCACAGCCCAAATGCATCTGGATCCGTTGACATTGGAAGCTAAGCAGGTGCAGGCTGGTCAGTACTTGGATGGGAGACCAACTGGGAATGACCGGTGTCATAGAACCTTTTGCCGATTCACTGCAACACTGCAGGCTTAAACATGTTCCGCGTACAAGTGACGAAGGAACGGAATGGACTCGTGGAAGATCGGGGTCTACATCGGGACATCCAGATGGCTGGGGGCCAACAGTCCGCCACCAGGATCCTCCACCCAGCCGGAAGAAGAAAAGGGAGACTGCCCCAGGACATTACCCCTGCTGGGGGTAACGACATCCCTGGCAATGAAAGTACAGGTGAATTGGGTTACAGTCTCTGGATGCTTGAAATCAGCCAGAGGAAATAGCGAGGCCCCTGGGCTGGAGGGGAGTAAGAGCCTCTTTTGGCTGAGGGTGAGGATCCCCATTGCCACTGGCTGTTGGGTGAGCGGCGTCCCTGGTTTGAGTGTACCGGGGAGTTGGGTGAAAGTCTCTGGCTTGCCCTAAAATCAGCTCAGAGGGAAGGCCTTGGCCCCTGGCCACACCAGCCAAATGCACCTGAATCCTGCTGACATTGGAAGCCAAGCCAGGTTCAGGCCTGGTCAGCACCTGGATGGGAGACCAACTGGGAATACCAGGTGTCATAGACCTTTCTTCTGCTTCACTCAACTGGCAGGCTTTCAACAGGTTTTCTAGCAGTCAATGACAAATGAATGATGGCATTTTAAGATCGGGGGGCTCAATCGGACATCCAAGATGGCTGGGGCATAACACAGCCGCCAGGATCCCCCCGCCCCATCCGAGAGAAGAGGGAGCTCCCCAGGACCCCACCCCTGTCCTGGTGTGTAAGACGGCCTCCCTGCTGAAATACCGGTGAATGGTTACAGTCTTTGGATTCTTGAAATCAGCCCAGAGTAAATATCTAGGCCCCATGGCTGGAGGGGGAGTAAGAGCCTCTTTCTTTTGGCTGAGGGTTAGAGTATCCCCCATTGCCCACTGGCCTGTGGGTGGAAGCGTCCCTGGTTGAGTGTAACCTGGAGTGGGTGAAAGTCTCTGGCTGCCTTAAAATCAGCTCACGAGGAAAGGCCTATGGCCCCTGGCCCACCACCCAAATGCACTCCGATCCTGTCTGACATTGAAGCTAATCAGGTCAGGCCTGGTCACACCATGGAGGGGAGACCAACTGGGAAACCAGGTGTCTAGACCTTTCTTCTGCTTCCGCTCAGGCAGGCTTTTCAAACAGTTCTAGAGCATTCAATGACAAGAAGGAATGCAATGTGAAGATCGGGCTCATTGAGACATCCAAGATGCTGGGGGCAAACAGCAGCTGCCCAGGATCCCCCCCAGCCCAGCTGTAGAGAAAGGAGACTCCCCAGGACCTTAACCCCCCGTCTGGTGTGTAAACAGCATCCTGGCATGAAAGTACATGTGGAATGGGGTACAGTCTCTGGATGCCTTGAATCAGCCAGAGGAATATCTAGGCCCCATGCTGGAGAGGAGTAAGAGCCCTCTTTTGGGCTGGAGTTAGAAGGATCCCCATTTGCCACGGGCTGGTGGGTGAGCGGCGTACCTGGTTTAGTGTCCCGGGGAGTGGGTTAAAGTCTCTGCTGCCTTAAAATCAGCTCATAGGGAAAGGCCTATGGCCTGGCCACACCAGCCCCAATGAACCTGATGCCTGTCTGCCATTGAAAGCCACAGGTTCGGCCTGTCCGTACGTGGATGGGAGAACCACCTGGGAATACCAGTGTCATAGAACTTTTCTTCTGGGCTTCGCTCAACTGACAGCTTTCAAACTGGTTCTAGTCTTCAATGACAAGAAAGGGGGAATGGCATGGGAAGATCGGGGGGCTCATCGGACATCCAAGATGGCTGGGGGCAAACAGCGCCGCCCAGGATCCCCCCCCAGCCCAGCCCGAGAGAAGAGGGGAGACCCCCAGGACCCTACCCCTGCCTGGTGGGTAAACGAGCATCCCTGGCATGAAGGTCAGGTGATGGGTTACAGTCTCTGGATGCCTTGAATCCAGGCAAGGAAATATCTAGGCTCCATTGCTGGAGGGGGAGTAAGAGCCTCTTTGCTGGAGGTTAAGAAGATCCCCCTTGCCACTGGCTGTGGGTGAGCGGCGTCCCCTGGTTTGAGTGTACGGGGAGTGGGTGAAAGGTCCTCTGTCTCCCTTAAATCAGCTCAGAGGGAAAGGCCTAATTGCCCCTGGCACAGCCCCAGCCCAAATGCACCTGAAATCCTGTCTGACATTGAAGCTAAGCAGGTTCCGGCCTGGTCAGTACTTGGATGGGAGACCACTGTGAATACAGGTGTCATAGACCTTTTCTTCTGCTGCACTCAACTGGCAGGCTTTTAAAACAGGAAAAAAAAAAAATTTTTCCAGCACAATGACGAGGAAGGAATGGCCTGTGAAGATCGGCGGGTCTGTCATCGGGACAGTCCAAGATGCTGGTGGCCACGCAGCCCCAGGATCCCCAGCCCAGCCGAGACGAAGAGGGGAGACTCCCCAGGACCTTACCCGTCTGGTGGTAAACCATCCCTGGCAGAAGTAACAGGTGAAAATGGGTTCGTCTCTGGATGCCTTGAAAATCCCAGCCCAGAGGAATATTCTAGGCCCCATGGCTGGAGGGGAGTAAGAGCCTCTTTTGGTTGGCGGGTAGAGGATCCCCATTGCCCTGGCTGGTGGTGAGCGCGTCCCTGGTTGATTGTACCGGGGAGTGGGTGAAAGTCTCTGCTGCCTTAAAATCACCTCAGAGGGAAAGCCTTGGCCCCTGTCCCACCAGCCACTGCACCTGAATCCTGTCTGACATTGAAAAGCTAAGCAGGTCAGGCCTGGTCAGTACGTGGATGGAGACAACTGGGAATACCATTTGTCATGATCTTTTCTTTCTTCTTGCTTCAACTCAACTGGCGGCTTTTAAACAGGATCCACGACAATGACTAAGGAAAGGAAATGGCCTGTGAAGATCGGTCAGCTCAGAGGGTAAGGCCTATGGCCCCTGGCCACACCAGCCCAAATGCACCTGATCCTGTCTGACATTGGAAGCTAAGCAGGTTCAGGCCTGGTCAGTACTTGGATGGGAGACCAACTGGGAATACCAGGTGTCATAGACCTTTTCTTCGTTGTCACTTCAACTGGTAGGCTTTTGTAAACACGTTGCAAGCGTACAATGACGAAGGAAAGGAATGACCTGTGAAGATGGGGGGTATCGGGACATCCCAGATGGCTGGGGGCAAAAACAGCCACCAGGTTCCCCCTGCCCAGACAGAGAAGAGGGAGACCCCCAGGACCCTGACCCTGACCGGGGGGTGAGCGGCATCCCTGGCTTGAGAGTACAGGTGAAGGGGGGTGGACCTGGGAGTGGGTGAAAGTCCTGGCTGCCTTAAAATCACTCAAGGAGGAAGGCATATGGCCCTTGGCCACACCGGCCCAAATGACCTAATCCTGTCTGGCATTGGAAGCTAAGAACATTTTCAGGCTGGTCAGTACTTGCATGCAGACTAACTGGGAATTCAGGTTCATTAGACCTTTCTTCTGCTTCGCTCAAACTGGCAGGCTTTTAACAGGTTCCAGCAGTTACAATGCGAATGGAAGGAGCCTGTGAAGATCGGGGGGCTCATCAGGAACCTAAGATGGCTGGGGGCCAACAGCAGCCACCCAGGATCCCCCCAGCCCAGCCGAGAGAAGAGGGAGACTCACCAGGAGCTTACCCCTGTTTGGTGGGTGACGCGATCCCTTGCTTGAGAGTACAGGTGTATGGGTTTACAGTCTCTGGATGCTTCAAATCACCCAAATGAAAATCTTTAGGCCCCATGGATGGAGGGGGAGTAAGAGCCTTTTAGGCTGGAGGGTAGAGTAGCCCATTGCCACTGGCTGGTGTGAGAGGCGTTTCTGGCTTGAGGGACCGGGGAGTGGGTGAAGGTCTTGGCTGCCTTAAATCAGTCAGGAGGGAAAGCCCATGGCCCTTGGCCACACCAGAAAATGCAACCTGATCTGCCTGACATTGGAAGCTAAGAGGATCAGGCTGGTCAGCACTTGGATGGAGAACCACTGGGAATACCAGGTGTCATAGACCTTTTCTTTGCTTCGCCCAAATGGCAAGGCCTTCAACAGGTTCTAGCATTCAATGACAAAGGAAAGGAATGGCATGTGAAGATCGGGGGGCTCCTCGGGACATCCAGGATGGCTGGGGGCAACAGCAGCCGCCCAGGATCCCAAGCCCAGCCAAGGAGAAGAGCGAGACTCCCCAGGACCCTGACCTGTCTGGTGGGTGAGCGGCATCCCTGGCTGTGAGTACAGGTGTATGGGTTACAGTTCTGGATGCCTCAAATTAGCCCAGATGAAATATCTAGGCCCATGGCTGGAGGGGGAGTAGAGCCTCTTTTGGTGGAGGGTAGAGGAGCCCCATTCCACTGGCTGGTGGGTGAGCGGCATCCCTGGCTGAGTGTACCGGAGTGGTGATGAAGTCTTTTGCTGCCTTTAAATCAGCTCAGAGAGGTGAAAGGCATATGGCCTTGGCCACACAGCCTAAATGCACTGATCCTGCGACATTGGAAGCCAAGCAGGATAAGGGGTCAGTACCCGGATGGGAGACCAACTGGGAATACCAGGTGTCATAGACCTTTTCTTCTGCTTCCCTCAACTGGCAGGCTTAAACAGGTTCAGCGTACAATGACGAAGGAAAGGAGTGACCTGTGAAGATCGGGGGGCTCCATCGGGGACATCCAAGATGGCTGGGGGCCAAAAGCAGATGCCCGGTCCCCCAGCCCAGAGAAGAGAATGGGAGACCCCCAGGACCCGCCCCCTGCCCGGTGGGTGGCGGCACTCCCTGGCTGAGAGTAAGGTGAATGGTGTGTAACTGGGAGTGGTGAAAGTCCTTGGTGCCTTAAAATCAACTCAGAGGGAAAGGCCATTATGGCCCTTGGCTCCACACCGGCTCCAAATAAACCATTCCTGTCTGGCATTGGAGCAAGGCAGCATTTCAGGCCTGGTCAGTACTTGATGGGAGACAACTGGAAATATCAGGTTCATAGACCTTCTGATTGCTGCGCTAAACTGGCAGGCTTTTAAACAGGTTCCAGCGTACATGACGTAAGGAAAGGAATGGCCTGTGAAGATGGGGGCTCATCAGGACATCTAAGATGGCTGGGGGCCAACAAGCAGCCGACCCAGGATCCCCCCAGCCAGCCAAGAGGAGAGGGAGACTCCCCAGGACTTACCCTGTCTGGGGGGTGAAGCGGCATCCCTTGCTGAGAGTTACAGGTGTATGGGTTACAGTCTCTGGCTGCCTTTAAATCAGCTCAGAGGGGAAAGGCCAATGGCCCTTGGCCAACAAGCCCAATTCACACTGATCCTGTCTGACATTGAAGCTAAACAGGTTCAGGCGCTGGTCAGTACTGGATGGGAGACCAAATGGGAATACCAGGTGTCATAGACCTTTTCTTCTGCTTCCTCAACTGGCAGGCTTTAAACAGGTTCTAGCATTCAATGACAAAGGAAAGGAATGGCACTGTGAAGATCGGGGGCTCATCTGGACATCCCCAAGATGGGCTGGGGGCAAGAGCAGCCGCCAGGATCCCCCAGCCCAGCCGAGAGAAGCGGAGACTCCCAGGTACCTTGCCCCGTCTGGTGGGTGAGCGCATCCCTGGCTTGAGAGTACAGGTGAATGGGTTACAGTCTCGGATGTCTTCAATAAGCCCAGAGAAATATCTAGGCCCCATGGCTGGAGGGGGAGTAAGAGCCTCTTTTGGCGGAGGGTAGAGGAGCCCCATTGCCACTGGCTGGTGGGTGAGCGGCCATCCCTGGCTTGAGTGTACGGGGAGTGGGGTGAAAGTTCTGGCTGCCTTAAAATCAGCTCAGAGGGAAAGCCTATGGCCCTTGGCCACACCAGCCCAAATGTACATGATCCTCTGACATGGAAAACCAAGCAGGTCAGGCTGGTCAGTACTGGATGGGAGACCAACTGGGACACAGGTGTCATAGACTTTCTCTGCTTCACTCAACTGGCAGGTTTAAAACAGGTTCCAGCGTACAATGACAAAGGAAAGGAATGACCTGTGAAGATGGTGAAGATCGGGTGGGCTCAGCGAACATCGAAGATGGCTGGGGCCCAAAAGCAGCGCCCAGGAGGTTACCCCCAGCCCAGGCAAGAGAAGAGGGGACTCCCCAGGCCCACGCCCTGCCTGGTGGGTGAACAGCATCCCTGGCTTGAGAGTACAGGAGAATGGGTGTGTACCTGGGAGTGGGTGAAAGTCTTTGGCTGCCTTAAATCAGCTCAGAGGGAAAGGCCATATGGCCCTTGGCCACACCGGCCCAAATGATAACTAATCCTGTCTGGCATTGGAAGCTAAGCATTTCAGGCCTGGTCAGTACCTGGATGGGAGACCAAATGGAAATACCAGGTGTCATAGACCTTTCTTTCTGCTCGCTTAACTGGCAGGCTTTTAAACAGGTTCCAGCATTCAATGACAAAGGAAAGGAATGGCATGTGAAGATCGGGGGCTATCGGGACATCCAAGATGGCTGGGGGCAAACAGCAGCCGCCAGGATCCCCCAGCCCAGCCGAGAAAGAGGGAGACTCCCCAGGACCTACCCCGTCTGGTGGTGAACGGCATCCCTGGCATGAAAGTACAGGTGAATGGGTTTACAACTCTGGGTGCCTGAAATCAGCCCAAGAGGAAATATCTGGCCTCATGGTGGGGAGGGGGAGTAAGAGCCCTTTTTGCTGGAGGGTAGAGGATCCCATTGCCACTGGCGTGGTGGGTGAGCGGCATCCCTGGCTTTAGTGTACCGGGGAGGGGTGAAAGTCTCTGGCTGCCTTAAAATCAGTCTAGAGGGAAAGGCCTATGGCCCTTGGCCAAACCAGCCCAAATGCTCTGATCCCGTCTGACATTGAAGCAAACAAGTTCAGGCCTGGTATACTTGGATGGGAGACCAACTGGGAATACCAGGGGTAATAGACCTTTTCTTACGCTTACGCTCAACTGGCAGGCTTTTAAACAGGTCCTGCGTTACAATGACGAAGGAAGGAAAGAGGACTGTGAAGATTTCGGGGCTCATCGGGACATCCAAGATGGCTGGGGGCCAATAGCAGCCGCCCAGGATCCCCCCAGCCCAGAAAAGAGAAGAGGGAGACTCCCCAGGACCTGCCCCTGCATGGTTGGTGAACGGCAACTTAGACTGAGAGAACAGGTGAATGGGTGTACCTGTAGTGGAAGTGGTGATGAAAGTCTTTGGCTGCCTTAAAATCAGCTACAGGGGAAAGGCATATGCCCTTGTCGCCAACAGGCCCAAATGACCTATCTTGTCTGGCATTGGAAGCTATGCATTTCAGGCCTGGTCAGTACGTTGCTGGGACCACTGGCCATACAGGGTGCCATTAGACCCTTTCTTCTGCTTCGCTCAACTGGCCAGGCTTTTAAAAAAGGTTCTAGCATTCAATGACAAAGAAAGGAAATCAATGTTGAAGATCGGGGGGATCATCGGACATCCAGGATGGCTGGGGCCAAAAAGCAGTCGCAACCAGGGGATCCCCCAGCCCAGCCAAGAGAAGAGCGGACTCCCAGGACCTGCCCCTGTCTGGGGGTGAGCGGCACTCCTGGCTTGAGGTACAGGGTGAATGGGTGTTGTTACCTGGGAGTGGTGTGAAAGTCCTTGGCGCCGTTTTAAATCAACTCAGAGGGAAAAGGCATATCGCCTTGGCCACCACCGCCCCAATGAACCTAATCCTTGTCATGGCATTGGAAGCTAAGCATTTTCAGGCCTGGTCAGTACTTGCATGGGAGACCAACTGGGAATATCAGGTGTCATAGACCTTTCTTCTGCTTCGCTCAACTGGCAGGCTTTTAAACAGGTTCCAGCGTACAATGACGAATGGAAAGGAATGGCCGTTGAAGATCGGGGTGCTCATAGGGACATCCAAAATGGCTGGGGGCCAACAGCAGCCACCCAGGATCCCCCCAGCCCAGCCGAGAGAAGAGGGAGACTCCCCAGGACCTTACCCCTGTCTGGTGGGCAAACGGCATCCCTGGCATGAAAGTACAGGTGAATGGGTTACAGTCTCTGGATGCCTTGAAATCAGCCCAGAAGAAATATCTAGGCCCCATGGCTGGAGGGGGAGTAAGAGCCTCTTTTGGCTGGAGGGTAGAGGATCCCCATTGCCACTGGCTGGTGGGTGAGCGGCGTACCTGGCTTGAGTGTACCGGGGAGTGGGTGAAAGTCTCTGTCTGCCTTAAAATCAGCTCAGAGGGAAAGGCCTATGGCCCTTGGCCAAACCAGCCCAAATGCACCTGATCCTGTCTGACATTGGAAGCCAAACAGGTTCACGCCTGGTCAGTACTTGGATAGGAGACCAACTGGGAATACCAGGTGTAATAGACATAGTAACATAGTAATTAAGGTTGAATAAAGACATTCGTCCATCAAGTCCAACCTATTCACTTTTTTTTTTTTTTTTTTTTTTTTTAACCCTACCTAACAGTTGATCCAGAGGAAGGCAAAAAACCCCAGCTAAAAAAGGGGGGGGAAAATTCCTTCCTGACTCCAAACGGCAATCGGAAAGTATCCCTGGATCAACCAGATCTATATGCATTAATACCAGTAATTCTCAATATTTTTTAGTTTTAGAAACTTATCCAGGCCTTTTTTAAAGTTATTCAATGAACTTGCCATTACCACCTCTGCTGGAAGACAGTTCCACAGTTTCACCGTTCTCACTGTAAAGAAACCTCTCCTAACTTGAAGATGAAACTTCTTTTCTTCCAACCTTAAAGGATGTCCACGAGTCCTCTGATATGACCTATTAGTGAACAATGCACCAGAGAGTTCACTGTATGGGCCATTAATATATTTGTATAAGGTTATCATGTCCCCACGCAACCGCCGCTTCTCCAATGTAAACAGCCCTAACTTGTCTAATCTGCCTGCATATTCAAGCCCCTCCATTCCCCTTATTAATTTAGTTGCCCTTCTCTGAACTGCCTCCATTTCCAAGATGTCCCTTTTGTATATGGGATTCCAAAACTGCACCGCATATTCCAAATGTGGCCTTACCAGTGCCTTGTAAAGAGGGAGAATAATATTTTTCTCTCTTGATTCCATTCCCCTCTTTATACAAGACAATATCTTGCTAGCTCTAGCTGTTGCTACCTGGCATTGTTTGCTACAGCTAAGTCTGTTATCTACCAGAACCCCCAAATCTTTTTCCATTTCAGATGCACTTAACACAGAGTTATTTATGGTGTAGGTGGCACAGGGATTATTAAATCCCAAATGCATCACCTTACATTTATCAACATTGAATCTCATCTGCCATTCTGCTGCCCATTTTGATAATCTATCTAGGTCTGCTTGCAGCACTTGCACATCATTGGAAGTTTCCAAAGCTCTGCATAATTTAGTGTCATCAGCAAACACAGAGACCTTGCTCTCAATGCCCCCTTCTAAGTCATTTATAAACAGATTAAACAGAAGCGGCCCCAGTACAGAACCCTGAGGAACTCCGCTTAGAACTTTAGCCCACATAGATGTAGCTCCATTAACCACCACTCTCTGTTTGCGGTCCAATAACCAGTTCTCTATCCATGAACAAATGTTTTCTTCAAGGCCAACAGTCCTCAGTTTATACATTAGTCGCCTATGTGGCACAGTATCAAAGGCTTTTGCAAAATCCAAATATACCACATCCACAGCTGTGCCTGAATCTAACTTCTTACTCACTTCTTCATAAAAACCAATTAAATTTGTCTGGCATGATCTATTTCTCATAAATCCATGCTGACTACTACTAATAAGATGATCTCTGGAGACAAAGTCAAGGATATGATCCCTTAACAAAGTTTCCATCACCTTCCCTACCACTGATGTTAGGCTTACAGGTCTATAGTTACCAGGCTGTGAACGACTACCTTTTTTGAATATTGGTATTACATTGGCTTTTTTCCAATCCAGCGGCACATCCCCAGACAAAAGCGAATCTGAAAAGATGAGACACAGTGGTCTTGCTAGAACTGAACTAAGCTCTTTTAAAATCCTAGGATGCAATCCATCTGGTCCTGGCGCTTTATTGATATTAACTTTGTCTAATTGATTCCGTACCATATCCTCTGTTATCCAATGTGAAAACTCTTCATTTCCTCCCTGCACATTGTTACAATCCCTACTGTAAGGATTCTCAACAGTAAAAACCGATGTAAAAAAACGGTTTAGCAGATTAGCCTTTTCGGCATCCTCTACAACCACCTCAGCTCCATTATTTAATGGTCCCACATTCTCAGTCCTCATTTTTTTACCATTTATATACTTAAAAAACATCTTGGGGTTGGACTTGCTTTGTTCGGCAATCCGTGTTTCATTTTCTATTTTAGCTAGTTTAATTGCTTTCTTGCACTCTTTATTACAACTTTTGAAGTCCCTGTAAGCCTGTTCTGTGCCTTCTGCTTTCAAAATTTTAAAAGTCCTTTTCTTTTTTTCCATTTCCCTTTTTACCTGAGCATTAAGCCATGCAGGAGTGGACCTAATTTTTTTACACTTGTTTCCTAAAGGTACCGATTTGGAAATGTTATAGTTTAATATCCCTTTAAAAGTGGTCCACATCTGCTCAGTATCTTTACCTAGAAACAGTTCCCCCCAGTCTATGAGCAGGAGCGATTCCTTTAAAAGCATAAAATTAGCTTTCCTAAAGTTAAAAGTTTTTGTTAAGCCAGTGCACTTTAGTTTTCTGCAACCTATATTAAATGACACTATATCATGGTCACTATTCCCTAAGCTTCCCATTACCTTCATCTCCAAAATGAGCTCTGGGTTATTAGATATCACCAGATCCAACAACGCATTCTTTCTAGTAGGAACTTCTACCATCTGTGAAAGAAAATGCTCATATAGGAAATTTAAGAACTTTATACCTTTTGAGGCGCTGGCAGTTCCATTACTCCAATCTATTTCAGGGTAGTTAAAATCCCCCATAACCAGAACATGCCCCATACCAGCAGCCTTCGCCAACTGCATATGGAGATTCATTTCCACCTCTTCCCCGGCATTTGGCGGCTTATAACACACTCCAACAATTAATTTACCTACCTTCTTGCTTCCTGTACACAGTTCCACCCATAATGTTTCTGCCGCATCGTTTGCTCCCCCATCTATTCCATCTTTTAAATTTGGCTTCAATTCCTGTTTAACATACATACATACTCCTCCTCCTTTCTTATTAACTCGGTCATGTCTAAATAAGGAGTACCCTTCAATATTTACTGTCCAGTCGTGTGAATCATTAAGCCATGATTCTGCTATACCAATTACATCATACCTTTCCTTTAACGCTATTATTTCAAGTTCGCCGGTTTTTCCAGCCAGACTCCTTGCATTTGTAAACATACATTTTAGATTATCAATTGATTTACTTCCATACATGGTCGTACATGCCTCCTTATCCTCTATGCTCCCCCCTCCTCCTTCTCCTCCGTTTTTTACTAGCCCCCAGATCCCTAACTTCTCTATCTACCCCTGTGTAGTTAAACGTCCCTCCCCCCCATACCTAGTTTAAAATCTCCTCCAACCCCCTAGCCATCTTCTCCCCCAAAACAGTTGCACCACCACCATTGAGGTGCAACCGTGATACTAAAGAGCCTGTAGCCAACAGAAAAGTCAGCCCAGTTCTCTAAAAACCCAAACCCATCTCCTACACCACCTCTTAGCCACGAATTTATACTCCTGAGCTCCCGTTGCCTCCCTAGCGTAGACGTGGCTGCGGTAGTATTCTGAAATCACTACCCTGGAGGTCCTTGCTTTTAACTTGGCCCCAATTCTCGGAAACATTTTAAGGACTCACCCCACCTCTAACTTTGTCATTGGCACCAATGTGAACCAAGACCCGCGGTCACTCCCGGCACCCACCCCAATAATCTATCTACACGATCCACCCACATGTCGAACCCTAGCACCAGGCAGACACAACACTGTTCGTGCATCAGGGTCCTGGCGACAGATTACCCTATCTACCCTTCTAATATAGAATCCCCTACCACTACCACCGTCTACCTTTCTAGCCCCCAGTTCTCCCTCCCTTGTATGGGAGATGGCCGTCCCCTGGGTGCTCAAGGGAAAGGCCCCGCTCCATACATGCGTGCTTCCGAGCCATCGTCCTCCACATCTTCACCTAAAATGGCAAATCTGTGGGATCGACCAGCTGGAAAAGCCCCCCCCTATCCTTCCATCCCCTACTTCCCCTGGTGACCCTTACAAATCTATCTTCCTTCTCCACCTTATCTGCCCCATCTCCAACCCACCAGTTTACTGGCCCCTGCCAGTACCTCATTTCCCCCAGGTTTGCCAGTCCTGCAATGCTGCAAGTTTACCCCTTAAGACTCTGTACCTCAGATTCCAAATGGGCAACCCCCTCACACCTGAACCATACATAGGTCCCCTGGGCGGGCTGCTCCAAGATCCCATACATGCGGCAGGATGCACATTGCGCGGCCCCCAACAAAACTTCATACTAAACAGCAATACACAGCAGAGAAAGGGTGTTTTCTTAAACGCTTTCTTGTTTTAAAACGCTTTAGTTTTTTAACGCTGTCATTCTCTTAAAAACAGAAAAATCTCTTTAAAACAGGAAATCGCTCAGAGCTAATCGCTCATGGGAAGGCCTTAAATGAGGTTCAAACCAACCAGAGCCAACCGCCTCAGTCAATTTAAACCAATTAGTTACACCCCCATCCAATCAGAGAGAGAGAAAAAAAAAAAAAACCTTTCCTTTGTCTCCTACCAGCCCCCGCTCCACAGGTAACAGTGTTTTTTAAACACATTATATGTTTTTAGTAATCCAGTGCTTTGAGTTTACTCAACAATTCCTACCACCTTATTCAAGCAGTAAGTAGTAAAAAAAAATAAAAATACACTAGTGATTAATTACTTACACAGGCACCCTCCTAGAAATAAATGTGTTAGGTTAGTACATTACTAGGCTGCAACCACAGTTAATAAACGCTTTAGTTTTTTAACGCTGTCAATTCTCTTAAAAACAGAAAATCTCTTTAAAAACAGGAAATCGCTCAGAGCTAATCGCTCATGGGAAGGCCTTAAATGAGGTTCAAAACCAACAGAGCCAACAGGCCTCAGTCAATTTAAACCAATAGTTACACCCCCAATCACAATCAGGAGAGAGAAAAAAAAAAAAAAAAACTTTCCTTTGTCTCCTACCAGCCCCCGCTCCACAGGTAACAGTGTTTTTTAAACACAAGTATTTGTTTTAGTAATCCAGTGCTTTGAGTTTACTCACAATTCCACCACCTTTTCAGCGCAGTAAGTAGTAAAAAAAATAATACATAGTGATTAATTACTACACAGGCACCCTCCTAGAAATAAATAGTGTTAGGTTAGTACATTTACTAGGTGCAACCACAGTTAATAAACGCTTAGTTTTTTAACGCTGTCAATTCTCTTAAAAACAGAAAAATCTCTTTAAAACAGGAAATCGCTCAGAGCTAATCGCTCATGGGAAGGCCTTAAAGAGGTTCAAAACCAACCAGAGCCAACAGGCCTCAGTCAATTTAAACCAATTAGTTACACCCCCACTCCATCAGAGAGAGAGAGAAAAAAAAAAAAACCTTTCCTTTGTCTCCTACCAGCCCCCGCTCCACAGGTAACAGTGTTTTTTAAACACAAGTATTTGTTTTAGTAATCCAGTGCTTTGAGTTACTCAAACAATTCCTACCACCACCTTATTCAAGCAGTAAGTAGTAAAAAAAAATAAAAATACACTAGTGATTAATTACTTACACAGGCACCCTCCTAGAAATAAATAGTGTTAGGTTAGTACATTTACTAGGCTGCAACCACAGTAATAAACGCTTTAGTTTTTTAACGCTGTCAATTCTCTTAAAAACGAAAAATCTCTTTAAAACAGGAAATCGCTCAGAGCTAATCGCTCATGGGAAGGCCTAAATGAGGTTCAAAACCAACCAGAGCCAACAGGCCTCAGTCAATTTAAACCATGAACTTACACACCCTCCAATCAGAGAGAGAGAGAGAAAAAAAAAACCCTTTCCTTTGTCTCCTACCAGCCCCCGCTCCACAGGTAACAGTGTTTTTTAAACACAAGTATTTGTTTTAGTAATCCAGTGCTTTGAGTTTACTCAAACAATTCCTACCACCTTATTCAAGCAGTAAGTAGTAAAAAAAAAATAAATACACTAGTGATTAATTACTTACACAGGCACCCTCCTAGAAATAAATAGTGTTAGGTTAGTACATTTCTAGGCTGCAACCACAGTTAATAAACGCTTTAGTTTTTTAACGCTGTCAATTCTCTTAACAAAAATCTTTAAAAAACAGGAAATCGCTCAGAGCTAATCGCTCATGGGAAGGCCTTAAATGAGGTTCAAAACCAACCAGAGCCAACAGGCCTCAGTCATTTAAACCAATTAGTTACACCCCCATCCAATCAGAGAGAGAGAGAAAAAAAAAAAACCTTTCCTTTGTCTCCTACCAGCCCCCGCTCCACAGGTAACAGTGTTTTTAAAACACAGTATTTGTTTAGTAATCCAGTGCTTTGAGTTTACTCAAACAATTCCTACCACCTTATTCAAGCAGTAAGTAGTAAAAAAAAATAAAATACACTAGTGATTAATTACTTACACAGGCACCCTCCTAGAAATAAATAGTGTTAGGTTAGTACATTTACTGGCTGCAACACAGTTAATAAACGCTTTAGTTTTTTAACGCTGTCAATTCTCTTAAAAACAGAAAAATCTCTTTAAACAGGAAATCGCTCAGAGCTAATCGCTCATGGGAAGGCCTTAAATGAGGTTCAAACCAACCAAGCCAACAGGCCTCAGTCAATTTAAACCAATTAGTTACACCCCCATCCAATCAGAGAGAGAGAGAAAAAAAAAAAAACCCTTTCCTTTGTCTCCTACCAGCCCCCGCTCCACAGGTAACAGTGTTTTTTAACACAAGTATTTGTTTTAGTAATCCAGTGCTTTGAGTTACTCAAACAATTCCTACCACCTTATCAAGCAGTAAGTAGTAAAAAAAATAAAAATACACTAGTGATTAATTACTTACACAGGCACCCTCCTAGAAATAAATAGTGTTAGGTTAGTACATTTACTAGGCTGCACCACAGTTAATAAACGCTTTAGTTTTTTACTCTGTCATTCTCTTAAAAACCAGAAAAATCTCTTTAAAACAGGAAATCGCTCAGAGCTAATCGCTCATGGGAAGGCCTTAAATGAGGTTCAAAACCTTTTCTTCGGCTTCGCTCAACTGGCAGGCTTTTAAACAGGTTCTAGTATTCAATGACAAAGGAAAGGAATGGCATGTGAAGATCGGGGGGCTCATCGGGACATCCAAGATGGCTGGGGGCCAACAGCAGCCGCCCAGGATCCCCCCAGCCCAGCCGAGAGAAGAGCGAGACTCCCCAGGACCTTGCCCCTGTCTGGTGGGTGAGCGGCATCCCTGGCTTGAGAGTACAGGTGTATGGGTTACAGTCTCTGGATGCCTTCAAATCAGCCCACATGAAATATCTAGGCCCCATGGCTGGAGGGGGAGTAAGAGCCTCTTTTGGCTGGAGGGCAGAGGAGCCCCATTGCCACTGGCTGGTGGGTGAGCGGCATCCCTGGCTTGAGTGTACCGGGGAGTGGGTGAAAGTCTTTGGCTGCCTTAAAATCAGCTCAGAGGGAAAGGCCTATGGCCCTTGGCCACACCAGCCCAAATGCACCTGATCCTGCCTGACATTGGAAGCCAAGCAGGATCAGGCTTGGTCAGTACTTGGATGGGAGACCAACTGGGAATACCAGGTGTCATAGACCTTTTCCTCTGCTTCACTCAACTGGCAGGCTTTTAAATCTTCTCCAATACCCTGGGGATCAGCGGGAGCAGAGGAAAAATATAAACCAGAGGGAAATTCCAAGGTATGGAAAGCGCATCTGATGGAATCTCCTTCTTGACAAGGAACCTGGTACAGAACAAAGGAAGTTTGGTGTTCCATTGGGTTGCCATTGGGTTGCCATTGGGTTTCATTTTGTGAAAAATCTATGGATTCAATGCACATTCTCCAGGTGACATTCTTCTCCTGCCCAGGAAATCTGCTTCCTGATTGTCTATTCCAGGCAAATAAACGGCTATTATCTCTATTAGCCGTTTATTATTTCCTTCTGACCACAAGAGAATCTTCTGGAGTAGAGACCAGAGTTTGCGGTTCCGAGTCCCTCCTCTCTTGTTGATATATGCCACAACCGTAGTGTTGTCTGAATATATCCTCAGTGCTTGCCCCTTGATGTGTTCTTGGAAGTGAAGAATTGCTTTCCATACAGCCATCATCTCTCTGTAATTCAATGATTCTGCTGCTGTCTTGTTGTCCCAAGAACCCTGGGCTGTTAGTTGCTGGTAAGTCGCTCCCCACCCTCTGGAGCTTGCGTCCGTAGTTATGCTCTTCCAGGTAGGAGTTTGTAATTGGACTGGTCTGAAATTGTCTACTTGTAGCCACCACCGTAGATTGATCGGAAGATAGATTAATTTTCTGGGATTCTGA
This sequence comes from Hymenochirus boettgeri, assembly GCA_019447015.1. Taxonomy (NCBI): domain Eukaryota; kingdom Metazoa; phylum Chordata; class Amphibia; order Anura; family Pipidae; genus Hymenochirus; species Hymenochirus boettgeri. The sequence goes on from CM033476.1 coordinate 206,205,226, forward strand.
CCCTCTTTCCATTGAGACAGGAAGAAGACCCGAAGAGGGCGAAGATGTAACATTGCCCAGTGTACAGACTTCTTCCCCAATACTTGTTGAATAAATTTCTCCTGGGCTGCTGGGAAATTGACTAGTTTGGATACCAACCCTTGGATTTCCAGAATTTTTGGTTTTGGGAGTTCTACCATCATATTCTTTGTATCCAGGAATACTCCCAGATAGTCCAGACATTGTGTTGGTGTGAGTTGTGACTTCTTCCATTTTATCATCCAAACGAGGGACTGGAGTAATTGTAAGGCTTTCTGGACCTGTGCTGTCAATAAAATTGGATTGCTGGCCACTATTCCAGTATCCTGGAAAAATGCTGTGGAAATCCCAAGTGGGAGAACCCTGTATTGATAGTGGTTCTGTTGGATGTGGAATCTTAAATATCTCCTGTGTTCTGGATAGATCGATATGTGGAGATAAGCATCTTCGAGATCCACTTTGCATAACCAATCTCCCTTTCTTAAATGTTGGCGTACAACCCTCAAGGACTCCATTCTGAAAGATCTTACCTTTTAGATACTGATTTAGAAAACGGAGGTCCAAAATAGGGCGAAATTCCCCTGATGATTTTCTTATAAGGAACAGTGGAGAATAAATCCTCTTTGATTCTTCTGATATTGGTACCTTTTCCAATATCCTTTTGGACATCATTGAGATTAAGATCTCCTTTAAATTTCTCTTTGCCAGTGGTGTCTTTGGCTCCCTGGATGCAAAAAAGATGTTCTTCGTGGGGGCTTGCAGAAATTCTAGGTGATAACCTTGTGATATCGTCCTTAGTACCCAACGATCTGTTGTCGATAGCGCCCAAACATCCCGAAACTGTTGAAGTCTGCCCCCCACCTTGGGATGATGGGCTGAGACACCTTCATAAGGTTCTTTCTCTGGGTTGTCTGGAACCTCTGGGACGAAAAGTTGTGTTCGTTCTCCAACTCCTACTGTTAAAATTTCTCCCTGGTCTGTGGGCTTTGGCATTGCGAAATGACGATCTGAGCTGGTTAAAATTTGGAAATATTCTTCTATTATCCACATTATCTGAAATATCTCTAAATCGACTACCAAACAGAAATTCACCTTCAAAAGGTAAGCTGGCAAGGTTATTTTGGATGCAGCATCTGCCTGCCATTGGCGAAGCCATAAAGCTCGATGGGTGGCTACTGAAAGTCCCAAAGATTTGGCTAAAAGCTTCAAATTATCCAATGAAGCCTCCGACACAAAAGAGTTTGCAAAAGCTATATTCTGAATCATCTCCCGAATCTGTTCTCTGTGGGTGCCGTCTAGAAGTGCTTTGTCCACTTCCTCTATCCAAAATTTATTGGCTCTTGCCAAAGCTGTTCTTACAGCAGCACCTATCATAACATGTAAACGTTTTAAAAGTGAATCTTGACGTCTTTCCATCGAATCTTTTAAAGTTGCCCACATTAGGAGGTGTACTCCAGTATTTTGCATCTTCTTGTGAGAACGGATACATTTTCCAAAATGCTGGCGTTGGTGAATATCTCCGATCTGGTACCCTCCACTCATTTAAAATATTTCTGTTATCTTCTCATGGACTGGGAAGACCTTGGGAACTACTTCAGTCTGGAACCATCTGTCTTGCACTTGGGATTTCTCGGGTTGATCGACAGATAATGTTTTGCGCATTAAGGATAATTAAATGCTCCACCAATCCCGGATCAATGTTAGTGTCAGATTGAGTCCAGTTATCTTCAATACTTTCACCCTCCTCTCTCACAGAAGGGCCTGGATTCTCATTCCTATTTGGTCTCACCAAGGGTATTACCTTGTCTAAAGCTAGGTACACACCTACCGATTTTTCCTCCTGACCGACCGTTCGATACAGGAGGAAAGGAGGAAGGACTGTCGGTCGCGGCAAAAGCAGCCGCGTCCGATAGTTACCGCGACCGATCGTGCGGTCCACAGAGGACCGCACGATCGGACAAGGTTTTCCACCATGTCCAATTGTCCTTTCATCCGATTCGGACCGATACACATTCGGATGCGATCATTTCGGTCCGATCGACCGATACACTGAACTATCGGTTGATCGGACCGAAATATCTCATCGCGTGTACCCAGCTTAAGACTGCTTTAGATAGTTTTAGTCATTCCTTGATCCACTGGAGCAGAGGGAAAAAGCGTCTCCAAACAGCTTGCACAGAACTTCTTTTCTGGCAATGCCCTGTTATGACATACTGAGCAATCTTTACTGGATGATTTTTCTTTCCTGAAGATAATATAAAAAAATGCATAGTATAAATGTTTATCATTACCAACCTGGATGTGGATCTGTATTTAGAAGACATCAGGTCCTCAAATAAAAGAATGGATAAAACATAAGAAACTCATCAGCTACCAGATAAAAAAAAAGGGGGGGTGTAGACAACAATACCGACAGCTACAGGTTGTTGCTATAACCCCTGGGCTAGTGGATGACGAGATCTGGGAAGCACAGGCACAAAAACCGAGCAGCAGCAATACAGGACCCACAGGCTGGAAGACCAGCGTCTAACTGCAAATTTCGTGGGTTGCCGCGATTACATCATAAGCGTGCGCCCGATCACGTGATGCTTCCAACCCGCCTTCCGAACCCAGGAGGCAGCTGTCCAAGTACCTTCGCTACACTAAGCAGTGTAGCACAGGTCTTCAATACCTGAGAGGAGAGGCATTGGACCACAAGGGAGCGAGCTGTACCTAGAAGTACTGAGGAACAGGATATAAAAAAAGACCAGACAAGAAGGTAAGGGGTGGAGCTAACATTTATAGGCTGATGACGTCCTGGTTGTTCAACTGAGGGATGGATTAACCCATGGTTGCCCAATGCCATGAGCAGGCACAGGAAAGATTGTAACTGCAGGTGCAGGCAGAAATTGTTACTTTGTTTAATGGGAGGTTCTTACTTTGCTGGTTCTGACCTCTACTAGTAAAATAGAGGTCACAGAACTTTAACCACTTCCATTCAACTCCCTCCAGCATTAACGGTCTGTTTTTTATCCAGTGATCTCTGCAAAACCTAACCAGGCTCTATGAGAGTTATAGTTGAACATAGCTGCCTGTATTCCTATCTACAGTGACATCCAGTTTAAGATCCCAATGACATTAGAGCTGCTGATGATCTATAACTCTATATGCACCCAGCCAAAATCACAGTAACACTCTAGGCAGACATTAGATAGATTAGATTTAGATTAGATTTAGTGTGAGGGGCCATTGACACTGCACATTGTCTTGAATTAATGACAAAAGATTTTTCTCTTTACAAACTAATTCTGCTTTCCGAAACCAACCGCCAGCCGATTTAAACTCAGTGCGAATTCCCAGAATGTGACAAGCAAAGCAAGTAACCGGTGGGTACCCGACCCGATACGGGACCCAAACTGGTTTACCTTTTGCAAAACGCCAGTTTCTTATTCAAATATGTAGGCCAACTTGCCTGCCCAAAAACAATTTAGGCCAGGCTGGACTCAAATTAATTATGTGCCAGGGATATGTACAAGTCTGTCTGCCGTGTTTTTTCAGTGGCCCAAAGTGATTTACCTATTGCAATACACCAGTTTCTTATTCAAACCCGAATAAGAAACCAACTTTTCAGCCTGCAGTATAAAAGCATGTTTGTATGTGTGTGTAGAGGGGCGCAACTAGTAATCACTGAGGCCCCCAGCAAAACTATGATGTGTCCCCTATCCTTGCTTTATCCACAGTGTTGTTTTTTTTGAGAGGAGGCTATACCTGTCCTATGAAAAATAAGACCCTGCGGTTGCTCCCCTGGTAGATACACCCCTGTGTGTGTATAAAGTGTGTGTGTGTGTGTGTCTTTGTATATATGCATGCGTGTGTTTTAAAGCATGTATGTGTGTGAATTAAAGCATATATGTATGTGTATAAGAGCATGTGAATGAGTATGTGAATGTAGAAGAGCATACGAAAACTTGCAAAGTCCATGCAGAAACAATGTGAGATGCACCCCCTGATGACCGTGCCACAACAGATAAGTATCAATATGAACGAGTTGAAGGGAGGCACACTCTGAATATAGTGAATCAAACACTCATTTATTACTGTGCTGAATAAATGCCAAATACACGTTTCGGGGAGACTAAGTGCTAGAAAAAGGACCTATAAGGGCTAAGCCACACTGCTGCGATTTTTCTGAGATTGCGCTTGCGGTTTTTTCAAATCATTGAAACCGTGTTTTTTCGGGTGCGTTGCAATTTGCGTTCCGCATTTTTTATCGCAATCGCATGCCTTTTCTTATACCTAATGAAGAAAACGCATGTGTAAACACAACAAAATCGCACATGAAATTGCATGCGATTCCATGTGCGATTGCGTTTGTGCTGTAGTGTGGCCATACCCTAAGAGTCCAAAACGTGTGATTTCTCTCAATAAAATGCTTTGCAACATCCATTGAGGTTGCCTTGAGTCGTTTGATACCTTATAATAAAAATTAATTAAAAACATCTTTGTGAAAGTGAGTCTCTCTTCATTATTCCATAGTAATTCACCAGATAAGCATAAAATTCTTAAACATATAACATTTGAGGAATAACGTTTCATTGATAAGTTTGCGGCCAGTTCATAAAAGGATCCACTAGATGGCATATGGTTCCCTGCAAAGAAAAATGAGGATGCTAGCAACGTATTAGAAACAATCTTTCTTTCTATACTCTAATTTGTAACTTTTTCAGTATACAGATAATATAATTGTTACACTCCTCATATAAGTTAGATCTTAAAAGCTATACATAAGACATAAAGTAATTTGATTACCATAAAAGTATTTTATAAAAAACAATCTAGGTTAAACTCCTCATTCAACCCCTTGGGTGTTAACGTTTGAAGATGGTCTATCCACCAGTGTTCACGTCGCAGGATCTGATGTACAAAATCACTACCTTTAAGTGGTTGTCTAACTACTTCTAATACCTGCCATCTCAGTTGCATGGCATTATGCTTAAAGTTAAAAATGTCATGCTACCGGGGTATCATATTTCGTCTCATTGGGTTTATAAAGTTTTATAATACACAAGTGTGATATTTTATAATGGGAGCTGCAGTCGTATATATCCTTATAAAAATCACTCCGCTATGTCAATAAGTGACTAATTTCTTATATCCTACTACTCCGCCCATTCCAGTGTTCATGCCTGGACAATGACTCAGCATTTTTTGCAGTGTTAACTTCACTAACGGAACCTGCTGGAGCTGCTTCCTGTCACTGCATAACCAATGTCTCTCTCTGCCACAAAGATTTGTTCCTTTCTACTGGGTTTAAGTTACAGAAGGTAGCTTGGGGGTTTAAATTAAGGTGGGAATAGGGACAAGGCTAGAATTTAAAATGTGAGTGGGGTGAAGGAATCTAAAACTTATGTATTATAAGAAATAATGCACTCCTTCACATTATAATATAAGGACATTACGCCACCTCGGAGTTCCCAGCCCTGTATAAAAGCACTCGGCCTACAGCCTCGTGCTTCTATATGGTCGGGGAACTCCTCGGTGGTGTAATTTCCTTATATTATACTGTAAGGGGCACATTATCCCTTATATATCCCTTTTGTGTTCAGACAATCTCCTTCTTACCTCTCTTTTAGTCTTCCCTACATACCCCGAACCACACGGGCATTTTAGGAAATAGACCACTCCTTAACTCATACATGTGGTGTAATCCTTAAGTTTAATTGGTATTCCTTTTGTCGGATGGTATACTGCGTCACCTGGGATAATGGAACTACACATCTGACAAGATCTACATGAGTGTGTGCCCATTTTAGGTCTCCCAAAGAATAAAGTTTGCTCTATCTTATTTGGTAACAAATCTGTATGTGTTAATTGGTCTCCAATATTTGCTGATCTTATAAGAGAACTAGACATTAAGCCCGCTACAATAACGGGCGCTAGAAGCACAGAATGCCCCCTTAGTGTCCCAAGGCCATAGTCCTCCTCCATGTCCCAAGGCCACAGTACCCTCTTAGTGTCCCAAGGCCAGAGTCCCCCCTCTGTCCAAGGCCAGGGACCCCCTCTGTCCCAAATCCAGCCCCCCCTCTGTCCCAAATCCAGGACACCCCCTTTGTACCAAATCCAAGCCCCCCCTCTGTACCAAATCCAAGCCCCCCCTCTGTACCAAATCCAGCCCCCCCTGTCCCAAATCCAGGGGGCCCCATCTGTCCCGAATCCAGGGCCCCCCCTCTGTCCCAAATCCAGGGGCGCCTCTGTCCCAAATCCAGGGGCCCCTGTCCCAAGCAACCTTACCTGCAGTCTGTTTAATTGCTGTTCTCCCTCCGTGTGTTTCCTGTGTTTCTTCCTCTAGCGGTGAGTCAATAGGAACTGCAGACACTCTCCTTCTAGTGGTGAGTCAATAGGAACTGCAGAGACTCTCCCTCTAGTGGTGAGTCCATAGCAACTGCAGTGACACACACACACGGACAAAGGGACGCACACTTAGGGTTTTATTATATATGATAATGTTTTTTCTTGAAATAGGTGACTGGTTACTGGGTCAGATGATAATATGTGCCAGTTTTTATTGATAATACTCATAATCCTGCCAAAGAAGACATAAGTGCTAACAAAGGGGATCCTTGGTTTGGTTTCACCCTGTTCCTGGGTTTCTTCTAAAAATGTGTCTCTTGAAGTATGCAAAGCTTTCAGGGCTGATTCCATAAGCATATTCCTATCATAACCCCTGTCCTCAAATTTTGTGACCATTTCTAACAATCGGGTTTTACACACTGACTATTCTCCTTACGCGTAATAGCTGGCTGTATGGTAAAACTTTGACCGTAACCCTGGGATGGAAGCTTGCAGCATGAAAATGATTATTCCTGTCGGTAGGTTTAACATACAAGTCAGTGATTAGGCTACCATTCTGTAGCCTAATTAATTGGTCCTCATCGCCTTCCCAAATGAAGATATCATTTACATATCTCATGTAGTTACATAGGTATGGTGATAAATATTCATTATAAGAATCCATTTCTTTTCGAATGCTGATATAAAGATATTGGCATAGGCCGGCGCGAAATTAGCACCCATGCTTGTGCCCTATTTCTGGTAATAATAGGTTCTATCGAACCTGTAGAAATTCATCTTCAAACACAAAGTAAGCAGTTCATTAACAAAGAATGTGTGAGGTGTAGCCATAGTTTAACATTTCCTCTTCCATAATCTCTATGCCCTCATTGTGTGGAATTGAAGTGTACAATGATTCCACGTCCAAACTACAAGAGAGGGAACGCAACTTGTTCAAAAATTCCATTGTATCTTGCAGATCCTGCCTGTCATTTTTCAAAAATCTGCCATGTGTGTATCTAGCTTAACTGTTGTCTCCAAGTGCCCAAGTGTCCTTTATTTATATTTATATATTTTGAACAAGCCTAGGGTAATGTCTCTAGCTCATCTGGGTTTTAAGTTATAGGCTCGTAAAGTTAGATTCCCATGTTTGTCCTCACTGTCTGAGTCTGTGACAGTCACATGACGTGCTGTGTAAGAAGCCACATCCCAAAAAAACTATCTTTTATGAGGCTACTTACAGATCTGAAACCATTTTCTGTCCTTTCCTCTACCTATGGACATTTTAAAGGTAGGAGTGTGCGCTTTTTAATAAAGACCACTTGTATGGAGATCACAGTTCCCCTATAAACACACACACAGTAACTGAGGTTGAACAAAGTGACATGTCCATCTAGTCCATCCCCCTCACCCTCCTTTTTAACCCTACCTTGATCCAGAGGAAGGCAAAAAAACAGCTAAAAAGGGAGGGGGGTTCCTTCCTGACTTAAAATGGCGGAAAAGTATTATTATTATGGATTTATATAGTGCCAACATCTTCCGTGGTACTTTACAATGACCAGGGCTGGATTTCTGGGTAGGTCACCAAGGCCATGGCCTAGGATGCCATGACAGCCAGGGCGGAACGAAAGAGCAATTTAGAACCCAGAGATCCACTCCTTTCAATTGTAAAGCAGCAGCACAGAATAAATGCCAGGCGTTACATTACACAGAAAAACTGCGTAATCCCCCTCAAAATCCAACTGACAGCCCAGGAGTATACACTGCATTTAACTCTTTCAGCCTGCCGGTGTCCAGGCTGCTGGTTTCTGGCTCCATCCCCCCCCCCCCATGCTGGGCTGTTTTTTTTATATCAGAGAGTAAGTACACTACACATGACACACTGATTATTACTGCATCTGTATGTTAAGAGTTTGTGCATGTTAGATTATCCGTAGTGTGTAAGTGTAGGTGTGTCTGTGTGTTAAATAATGCATATGTAGGAGTGTGTGTGAATGAGTGAGTGTACAGTATGTGTGCATGTATAACACTGACTGATGCAACCAGCACTATTTATAGTCTCCATCTGGATTGGTAATGAAATGTAGTGAGAGCATGTAATATACCTTTAGCCCTTATCCCTTTATATTATATAAATATATTTATATCTTCACAGGAGATTGCATTGAGTTTTTAGGAGCTACCAATGTGGTGGGGGTATGGGTATATGATATTACATATAGGAAAGGTGTATATGTATGTGTGTACTATCTCACTATTACCATTTAAATGACCATCAGTAAATGTATATAAAGTTTAGCACTGACTTATATTAGGTACAACACAAAATATACAAAATACATAAACATACTTACAGAGCTGAGATCCCTATTTTAAAATGGAATGGTCAAATGGCAGCTTAAACCACACCCCTGTGGGGTTATCCAAAAAAAAGTGTTATCCCAAAAAAAGTTTCTGTCTGCTACACAGGATGTGATGTGTATTGTAATGGACATATACACCAAGGCTCCTTACATTCCGCCTCCAGCCTGCAGGTGGTGTCAGTGAGTAATAAAATGCAAGACATCCCTGCTCTCTATGGCTAGGAGGAGAGATAGTGAAAGTAGATTGTGGTGTGTGCTTTGGAGTGATATTGACTGCAACACAAGATCCTGTGTGTAACACCCTGTGTAGAAGATCCTGTAACCTCCTGTTGGGAGGACAGATCATTGGACAGACAATTTACCTTATTGGACACAAACTCTGAGGCAACAGATAAGTGTACACCAACTTACAAGGACACACAATATACAGGCCTGATCAATATTCAAAGTGGTGCACCATAGATACGGGCACCCCTGATTACTGCACATGTTATGTGGGAACCTGTTTATGTGCATTGTCTGCTTTGTGCCAGACCACCAGAGTAACCCACTGTGTGCCATGCTACCCATAATCCTTCCATAAAGCATTGATCTGGTACAAATTGGTGGCAGCGGTGCTGGTAATACCATATATTCTCCCTGTTTTTTTTGTATATTTGTTCTCTGTATTAAGCTATGGAGGCTGCTACTGATAGTATTGATTTAAATCCTCCTGTCCCTGTACCTGCAGATGGAATTCCCCAATTAGACTCAGTATCTCTACCAGGTTTAATTGCCAAACCTATTTTTAATCCATTTGATGGGGTTACTAGGGAGTGGACTGATTGGCTAGAACAATTTGAATTGGCAGCCACTATTAATGGTTGGGATAACTCTCTTGAAAGTCCTTAGCTTTTTGCTTAGTGGTAAAGCCAGGCAGGTATACCAAGGATTTACTGTAATACTGAAATAAAAAGCAGTTATCAGTTATTAAAAATTGCTCTAAAGCAACTTTTTTTTCAATTAGATCTGTACATAAGAATATATAAAGGATAAATTCATTTCTTTACAAACAAATGAGAAATGTTTGTATACGTTAGATTATTAGGGCAATGCTATTACAATAACATGATGCTGTGAGGTACCTTCTGTTATATATGAGGTACCATCACCACTTGCCGTGGTGAATACTAATACGTATTAACCTAGCATGTTTAGTTTCAACCACACAGTGTGGCAGGATTGCCTGGGTCTACTCTCAGACATGCAGGATTATCCTATTTGGTTCCTCTGGAAGCTGGTGACTGTCTGAGTAACAGTTTAAAATATACCTGTGTAAAGATTCTATATCCACACATAGCAAAACATACACACACATAATTTGCATTGTGCACCAACAGGCACAATTTTGCTAGTATATATATATATATATATATATATATATATATATATATGTCTTGTGGGATCGTCGTGTCTGTGGTGTCACGATTCCTTAAGAAGAGACAGCAGACTTTGTAACCATAAACAGTTGCAGGCTCCTGCCTGTAGTTTATTAAACGGTAAACTAAAGAAAACTGAACAGAAATCCAGCTCTTCTGAGCGTCAAGCACACAGTTTCTTTACTGGTAAAAAAACAGTCTTTTCCAGTATAAATCAGACAGTCTTGCATTACCAAAACAAATAAAAACCCTATTTGACTGCTTGTCTTAAATCAATAGAACCAGAGCCTGCTAGCAGAGCTGCACTCCCTCCAGGATTTTCTCCAAAGCAAAAACCACACACAACCACACCCAGGCTGTCTGCTAAATAGTCCACCTGTGGACTTAAAATGACTAAGAATCCCACCCACTCTTCCTAGCCAGACTCCAGGGCCCTGATACTGGGTAAATTAAACACCTCACTACAGAACTCCATTTAACTTCCCCTGGAGCCTCAGCGAAGCATAAGCAGCCTGGGTGGTATATACACGCCATCTACAACTACTCCTTTAGCAAGACAGTTTCCCTTGTCACATATCCCCCCCCCCTGTTCGACCTTGTGGGATCGAACATAACTTGCAGCCATGCAGTGGGACCTTGACAAAGCATCCACATTGCCTTGCATCTTGCCTGCACGATGTTCCACTGTAAAGCTAAAGTTTTGGAGAGAGAGAAACCAGCGTGTGACTCTGGCATTCTTTTCTTTTGCTGTGACATCCAGGTGAGAGGAGCATGGTCTGTGATGAGCACAAAGTGACGACCCAATAAATAGTATCGTAGAGATTCTAGCGCCCATTTTATTGCCAGGCACTCCCGTTCCACCATGCTATAGTTCCTTTCAGCAGGGGTCAACTTCCTACTTAAATATGCAACTGGGTGTTCCTCCTTATTCACCTGTTGTGAAAAACTGCCCCCAAGCCAACTCCAGAAGCATCTGTTTGTACCACAAAGGGTTTCTTAAAATCAGGAGCAACCAATACTGGTTGCTGACACACCACTGTCTTTAATTTCAAGAAAGCCCTCTCGCCTCAGGACCCCATTTAATCATGACAGACCCCTTTCCCTTAGTCAGGTCAGTTAAAGGAGCGCTATGGAGGCACAAATTTTGAATGAACCTTCGATAATAGCCCACCATGCCAAGGAAGGTCCGAACCTGCTTTATTAATGGTTGTGGCCAAACCCTGATTGCTTCAACCTTGTTAATCTGAGGTTTTATAACACCCCGACCAATGGGTAGCCCAGGTATCGGGCTTCCTCTAGTTCTATAGCACATTTTTTGGGGTTTGCAGTAAGACCTGCCTTTCTGATGGAGTTAAGCACAGCTTGAACCTTTGGAAGGTGACTTTCCAATCTCGACTGAAAATCACCACATCATCTAAATAGGCAGAGGCGAAATGCTGATGAGGGTCAAGAATCTGATCCATCATCCTCTGGAACGTTGCTGGGGCCCCTTGGAGACCAAACGGCATTCTAAACTATTGGAAAAGACCCTGGGGGGTAGAAAATGCAGTTTTCTCTTTAGCAGTTCCTGTAAGTGGTACTTGCCAATATCCCCTGGTTAAGTCAAGGGTTGATATATACCTAGCAGGACCTAACCTTTCCACCAGCTCATCAATCTTGGCATGGGGTAGGCATCAAATTTGGAAACTTCATTTACTTTTCTGAAGTCATTACAGAAGCGCAAAGAACCATCTGGTCTGGGTACTAGCACAATGGGGCTACTCCATTCACTTTTAGACCTCTCTATGACCCCTAAATTAAGCATTCTTTGTACTTCTTCTGCTACTGATTGCCTTCGGGCTTCGGGATCCGATAGGGCTTTAGACGGACTCTAGTTTGGGAATCAGTAATAATATCATGTTGTATACTGTAGTGCAGCCTGGCACTTCAGAAAAGACATCAGTTTTTGCTGTAGGAACTCCCTGACTTCCTGTTTTTGAGACATGATAGAGTCTCAGCTACCTTTACATCCTGAATTCCCACCTGACTTTGGGGTTGGGAAGTGGCAGAGAGAACCTCCCTATCCTTCCAAAGTTTTATTAAATTCACGTGGTAAATTTGTTCTTTTTACGCTTATCGGCTGGTACACCTTATAGTTCACGTCCCCTACTTTCTCCCTTATTTCATAAGGACCTTGCCATTTGGCCAGGAATTTACTCTCAACCGTGGGCACGAGTACCAACACGCGGTCCCACGATTAAAAGTCCGAAATCGGGCCGAGCGATTGTAAAACCGGCTCTGTGCCACCTGTGCTTGCTGCATATGTTCCTTAACAATGGGCATGACTGCCGAAATTCTGTCTTGCATAAGCGAGATATGTTCATGACGCTTCTGTTGGGAGTTACCTCCTGTTCCCAAGTCTCTTTTGCAATATCAAGCAGGCCCCTAGGATGTCGTCCATATACTAACTCAAAAGGAGAAAAGCCTGTGACGACTGGGGTACCTCTCTTATAGCGAACATAAGATATGGCAAAAGGCAATCCCAGTCCTTTCCATCCTTGTTAACAACCTTTCTTAACATCCCTTTTAAGGTTTTGTTAAATCGTTCTACTAGGCCATCCGTTTGAGGGTGGTACACAGAAGTACGTAACTGCCTAATTTTTAACATGTTGCACAACTCCCTCATGACTTTTGACATAAAAGGAGTTCCTTGATCTGTCAGGATCTCCCTGGGGGATGCCAGTCCTTGTAAACATGTAGAATAATTCCTTAGCAATGTTTTAGCAACAGTGTTTCTTAAAGGTATAGCTTCGGGGTAGCGTGTAGCATAGTCCATCACTACATAATATATTTGATGTCCCCGAGCTGACCTTACCAGTGGTCCTACCAGATCCATTGCTATCCTTTCAAAAGGAATCTCAATAATGGGCAATGGAACTAGTGGACCACGAAAGTGAGCTACAGGGGCATATAACTGGCATTCCGGACAAGAAACACAGTACTTTTTATATCAGCATAAATTCCTGGCCAAAAGAACCTCTGAAAAATCCGCTGTCGGGGTTTCTCTTGACCCAGGTGACCCCCAAGGACATGGTTGTGGGCCAAGTCCAACACCATCCTTCTATAGGCTTGAGGAACTATCAACTGCTCCACAATCTCACCCTGGACTTTGTCAACCCGGTATAACAAATCACTTTTAACAGAAAAATGAGGAAATATATTATCAGCCCCAGGTTCTTGAGGCTCCCCATTAAGCACCTTACATTTTCCCAGGCCCTAGAAAGTGTAGGATCTCTCATTGTGATGTCCCAAAGTTGTCCCGGGAAACCTGCAAATCTGGCAATACCGATTCCCCAGAGGTTTCAGGTGGCAGCTCCGGTTCACTGCCAAAACGCCTAGGGGAAATCTGTCAGACTCTTCATTGGTCACCCCTACTGGCAGAAACATCAGAGTCTATGTCACATGGCATGATAGAACTTCCCAGACTCCCCTCACAATCTCTTGTGAATAAACCTGTTTTTCCCACAATTTCCAAAACAGTGGAAAATCTCGCCCTAAAATTGCACGTGCATCAGGACTGCAGACACACCTACTTCATGACAGACATTACCAAAGGGGGTTTCTAGGGTAACAAGGGCAGTGGGGTAGCTTTTAGAGTCACCATGGATGCATACCACCCCAACATTAGTTCACTAATTTGGTCTGGGTTTACCAGGCTGGTATGCAGCAAAGTTACCAGACTTCCCGAGTCCAGCAAAGCTTGTACAGTCTTCCCATTTACTGTTATAAGAGACAAATGCTTTTCAGTCACTGCAGTACATACAGTATGAGCAAACAATGATATACGGTTGGCTGAGTTGCAATCCATTTCCGCTTCCGTAGAGGGCACCTGGCAGCAATTGTCCCCATTCATTGCAGCGCCAACACTGTATCTGTCCACGATCTCGAGGGGAGGCTGGTGGCTTCCCAGAGTTTTTCGGCCACTCCAAGGCAGGGTGCTCCACCCCTGGTTCGTCATACCTTGCCTCACTAGACTTCCCCATAGCCTTGGAAAATGCTGGTTTCCTGGGGAATTTCCGCTGAGACGGGGGGAATGCTACAAAATCTTCAGCAGCAACATATCGCTCTACCAATTCCACAAGGTTGTCAGCTGACTTTGGATCTGCTTGGCTCACCCACTTAGCCAAGTTCTGAGGAAGAGCTCTAAGAAACCGGTCCATCGTGACCCTTTCTACAATTTGTGGCCCTGTCAGGGTTCTGGCTGTAACCATTTCCTACTAAATGTATAAGTTCATACATCTGGGCACGAGGCGACCTTGCAGTCTGGTAAGCCCACTTGTGGACTCGTTGGGCACGTACTGCATGCGTGACTCCTAGTCGTCTGAGTATCTCCAGTCTGAGTTTTTCATAGTCTTGGGCATCTGCTGGAGCCAGGTCAAAATATGCCTTCTGGGAATCTCCTGATAGAAAAGGCGCTACAAGCCCCGCCCATTGTGCTTTGGGCCAGGCCTCCCTTTCGGCTGTCCTTTCGAATGTATTTAGAAAAGCCTCGACATCATCATGCGGTGTCATTTTTTGCAGAAAATACTTGCCCGAATCGAGCCATCGTTGACCTGGGCAACCCTTGCCACCCAGGTTTTGAGTAGCCAGCTGTGTACAACATCAGTAAGCGTTGTGTCATTCCTGCTTCCCTAACCAGGGTCCTTAATTGAGTGTTCATTGCCTCCGACAGGTTTGTCATTTGCGCAGCCAGCAAACGATTAGTTTTCTGCGGGCAGCCATGCTCTGCTGTAGCTGGGTATTTGTCTGCTGCTGGGCCGCAGTGGCTCGTGCAAGCTGCATCACAAGTTCATCCATCTTGTAAATAAAGACTTTTGCTCCAACGGTTCACAGTACACTTGTGTACTTTCCCTTTAAATGTCTTTGTCTCTTATTATGCCCGCATCCTCCTACCACTTGTGGGATCGTGTGTCTGTGGTGGTCACGATTCCTTAAGAAAGAGACAGCAGACTTTGTAACCATAAACAGTTGCAGGCTCCTGCCTGTAGTTTATTAAACGGTAAACTAAGAAACTGAACAGAAATCCCAGCTCTTCTGAGCTCAAGCACACAGTTTCTTACTGGTAAAATAACAGTCTTTTCCAGTATAAATCAGACAGTCTTTGCATTACCAAAAAAAATAAAAACCCTATTTGACTGCTTGTCTTAAATCAATAGAACCAGAGCCTGCTAGCAGAGCTGCACTCCCTCCAGGATTTTCTCCAAAGCAAAAACCACACACAACCACAACCAGGCTGTCTGCTAAATAGTCACCGTGGACTTAAATGACTAAGAATCCCACCCACTCTTCTAGCCAGACTCCAGGGCCCTGCTAATGGGTAAATTAAACACCTCACTACAGAACTCCATTTTACTTCCCCTGGAGCCTCAGCGAAGCCATAACTGCAGCCTGGGTGGTATATACACGCCATCTACAAACTACTCCTTTAGCAAGACAGTTTCCTTGTCACAATATATATATATATATAATATATATATATATATATATATATATATATAGTAGTATAATGGATAGTCACAGGCACTCACTCCACCACCCTCTGATATCACACCTGGGTGCTGTTGTATGGATCAAATATTCACATAGGTAAGTATGTAGATTCAACGCACTCTCAGGATTTCTCATCAAAAAACCATTTATTTAATACATCACTGTGTAGGCAACGTTTCGGTACCCTTCTAGGTCCCTTTCTCAAGCCTCATATCCTGATATGAGGCTTGAGAAAGGGACCTAGAAGGGTACCGAAACGTTGCCTACACAGTGATGTATTAAATAAAATGGTTTTTTGATGAAGAAATCCTGAGAGTGCGTTTCTACATACTTACCTATGGATATATTTATATATATATATACTAGCAAAAGTGTGCCCGTTGGTGCACAGTGGGTTTTTTATGTGTTAATTTATATAGTTTAATTGCTGGAGTGTTAATTACATATATTTATTAAAATATATTAATATATAATAAGTGTAAGCTACCCGCCACTTACAAGGCCCTCCATATTAGGGTAGTCCTATCTAAGAATGACATATTTTAAGTAATAATGCTGTTATTTTTGTAGTGTAATTATTATGTTTAACATACGTTTTTACCTAATGATAACTTCCCGCGGCACTTGGAGCCTTTCCCGGTAGTTCCGTCTTCCAGGGGTAGTTTGCGGCTGGTAGTTTGCGGCTGGTTGGGAGGCTCTGCGGGACTTCCCGTGGCACTTGGAGCTCTTCCTGGTAGTTCCAACTTCCAGGGGGTGTTTGTGGTTGTTCGCGGCCGAAATCCAGGCTCCCAAACCCCGCCGCGAGTGTTGGGAGGCTCCGCGGCACTTGGAGCCTTTCCCGGTAATTCTGTCTTCCAGGGGGTGTTTGCGGTTGTTCGCGGCCAAAAACTAGGCTCCCAGGCCCTGCCGCGAGTGTTGGGAGGCTCCGCAGGGCTTCCATCGGCACTTGGAGCCCCAGACCAGGTGCTGTCAAGTTGTATACATACAATACTGTACACACATTAACTCCCTCCTCCATCTAATCCACAGGGCTCTCAAGCAGGAACAGGAAGCGTCTCAATACCTAGCAACAGCAGGGATCGCCCACCATTTGTATAGGCAATGCCTTCTCTCCCAGTTAAACGGAACACTATTGGCTTTTACCTGGATTCCGACCAATGTGGAAGGGCTTTGTTAGATGCTGTACTTTACACACATGCGGCAGTAAGGAGGAACCTGGTGCTTGTTTAATATGGGGTATTCCTATTGGCTGCTAGAATACAGTCGGCCACTATTACAGTAATGGGACAATTTATAATAATTGTACTAACCTGGAAGCTGATCATTGTGAGCACTGCTGCTAACAGAATAGGAGAAAGAGACAGAGAATTTGACAGAGAGAGACAGAAAGAAAGAGAGAGACATACAAACAGAGAGAGAGACAGACAGAGACAGAGGGAGAGACAGAGAGAGGGAGAAACAGAGAGAGACAAACAGAGAGAGAGAGACAAACAGAGAGAGAGAGACAGACAGTGTCGTTTGGCCACGCCCACCTGCCTCCACTACACATTGCATCAGGATGTGAAGCACTCTCCCACAATGCAATACAGGGTAATACAAGTCATACATTACATACGCAGGTAACACATAATATACATACACAGAATAATGAGTTTCTTACAGCAATACCGTGATACAATAGGAAAGAGGACCCTGCCCAAAGAGGAAATGGGGGTGAGACATAAGGTGACAGGAATAGGTAGGCTGTAAATATATTGGCAGTGGAGTGTGAGAGGCGATTAGTATCAGGTTTGGTCAGTGAGAAGAGTAATGTCTAGGCCTGGACCAAGCAGAACTGCAGTATACGTATTAATACCAGTAATTCTCAATATTTTTTAGTTTTAGTTTTCTCTAGCCCACTTTTAAAGATATTCAATGAACTTGGCATTACTTCATGTCCTGGAAGACAGTTTCACCGTTCTCACTGTAAAGAAATCTTTCCTAACCTGAAGACTTTTCTTCCAATCTTAAAGGATGTCCACATGTCCTCTGATATGACCTATTAGTGACCAATGCACCAGAGAGTTTACTGTATGGCCCATTAATATATATGTATAAAGTGATCATATCCCCATGCAAACGTCGCTTCTCCAATGTAAACAGCCCTAACTTGTCTAATCTGTCTGCATATTCAAGCCCCTCCATTCCCCTTATTAATTTAGTTGCCCTTCTCTGAACTGCTTCCATTTCCAAAATGTCCCTTTTGTATATGGGATTCTAAAACTGCACCGCATATTCCAAATGAGGCCTTACCAGTGCCTTGTAAAGAGGGAGAATAATATTTCTCTCTCTTGAATTTATTTCCTTCTTTACACAAGACAAAATCTTGATAGCTCTAGCCATTGCTGTCTGGCATTGTTCGCTATAATAAGTCTTTTCATGATTTTAAATGGCAATGTTGGAATATATAACTTTGCTAGGAGGTGGTGATCTTGATAAAATAATCCTCCAATGAGAACTTAGGTGGATCTATAGATTGAGAACCATGGTTCCCTTTGGCCCCAATGTGGAGATGCAATTTAGCTGCTACCTGTAAGAGTATCCATTTTATAATAGTCTCCATATCTACCGACAAATATACACTATATGTTCCTCTTTTCTGCTGCTATAGATAAGGTAATTTAATTGTGATTGTAATGAGAATGCTATATTGCTTTGGTTATACACATACCATAAGGGGTTAATGCATTAGAGGGATGTTAAATTGATCCTGTAATGAGAGGATTAGAGATGGCCGAAACTTAGTAGTTTCGTTTCGTTTTTGGATTTCCGGATCTCAGGAAAATCCCTAAGATCCGAAACCGTAACTAATTTTTCAATAATTATCAAAAGTACGGGGCTATTTTCGATAATTATCGAAAATAGCCTTGAACGCTTCGAAAATTAGCAAAAATACTATTGGAGACCATTTTCGTAGTTTCCGATCGTATTTTCGATAATTTTCGAATGTTTGAGGCTATTTTCGATAATTATCAAAAATAGCCCTGTACTTTCGATAATTATCAAAATACCTTCAGAAGTCCCGAAATCTGGAGGATCCGTCCGGATCTTTCAGATTTCGGAACCGAGGGGTTCCGTGTCGGATCCGGGTTCCTCTCTAGAAAGGATTGGTACACCCGTGTGAATTAGGCTATTTTAGGACTGCCCCTCACACTGTATTTGATGTGTGGTTTCCAATAAAACACTTTGAATTCACTTAAGGAGTGTGACGTCACAATCCAGTGTTTTCTGCCCCTCACACTAACCATGTGACACTGATGGAGCTTGTGCAGTATTAGCAAGATAGGTGAAACACGTGTAGGTCTTTGGCAGCTCCCATTCTTGTGTAGTTCGATCAGCTCCCTGTTTGGAACTTTTATACAACGCGACTCACTTTGCAAAAGCGCAGAACTTTGGTCGGCATATACAGCAGCTAGGAAAAGCAAGCGCAGTAACTTGGACCAGGTGCTGGGTGAAGAGAGTGGCTGTCCGTGAAGAAAAGTATTGTGGCTCTGACGGCAAGTCCCGGTTGTCATTGCAACTTTTATCATGTGATATGCTGTCCTTGGGGAGACTGTTTTGGTGGTTTTGTATTTTCTGTTTATGTCACCTTTGAAATTTCAATTGTTGTGTCTTTACCAAAAAGTTTTTAGTGTCATCAGTTTTACTTTTAATTCCTTGATAGCCAGGCCACCTTTAAAGGGTATCCGCACAAAAAAAATACATTTTGTCAATTTAGTTTTGTTGAAGAATGGGAGGTAAAGGAGCTGTGTCTTAGAAGACAGAATCTGTCGGGACCTATCAGACTACGCAGAGGAGGAGCAAGCAATTGGGTAACCTTCTCTCCTGGCTCCTGATCATTTTATTGAAGAACGGGAGGTAAGACAGATCCTTTACCTCTCGTTCTTCAATAAAACTAAATGGACAAACTTTATTTTTTCACTGGAAATACCCTTTAATTTCAGGTGCAAAGCGGGACTCTTTTCCATGCTGTGGCACCCAATTGTGCAGCCACATTTTATATTTGTGGTAATACAGTATATATTTGTTATGTGTTTCCATAGTTTATTGTACTGTGCTGCTGACAAAAGTACTTCTTGTCCACCCCTTTTCCCAATTTTGCCATATAGTATGGCTAGTTCCCCCAGCCCCAATCGCTATAATATATTTTCTAGAAACTCCCTCTATCTTTATTTACCTTCCATCTTTCCTCCGCCGCACTGCCCAGCCCTCTGCTTGCATAAAACTGCAAGCAGGGGACGGGACCGGTAGCCGCGTCCCTGATTGGCTGAGAGGCAGCCAATCACGGACGAGGCTGCAGGAAGTTCAGAACGTCGGGGGAGAGAGGGAAGGTAAGTAAAGATCGGGGGAGTTTCTGGAAAATATATTATAGCGGTTGGGGCTGGGGGAACTAGCTCTAATATATGGCATAGGGTTTTTACACTAGGGGGAGGGAGAGCAAAACGGGAGGGGAGGAGGTAGTGAAGGGCTGATTTGAGCAAGCCAAAAACCTCTGAGAGGACAGCTCAGAGGCGGAAACAATTTCCCTGGTGGCCAGGCTCCTGGTGGTCAGCTTTCTGGACTTTGGAGGGACTTTACAGGAGAACCATTTGGAGCAGGGATGCAAGGTAAGGATTTTTATGCACCACAGAGTGGGGTCAGTTGTGGGGGAAATTATAGTTTTTGGGGTGGACATGCCCTTTAATTCCTGTTTATTCAAACAAGTGTAATGCAACAAAAAGATCAACAGTTGAAATCCACTGAATAAAATTTATTAACAAAATCAAGTAACTACAGGGAAAAAAACAGGACATTGTCCACCTTTTACATTATAGGTAGGGAAATAGCGGTGCTGTCATTACTTTTTTCCATAAACTATAACCAATATGAACAAGGCAGAATTTTGCTAAGCTATTAGTCATTTTTGTGAACCAAAGTTCAGCTGCTTGAACCTAATTTTAATAGTGCCAAAAGTGGTTAAATATTGCCATGAAGTAATTTCTAAAACAAAACATAGAAATGAATAATGATACAGATTATCTGTATATTTCTGTTCTGTATCATACTAAACACAAACTGTAATTATCTAGTTATTTCCATAACAAGTAATTAATGGGCAAAATCAAACATAAAGCTCATAATGTACCTATGCTAGCAGAAAATCTCTAATACTATTGATGCATGCACCTCACAAAACCTAGCTGATCTTGCACTCATCGCTGAAAATTGTATAAAGAATACAACAATCAGACTACAGTCAATAGAGAGAGCATGTTCTGGGGCTGTTAGCCCATCTGACAGGGAATCCAGACCAGCAGGATCACCGCCAGCTGGTACTACAGATAATTTGAGCAAGTACAAACTACAGAGGGATGTATGTTCTGATTTATTGCCCTTTAAGAAACTTCACATTTTATAATTGATACTTCTGTTTCAGTGTTCAAGGTGCTAATACCTGAGCAGTACCTTAAGCATGGCATTATTTATACATGGTATTGCCAGTTTTAAAACTAGTAATTTATTGCATAGTTCATATTATTGCTTTCTATGCCTGTCTCTAACATCTGAATTGGCAGAAGAACAGAAGTGTAACTAATCAATAGTGGAAAACTCTTTGGGCATCAAGCAAACCCTCAAAGCATTGCAGTTACCTACCCAGTAGATAATTTATGGATAGGCCAGTATCTGATTTTAAAACACGATCCATTGAATATAGTTTAACTTTTAATTTTATATAAGGTTTCTAATAGTTGTTACATTGTGTTATGTGGAATTCTATTATGGATTAATTATATAGCTCGCACTTTATAATAAACTGGAGCAAGTTTGGAGATATGGGACAAACAGCAAGTTTGCACTTTACTCTTTGAAGTTTGGAGATTTGGGAACATTAGCACTATGGTATTTGCACAGAAACTTTGCACTTTACTTTTGAACCATTATAATTGCACAATGGATTTGATCTTTAGCACTTTACTATGCACTGGAACATGTCTGGAGAGACAAACAATACAAATGGAGTATACTTTGATTGGACCACAGATATTAAGACTTATGGCACGTTTGTATAATAAAAGTTTTCTATATTTCAAAGTATGTTATTAGTACCAGAGATTCACTAAAGGTGGGCAGACAACTTGCAATCCTTCGTCCTGATTGACTGTTCAGCAATTCAGGTTGGCCAGGGCAAAGGACTGTTGGTAACAGCAAAAGTAGGACCATTTGATCAGTCATGGTTTTTGGATGCGTCTGATCGGACGCAACTGATTGACAATGGGTGTATACTAACAGCCACACCCTTTGGTTATTTGGAGATAATCTGTATAGTCACACTTGAAAATTGAGTGTCTGAAACTTGTTGTATGAGACTATAATAAACACAATAAACTATAATAAACTGCAATTCCTTGAGGGGTTGCTTGATGTCCAAATGGTTCTCTACTGCAGATTGGTTAAACTTTTGCTTTGATGTTTGGAACAGACATTGGATGAACCTGAGTCAGCAGAAAGTTTAGTCAGTGCTGGTAAATTAAATATATTGGCAGAAGAACTATAGATATTACATTCTTTGCTGAATTATGTCCTTGAAAAGACAATTTGGAATTTACCTGCAATAGAAAAGAAATAAAATTAACATACAAAGCAAAAGCAAAATGAAAACAGATTAAGGGCTGAATGTAAAAAATGTAAATGACATTTTTTTTTGTATAAAAATCTTGTATTAAAAATTACTGACAGTCACATGGGTCACCCTATGTACTACAGTTTCTGACAAAAGTCTTGTCGCTTGTGTACAAGATTTTGTTTCAAGAAATGGTTCATTTTACCCCAAACAGCTTTTGTAAAAATGTTTCAATGCAAAACAAAACTAACAAAAAGTATTCTAATATTCACAGCTTGGTAAAGCCCATTGAGTCAATTTTTGCAAAGACATAAGTGTTGTCGCCTTGTCATATGGGCTTCACCTGTGTCTAATAATGGATTAATTAGGTGTCAGGTGTGTATAAAAAGAACCCAAGTACACTAGACCTTCACATCAACTGCAAATAGACCTCTGCAAACAGCCTAAGATTCAGCCTGAAACTAAAGTGTTGATTATCAAGAGGCTAAAGACCAAATCCACTGCTCAAGAGGACCGATTGTTGGCTCGAAAATACAAGGCAAGCCCATTTTCAACTGCAGCAGAGCTCCAGGAGACCCGGCCACCTGAAATCCCTGTGTCAACCATAACAGTTTGTCGGATTCTGTCTCGAAATGGTCTCCATGGTCGAATCAGTGCCCATAAGCCAGCACTAAACAAAAGACAATTGAAAAACCGTGGCATTTGCCAAGTCCCACAGCCTGCTAAAAGGATGGACCCTGAAAAAAAGGCAAAAGGTGGATTTTTCAGATGAATTTTCTGTTGAATTACACCACAGTCACCGCAAATATTGCAGGAGACCTACTGGAACCCGCATGGAGCCAAGATTTACCCAGAAAACTGAAGTTTGGTGGAGGCAAAATGGGGTTACCATTGGGGTTACATCCAGTATGTGGGTGTGCGAGAGATCTGCAGGGTGGAAGGCAACATCAATAGTGTAAAATACCAAGAAATCTTAGCTACCTCATATATTCCCAACCATAAAAAGGCCAAATTCTGCAGCAGGATGGTGCTCCATCTCCACATCAAAGTTCCTTAAGGTGAAGAAGATCAAGTTGCTCCAGGATTGGTCAGCCCAGTCACCTGACATGAACATCATTGAGCATATGTGGGGTAGGGTGAAAGAGGAAGCATGGAAGACGAAACCAAAGAATATTGATGAACTCTGGGAGGCATGCAAGACTGTTTTCTTGGCTATTCCTGATGATTTCATCAATAAATTTTATGAATCCTTGCCATACTGCATGGATGCTGTCCTTCAAGCTCATGGAAGTTATAGAAGATATTAAATTTGGATCTTACAGAACCACTACTTAATTTGCGGACATATTTATGGATTGGCTGTAAAGTAGATCATTTTCTGTATAGGTGACTACACTTTTGTCTTGCAACATACTTTCTGTCTTGATTAAATGCTAAATCTTTTTTCAGTGAAACTATTTTTTACCAGTACATTTAATATTATTTTGGAGGGCTTTAGCTTTTCATATGAGCTATTTCTAACACCAATTGATCAATTATAAAATCAGGTTAATAGCAGGAGTTACTGCAAAATGTACAGGCGACAAGACTTTTGTCAGAAACTGTAGTTGATAGTATGGTAAATTTATCTAGACTTTACAAATTGAAGACATTTCATTCAAGTGGTAGAAACAGTAATAGTAGTAGTAATAGTTATACACTATATACTAATAGTAGTAGTAGTAACAGTTATACACTAAAAATTCAAACCAGACATAGAGAGATGCCAAAATTACTTACAGGTTGGCATTACAGGAACTTCTGCTGAAACTGTACCATTGATTCCTAAATTAGAGAGGGCTCCTTTTATGAGGCCACAGGTGTAAGGTAAGAACTGAAAAGAGTAAAAAGGTATAGAAATAAATAGATAAAAACAATAATAATAAAAAAAGAACATTAATAGTTTAATAGGGTTTACCTTAGGAGCTTCCTCTAAGTATTGCTTATTGCATGAAATCTGTGTCAGCAGCATAAACCTGTTGTCTTGTAGAACATAGGTACCCTTTTAACGAAAAGCAGAACTGAGATAAGATTGTTTTACTTTAATGTTCATTAAAATGAATAAAAATAGTATTCTTATTTTTATGATGACAGTTTATAATAAAGCAAATCAAAACAATGTTTTGTATTACAAACATTTGGGCCATTGTCTTGAGATGTCAGGCTATTAACACCGTAACAAGCACATGGCAACATAGTACAGGGCAACACAACCCCCAATCCTTGTTCACTCCACCTTCCACCCAATAAGCCCCAAAATCCACCAACACAAATTCCCCCACCCCCAAGCATTCTGATATTACAAAGTGTAAAATGTATCAAGGGTATTATTGAGGGTGGCTGTAAGACATTTTATCCAATAGATCTAAAAAAAAAAAAAAAAAAAAAAAAGGCATATGCGGGGCGTGGCTAGATGTAGAGCTGAGCAGACGTGTCTGAGCTGATCTCTCGCAGCAACCCTCATAAAAGTAGAATAAGCCACATCCTTGAAAAATGAGGTAAGGACAAAAACAAGGTAAAGGGACCCCAGAACCCCAGCACATACCTTATACAGAGCCTGGGGAATATTTTAAACAAGACCACAAGGAAATGAAAAGAGCTGATGCCGCCTCAACATGAAGAGGACAGACGTGTACCTTTAAAGCTGCTAATAGAACAAAAGCACCAAAGTCCAGGCCTTCTAAAAGTAACGCAAGTACAGACAGAGCAGCAAACAGCCAAACTCCCTCCACCCCTACATAGCCAAGAGCACAGAAACAGGTTTACTACCATGCTTACCTGTGGCCCTTCCCTCTAGGCCGAGGTTGAGTTCCACAGGCCCCCAAATGGAAAATCCCCAAGCTCATACATGGATACTATGCCAATCACTCATGTAGACAGCCTGCATTACAGACCAGACCCCTACGGCTAAACATATTACACGACGAGGAGGTGCCACTCCGACAGGTCTTGTCTGCTAACCAAAAAGGTACTAGTTTATATGGCATTTACAGACACAAGCAAGATGATGCGCCTTAATTTCAACGATCCGAAGGGGATCTAAAATAACTTTTAACCAGAGTTGAGTACTTAAGAGGGAGGCCATCAAGACCTCTCACGTTATACTAAGACATTAGTGGAAGTGATCAATGACCACTCCAAAGATCTCTGCTACACAGAAGGCCTCAAAAATCAAGGCAGAAGAAATACTACCAGAAACAATAAAAGGACTCTGTGAGACAGTCAATTGGCGAGGAGACAACAACTTTGCCCTTTACTACAGTCCTTCAAGGAAAACAACTTTTCCTATTGCAGGGATTTATCCTTTTTGTACAGCACTCTGAAATAAGGCTGCTGGATTGGAACTCTCAACCGATCATTTCATATCCTTCTCAAAATTCATGGACCACAATTCCATTTAGGATCCCCTAGGGCAGATAGACAGCGACTATCTGAAAAATTCCCCCAGGACTATACAAAGCTGCAAAAAAATTGGTAATCCATTTAATAATGAACTGATATATCCTCAAGGATCCACAACACTTACTAAAACTTAGACATTTGCAATGCACAGAACCTGGTCTCACATAACCCTCTACCCAGAGATAAGAAACCAAGGGACCTAGAACCAATATCAATCATTAAAGACCATTGTGTTAAGTTATCAGATTAATAAATCTCCTGGACCGGATAAAAAAACATCCTCGGGTCCTTAGGGAGCTAAGTTCAGTTTAACTAGGCCATAGTTTCTTATTTTTGTAGATTCGCTCAGGTCCGGATGTGTGCCTCTGGATTGGAAAAAAGCTGATGTTGTTCCAATATTCAAAAAAGGTAGTCATTCACAGCAGGGTAATTACAGGCCTGTAAGTTTAACATCAGTGGTGGGAGTATCTTTAAAGGACTAACATTATAAGTAGTAACCAGTAACTTCCTCATAAAAACCAACTTGCTTGGCTTTTATGAGGAAGTAAGTAGAAATTTAGACTCTGGCATAGCAGTAGATGTAGTTTACTTGGATTTTGCAAAGGCTTTTGATACAGTCTGTTGGTCTGGGGTGGCACATTTGTACATGGATAGAAAATCGGTTAATGAATAGGATGCAGAGAGTAGTTGTTAATGGGGCTTATTCAGTATGGACTAAAGTGCTAAGTGGGGTGCCACAGGTTTCTGTGTTGGGGACGCTTCTATTTATTAATGATTTGGAAAAGGGTATTGTCAGCAAAGTTTCTGTGTTTGCTGATGACATAAAACTTTGTCGACCATTAAAAGCTTCAGAGGATGTGCAATCATTGCAGGCCAATCTAGATAGATTGTCACATTGGGCAACTAAGTTGAGAAATGTACGGGGATACATTTTGGACTTAAAAATCCTGCTTATACTATAAATGGCTCTGTGTTAAGTGAATCCATGTTGGAAAGGGATCTTGGAGTTTTGGTGGATAACAGACTTAAAGGTAGCAAGCAGTGCTAGGCAGCAACAGCCAGAACCAGCATGGTATGGTCTTGTATAAAGAGGTATGGATACAAGGGAGAAGAATGTAAATCCCCCCTTTTTACAAAGCATTGGAATATGCAGTGCAATTTTGGAATCCTGTGTACAAAAAGGACATCTTTGAAATGGAAAGGGTTCAGAGATGGGCAACTAAATTAATAAGGGGATTGGGAGGGCTTGAATATAAAGAGAGACTGGATAAGGTACAACTATGTACGCTAGAGAAAAGGCACTTGCGTGAGGATATGATCACTGTGTATAAATACATTAACGGGCCACACAATAAATCTGGGGCATTGTTCACCAATAGAACATGTCAGAGGACACACAGACATCCCTTAAGACTTGAAGAAAAGAAGTTTAGGCTTCAAGTTCGGAAAGTTTTTTTTACTGTAAGAATGGCAAAGCTATGGAACTGACTTCCAGTGGACGTTGTGATGGCAGCTCATTGGACAGTTTAAAAAAAACTGCATGAGTTTATACAAACAAGGAATGTTGCAAGTTACTGGTATTGATACATAAAGTAGAGTTGATCCAGGGACATTTCCGATTGCCACTTGGAGTCAGGAAGGATTTTTTTTCCCATTTGGTGAGGTTTTTTTTTGCCTTCCACTGGATCAACAGTTAGGCAGGTAATGATGCTATTGGTAGATGGGTTGGACTGGATGGACGTATGTCTCTATTCAACCTCATACTATACTGTACAAATATTCAGAGGTTATGTATACCGTATATACTCAAATATAAGCCAGGGTTTTTAGGCTTTAAAATTAGCCTGAAAGGCTTACCTTGGCTTAAACTCAGATCAAAGCAAATTTTACGGCGCAAATTGAATTAAGACCACAGCAGTCAAGAGAGCCGGAAGGAGAAGGCACATAGGCTTGGGAACATAGGTGTGCACACTTAAGCACACGGGCAGCATAGTTATGTACCTCCTCTTAACACTATCCGGACGTAATGGATGAGCAAGTAAGGAGCTCTGACTCTAAAAGAGAAAGAAATCGAACAACAGGTCAGAACAACTGAAAATGACTATATTAGAAACCCCTCAGCCGAAACAAAAGCAACCTGGGAAGCGGCCAATGAAGCATATAACATAATGCTTCAAGAAAAAGCGGAAAGGAAAACATTCTTTAAAAAGCAAACGCAGTTTGAACAAGGCAACCAATCGGCTAAAATACTAGCATACCTAACCAGCATAAAGAGTGAACCCACAAATATTTTCAAACTACAAGACCCAGCACTGGGACAAATTGAAGACACCCAGCAAATATTAAACAGGTTCAGGACCAAAAAGCCAGCTAACAAAATCGGAATCAGATATACAACACTACCTCTCTTCGATGGACTTCCCAAAACGAACAAACCAGCAACAAAATACACTAGACAGTGACATTACAATAGAAGAGATTACCCAAGCCATTCAAGAACTCAATTCAAAGCCCCGGGACTGGACGGGCTCCCGGCGGAAATCTTCAAAAAATATCAAACTACACTAACAAACCCTTTCTTCCAAATGTATAATGACTCTATTACAAATGAACAACTCCCTCCATCACTCTATGAAGCAAACATCATTATATTACCCAAACCCGGCAAGAACCCAGAAGAACACGGATCCTAAAAACCTATTTCAATACTCACAGCTGACTACAAAATCTTCTCCAAAGTACTTGCCTTTGATTCATTGGAATGGCCCTTTATATGGGAAACCATGAAGCAATACGGCTTTGGAGACAGATTTATAAACTACGTCAAACTTTTATACATGAAAGAGTCAGAGTGTCTTTGAATGGCGCAACCTCAGATACCTTTGCCCTATACAATGAACTCGTCAAGGTTGCCCACTGTCACCTTACCTATTTGCCATAGCAATAGAAGCATTAGCAATAAAACTATGCTCCAACACCAATATAAAAGGACTGCAAATAGGAAAACATAAAGAACTACTATGACTATATGCAGACAATCTCATTCTATAACTAGATGCGTCAGACCGATCCCTTCACACAGCATTGCAAGTTGTTGCAGACTTTGGCTAATAATCTGGCCTGTATATGAACTGGACTAAATGCACTTTCTATCCACTGGATGAGAGAGCCCCACAAGAGACAACAATACAGCAGCCGATATCGACAGTGACATCTTTCAAATACCTAGGAATACAAATAACCAAGAAACTAAAAACATTCTATGACCTTAACCTGGCTCCAATGCCGACACTAGCCAGAGAAAAATCATCTACCACTAAACCTAATTGGCAGAATAAATCTAATTAAAATCTTTATACTACCCAAAATACTATACAAGCTCCAACACTCCCTAAGCTATATTCCCAAATCCTTTTTCAATACCCTAAACGGTATAATCACCCCATTCCTGTGGAACCACAGAAGCGCCAGAGTAAGAAACACACAGCTATGTGTACCCAAAACGCAAGCAGGGCTAGCGCTTCCAAACTTCAGAATGTATACCTCGCGAGCCAAATTAAATTAACCAGAAGCTGGACGTGCCCAACAGACCCCCCCAAATCAATCAGAACAGATGCTAGCACTGTACCACAAAGGCCACCTGTTAGACTTTATCCTGTGATGCACACACAAGTAACATTGACCACACTGCATGTACAGGTTACTAAGGTTTGGAAGGAGATAAATAAAAACTACAAGCAACAAGGAATCCCCACAGTCATGTCACTGTGGAATAATCATACCTATCCAAGATTGCAAGATTCCAACTAGCAACAGACTGGGCAAGAAAAGGAATAACATAAGGCCAAATAATAGATGGCGACACACTAGCACGAGAATACCAGCTACCCCAAGCATATAGATTCCGCTACCTACAACTAAAACATTGCCTAGAGACAGAATCCTATATAATACATGCCTAACTGCTGCGTCTGTGCTATGGTCCGTGTGTGTGTCACTGCAGTTCCTATGGACTCACCACTAGAGGGAGAGTCCCTGCAGTGCCTATTGACTCATCACTAGAGGGAGAAGCACAGGAAACACATGGAGGCAGAACAGCAATTAAACAGACCGCAGGTAAGGTTGCTTGGGACAGTTGGAGGGGGCTGAATTTGGGACAGGGGGGGGGGGCTGGATTTGGGACAGACTACGCCATATGGGGACAAATAGATCCATTCCATGCCCCAAATGCAAAATTCCTAATGTAGACTTCTGCCATTTAATATGGGACTGCTCCTCAGTATACCAATACTGGCAGCGAGTGGTGCGGTTTCTATCTGCACCTCTGTCTCTCTCAAAGGCCCAACCTACGTGTTGGGCCTTTGCCAAAGTAAAGGGAGCTTATAATGACCAACGTAAATTTTCTGTCTTTCCCAGCCGACCGTAGTGGCGACTACAGTCATTCGTTTTCGGGAAAACTACGTGGAACGATGGGATTTACCCATTATCATTTGTATGTATGGCCATCTTTACAGTTTAGTTCTTGAAGACGTTTTGCTATACATCCAACTGGCATTCTCAATTCAGAATTGAGAAAGCCAGTCGGATGACTAGCGAAACGTCTTCAAGAACTAAACTTTAAGTCCAGTTGATCTAACTGAATACAACAGATATATCACTTAGAAATAAACCAATTTCTTATCTGGCCCATTGTACAGAATTATTTACACTGAGAAAAAGGGTATGGGATGTGTTGGTAGTGTTGCAGATAAAAGAAAAACATTGTAATAGGATCCTGCAATTTCTTCCTCAATACCTAAAAAGGACTGTTTCTGTCACAGACTAGTAGGAATATCTGTCTTTCCTAACAAGTAGATATGCTTTGATACCTTCACTAACAATGTGTGGTGTTTATAACACTGAAACCCTTTTTTAAAGATTTTTTTATAACATAGTAACATAGTAATTAAGGTTGAATAAAGACATACGTCCATCAAGTCCAACCTATTCACCGTTTTTTTTTTTTTTAACCCTACCTAACAGTTGATCCAGAGGAAGGCAAAAAACCCCAGCTAAAAAGGGGGGAAAAATTCCATCCTGACTCCAAACGGCAATCGGAAAGTATCCCTGGATCAACCAGATCTTTATGCATTAATACCAGTAATTCTCAATATTTTTTAGTTTTAGAATCTTATCCAGGCCTTTTTTAAAGCTATTCAATGAACTTGCCATTACCACATCTGCTGGAAGACAGTTCCACAGTTTCACCATTCTCACTGTAAAGAAACCCCTCCTAACCTGAAGATGAAACTTCTTTTCTTCCAACCTTAAAGGATGTCCACGTGTCCTCTGATATGACCTGTTAGTAAACAATGCACCAGAGAGTTCATTGTATGGCCCATTAATATATTTGTATAAGGTTATCATGTCCCCACGCAAACGTTGCTTCTCCAATGTAAACAGCCCTAATCTGCCTGCATATTCAAGTCCCTCCATTCCCCTTTCCTAATTTAGTTGTGTAATTAAGTATATTAAGTGTATTAAGTGTAATACATGTTAATGTGCTACACCTTGAAATACTTTCTAAAAAAAGGAATCCATTAGTACGATTTTAGATCATGAAAGGTAATAACTAAAGGATAAAATAGGTCCATCCAATATGTTTTCAGAGACAAATCTGTTTTTCCAACATACATTAATTCAATACATGTCACAAGATTAATTATTTACACACTAGATTTTACCATGTTTTACTTTCAAAATTAAGTACCTGATGGTTTGTTCGCAGATTGTCAATCTGTTTTTTAAAAAGAACAGTCCAAAAATCCTTGCACATAAACTTCATAATCTCCAGTTCATCTCTTAATGCTGGACTATCCTTTGTCAACCTTTATGGAGAAACATACCTTAATTTTTACACTGTATAACTGAATTAAAAGCATTTAGAACTTATCTATACACTTCTAGATCTTGTATTAAAGAGCATGTCCACCCTAATATTTAATTTTTTATATTCCATTCCCCATGGGCTCCCAGCCCCAACCGCATTATTTTTTTTTTTAAAAAGCCCCCCAAACTCTACTTACCTCCCCTCTTTCCTCCGACGCGCTCCCGGCCCTCTGCTTGCGAGGAAATGCAAGCAGAGGGGCGGGACTGGCAGCCGCGTCTGTGATTGGCTGAGCGGCAGCCAATCACGGACGCGGCTGCCGGCAGCTCACTTCCACGTAGGAAAGCGGAGAGGTAAGTAAAAGATTCAGGGGCTTTCTAAAAATAAAATTTGTGCGGTTGGGGCTGGGGGACATGGGGGAAGGCTGCCATAAAGGGGTTTGAAGCTAGGGGGAGGGATAGCAGAACGGGAGGGAGAGGGAGGGGGGAGAAGAGCTGCAGTACGCATGGCCAAAATCTCCGGGAGGCCAGGAAGCAGGCGGTGTCCTATATGGACCTGCTAGCCTCCTGGTGGGCAGTTTTTGGGACTTTGGGGGGGCACTACCGGAGAACCCTATGGAGCTGGGATGTGAGGTAAGGATTAAACTACACTACATGGTGGGGCCAGTAGTTGGGGGGATTATAGTTTTGGGGGTGGACATGCCCTTTAAGATACTCTAGTTAAGAGATTTATGGTGCCCTACCAGTTTTGATGCTTCTTATTGGCTGCTCATTTGACAACCAGATGATGGGGTGGATTTACCTAGAGCTGCAAACACTGACCTCCTCACAATTTAATATAGCGGTTGCGACTTTGGGTGAATTGCAAACTGGTGTTACCCATTGCACAACTCTAACACCAACATTAGCTGGCGTTAAAATAAGCACAAAAAAATGGCACAAACATTTTATTAAATATATTTCATGGGTGTCTTTAGCCATTCCCACGCAGTGGGCGCAATAAAGTAGTTAAAGTCGCGCTAACCAGCATGACTTTTAAAATGCACTGCAAATCCGGCACTATATATATCCTATTTTGCCCCACAAAAAGAGAAAAAAATAGACAACCCCAAGCAGAACCAAGGCAGATAAATATTTTCTTTGTACTTACTACATAACTATCTGACTACAAATGGTTATTCATCAGGAAAAATAAATAATTTGGGGGCAATACATAGAATCGCTATGTTTACAGGACAACCCTTTTGAATACCTTTATTGACTAAGATAATCATAGCAAGCTTTTAGAACATTCTAGTTCCTTTATCAAGATGTTTATTTTCAAAAAAGGGTGCATTCTTACCTTTCAATTAGTCCTTGTCCCACACGGAATCCCATGCCCTCTAGGATTCGTGTATATCTTCCATGATCCTGTAGGTATTTAGAAATTGTGAAGCATACATGGCAATATTTCTTCTGTAATCAAACTATCTTCTTACCTCCAATTAGTTACAAGTTATTACCTCCAATTAGTTACAAGTTTCCTTAGTAATTTTGTATTTTGGGGCTTTATATTTTTAATACATACAAAATAACCTGATTCTGATCAGCTCTTCCTCATTCCCATGGTACTATGTTATATCCCCATTTACTTCTATGGGTTTGTGTCAAATGAGGGCTTGGCCAGATAGAATTAGTTACAAGACAGAGTTAAAAATATAGCAGTACCGGTCCTCATTACACTGGAATCACCCGACCTATGAAGAGCTAAATTCTGAAAGTTAAGATGCAGGCAGAATTATTTATGTTTGTAGCACAAGTTTGTACCTTCTCTTGAACACGAAGCTGAAGTTGGTTTCTTATTCAAAAAAGTTGGTTTCTTTTTCAATTAGTTTCTTATTTACAGGCTGAAGTTTGTTTCTTATTCAGATTTTAATAAAAAACTGGTGTATTATAATATAATATAATTTAGTTGAGTCCAGCGTGGCCCAAATTGGTTTTGGGCATGGAATTTGGCACCAATGTCTGCAAATAGCCATTTTAATAAGAAACTGGTGTATTGCAATAGGTAACCCACTTTGGGCCAAAAAAACACCGCAGACAGACACGTACATACCCCTGGCACATAATTCAGTTGAGTCCAGCCTGGTCCAAATTGGTTTTGGGCATGGAAGTTGGCATCAAAGTCTGCAAAACATTTTAGCCATCTGAATAAGAAACTGAAGTATTGCAATAGGTAAACCAGTTTGGGCCAGGCTGGACTCAACTGAATTATGTGCCAGGGGTATGTACAAGTCTGTGTGCGGTGTTTTTTCAGTGGCCCAAACTGGTTTACCTATTGCAATACACCAGTTTCTTATTCAAATGTGCAAAAATGGCTGTTTTACAGACTTTGATGCCAACTTGCATGCCCAAAACCAATTTAGGCCAGGCTGGACTCAACTAAATTATCTGCCAGGGGTATGTACGTGTCTGTCTGCTGTGTTTTTCAGTGGCCCAAAACGGTTTACCTATTGCAATACACCAGTTTCTTATTCAAATGGCTAAAATGGCTATTTTGCAGAATTTGGTACCAACTTCCATGCCCAAAACCAATTTGGGCCAGACTGGACTCAACTGAATTATGTGCCAGTGGGATGTACGTGTCTGTCTGCGGTGTTTTTTCAGTGGCACAAAGCGTTTACCTATTGCAATACACCAGTTTCTTATTCAAATGGCTAAAATGGCTATTTTGCAGAATTTGGTACCAACTTCCATGCCCAAAACCAATTTGGGCCAGACTGGACTCAACTAAATTATATGCCAGGAGTATGTATGTGTCTGTCTGCCGTGTTTTTTCAGTGGCCCAAAGCGGTTTACCTATTGCAATACACCAGTTTCTTATTCAAATCCGAATAAGAAACCAACTTCAGCCTGCGAATAAGAAACTAAAGGAAAGCAATAAGAAGGTCTGGTCTGCAACACTCTAAATGGAAAAAGGCAAAGATCGTATATGAAGCTAAAAATCCTTTATTATAATAAACAGGGATAAATTCATTAAAAACACTTAAAAAATTACCCAGTATCCTGTTAGAGTATAATCAGTGTAAATACCGAACAACTGTGCAAAAGTATCAGTAATAGTTAACGAAAATCAGTCAAGTGATAGCTGTAGTGCAAGTCAGTCTACATCATGGGGGTTACCCTACTTACGACCAATGATGGGAACACAGTGCAAGGAAGAGAAAGTGGGATAAAAATCGGATCCTAACGTCACATGCTAGGACGCGTTTCGCTCCGCCTCTGTCTCATGGGAGCTTTCTTTGCTTTCCTTTAGTGTTTTTCTGTGTCTAGCACCTCCCTACATAGGTACATACATTTTCAGTGCCCTTATTGTTTGTTTCTATGCGAATAAGAAACTAACTGAAAAAGAAACCAACTTTTTTGAATAAGAAACCAACTTCAGCTTCGTCTCTTGGACAGCATATTAAACAACAGCTCTACTGCTGGAAAACCAGCTAGAATTGTGACAAGATCCATGTGAAATACATGCTGTTGTGCTGATGTGTTGATATCTATAAAAATGTGCACCTTTCAAAATATGTAAATGTCCAGCTGATCTAATTGAATACAACAGATATGTCACAACAAAAGATTTACAAAACAAATGAACATCAGGACATAAACATCACCGATTACAACACTTAAACAATAGTTTAAAACGATACAATTGTCTCACCTCTTCGTCTTCCTCCACACTCTTGTACACATGAGACACTATCTCCATGTGCAACAGCTCAAACAGGGTCTCATCTGCCATATTCTAATGTGTCTCTGTCTGTAAAACGAGTTTAACGCTTTCCCTGTCAGGGGTATGTCATCCTCTCTCCAGATATTCCGTAGTATTTCGCCTATATTTATTGGACCATGTGACATTTACTCAAAACACGAGAACAACTTTTAATCTTATCAAATGTCCTCAAGTTTTTTAACTCTAAGTTATCTGCAATACATGTTTACAGTAAGACGATTTGACTAACCAAGCCCATTTGCTATACAGTACTATAATAACGACCACTGGAACACTACAGACCTGCCAAGCAATACCTCACTTCCGGTCCCTTCTTCCGTATTGGTTAAATTACCAGCTAACCACTTCCTGCTTAGATTTCTGTGATGAGACTGTTGAAGACGACCTGCTTCCTGTTCCTTGGGTAGTTACAGTTATCTCCGGGAGCAGCAGCTAAGTGGATCCTTGTTTGTGTCAGGTACTCCAAGCTGATTTGTTGAATTATCTTTTAATAGTTGCCAAATTCTCGGATTTACCGGAACAGTCCCTGACTTAACACAGCAGTCCCTGGGGGGGGGATTTGAAGCGAGTGCATTAAGTGAGAGAGCGCATGGTCTCTGTCCCTTTGCCACCGCATGGGTAAGGAGGTGGGGAGTGGGAGATAACTCAGTACAAATCAGCATAGTTTGAATTGGTCTGGGGTGTTCTTGCTACCCCCAAATCAGATTTCCTTTTCACATTGAAGAGGGGAGGAAGAACTGCTTTAGAGAGCCAGGGGAGAGGGGATTTCTTGCCCCAAATTAAAAAAAAATATTTGATGTGTTTTGTACTTTAAAGTTCAGCCCCTGCTTGAGTTCTTGATGTGCTGTTGGTTGTGGGTGATTTATTGCCCATTTTTGCATTGGGGAGGGGGCCTGATTTATTGCGCTAAACAAAAAAAAAATGAAATTGCTTCACTATGTATGTTCTGCCTGTCTTGATTTAAAATAAATATACGTTATTTTTCTTATCATATATTTTATATCTATGGAAGGGATGTCCGTCATGTTTAAAAAAAATTCACAGAACGTCTCTAATTTAGAGAAATACATTGTCCCTTTCCCTTTAAAGGGCATGTCCACCCCCAAAACTATAATCTCCGTCACCACTGGCCCCACTGTGTGGTGTAATAAAATCCTTACCTTGCTCCAAATGGTTTTCCAGTAATTCCCCCCCCCCCCCCAGTCCAAAAAAGTGCCCACCAGGAGGATAGCAGAGTCCATATAGTATTTTGCCTCCTGTCTCTCCTCCGGGAGAAGTTTGGCATGCGTAGTGCAGCGTCCCTCTCTCCCATTTTGCAATCCCTCCCTCTAGCTCCAAACCCTTTTAGTATATTATAGTGTTTGTTTCCCCAGCACCAACCTCTATAATGTTATTGCCAGAAAGTCCCCCGATAGTTACTTACCTTACCTCTCTCCTTCACCGTTGTGAACTGCCGGCAGCCGTGTCCGTGATTGGCTGCCTCTCAGCCAATTACAGGTGCGGCTGCTGGTCCGGCCCCCTGCTTGCAGTTCCGTGCAAACAGAGGGGTGGGGCAGTGCAACGAAGGAGAGAGGCAAGGTAAGTAATTATCGGGCACTTTCTGGCATTAACATTATAGCGGTTGGGGCTGGGGAAGCAAGCTCTAGAACATACTAAAAGTTTTATTAAAGGGTGGACATACCCTTTAATGCAAAACAGACCAGCGTCAGGGCAGTACAGTATGTTATATCCCCCATTCTTTTAATGCAAATTATCATCATTGAATAGGCGTGTATGTGTGTGGCAAACTTAATTAAATTAGAATATAAAATATAGCAACCATGTCCTGATACACACGCCTTTACTATTTATTTTGAATGTATGGGGCTTTTACTGGTACTGTCTTTTCGCAATGTACAGTATGGAACCTTTACTGTCTTTTCTTAATATACAACATAGGACATTT
This sequence comes from Hymenochirus boettgeri, assembly GCA_019447015.1. Taxonomy (NCBI): domain Eukaryota; kingdom Metazoa; phylum Chordata; class Amphibia; order Anura; family Pipidae; genus Hymenochirus; species Hymenochirus boettgeri. Next base: position 206,242,523 of record CM033476.1, read on the forward strand.
ACTTTCCATTCTTAAAGTACATTATGGGACCTTTACTTCTGTTCTCTCTAAATGGCGTCTTTACTGTCTATTTTGAATGAATGTGGCCTTTACTGTCTTTTCTCAATGTACAGTATGGGGCCTTTACCGTCTGTTCTCTCTGTAGAGTTTGCTATTAGAAAATCTCAGGCAGGAAGGAAATCCTATTCCTACCTCCCTGGGTAACTGTTGGCAGGATGGGTAAGCTTTGACATTTCTCCCCATTACGCAGCCGATAGCTTGATGCTACCATCAATGCACAGACTTAGCAATATCAATTATTGTTAATGATGGGAGCTTCACATTCGGGTACACACTATAGGAAGTAAGCAGCCCAAAAAGCTGTAACTATAATTTTCTTTTTGGTAACTATGCTCATTACCGTTTCTTTTTTCCTAATAATGAGCGCAACATAGTTGGTTGATAGGTGAGGAAAGTAGCATTGCTTCATTTTTCTAATTTGACCAAAATGTGACTATCGCCCCAAATGTGACTACCTTGCTTATGAGTTAATCAGAATTCATTTAGACACATAATAATAATAATGTTAAATTCAGCCTAAACTACTGCATTTTTTTTTGCTGTAATGTAGTATGTGTTTATGCTTGTGAAGGTTCTCATTCATCCAGGTCATGGTATATCTGTTGTATTCAATTAGATCAACTGGACTTGAAATGTAGTTCTTGAAAAGAACTACATTTCAAGTCCAGTTGATCTAATTGAATACAACAGATATAGTATGTGTTTAATGGATATAATCACATCTCTCCCCCCTTTCTTCTGTCCTTCCTCTCCTGCCTTCAAAGACTCTTTTTATCTTTTTTTTTTTTTTTTGAACTAGTAGTAACCTTTTCTTTTTCAAGTCTTATTTTAACATGTAGGAATAGTCTCCTCCCTACCAGTTTGTTTTTCTTTTGCCATGTGATTAATTTGGAGAGCTATAAAGCAGGCACAATGGAGTGGAACAAATTCTGTACACATGCAACCTTGTGGACATTACAGCTATCTTTGTGTGTGTAATTTAATCAAAAAGAAATGCGGGGTAGTCATTTCAAAAGAAGATGAGGCTGAATGATTGGTGATGGAGTTGCCAGCAGTGTTGCAACAGACTATAATGGATTTTTGAGATTTTGTGGCAAGATTTCGGATATAGTGGTACATTGAAAGTAACGTGTGGGAGATTATCGACAAAAGATTGCTTTCAATCTTACCAAATCTTCCTAAGTTTGATTTTAATCTGCCACAGTCTCCCAGGCTTCAATTTCAAAATCTTTAGATAAAGCAGGGGTGGGCATATATCAATTAAATTATTCAGCCTGAAACAATTGATTAATATTATAGTATGAATGATTGATTAATATTATAGTAAAGAGGAGCCAGTCAGGGGCACCCAAGGGGCTGCATGTGGCCCTGGGCCTTACTTTGCTTGGGTCTGAGCTAAAGTCAGCTGCATGTTTTTGTACTGTCCTTACTTTCACTAGCTGTGCATAGTACTCTTTCAGGTTCTTTTCTCTCCCAGTAAAGCATATGGTGAAGACATGGCTATGTACACACGGGCCAATATTTTGACCAGATTGACAGGGTTTCGGCACGACTGATTGTGCGACCCATTAACTGCAAAAATGGCCAAAATTTACCACTGTGTCTGATATAACGTGTTATTTAATAAATTTGTCCAAAATTGATTCCTTTCATCCTTACCATCAGTATACGGCCAATCTTTTTCAGGTGTTTATAAGACAAATGTCTGATTGGGCAAGTTGAAAAATCTTTGGATGATAGACACACACTTTGTACTGCAACAAAACAATACAAAGTATGTCTGTAGTCCCATACAGTAATAGCCATACTGGATTTGGCTACTACTCTATGGGAATTTTGCTGTACATTTAAGGGCAACTAAATCCTATATAATATATACAGAATCAGAAGGCAGTAGTGGTACTTTTTTTCAGGTAAAAATAGGTACCTCATTTTATACTCGGATCATCTTATATTCGAGTATATACGGTACACGGCAGATTCCAGATCTGCAATTCACGAATACATTTATGCGTGCACTGTATATACTTTTTTTTTTTTTTAAACTCGTTTTTTTTAATGAGACCAACCAATAGTACAATACATACAAGATATTAGCCGTTTGAGGTTGATATAGACCTATATGTATGTATATACAGTTTCATTTCAAAATACCTTGGGTGGTTAAATCTTTCAGAAATCTATCAATAATGACATATAAAAACTATTTGCAATTAGAAGAAATATATTCAGAGAAGTGTTTGTCTACCTGTTCATGAGTAGTCTTCTGAAAGATGACGCCCGCACCACATCGCTCGCCCGCCCCGGGCCATGCCCTCAGCCCGTGGATTTAGTGGTTTACTGTATGACCATTAGTTCTTAAATTTAGAATTGTAGTGAGTAATTAATTTAGTGTGTTGGGTGACTCCAACCACTGGTTCCAAATTTTGTGGAATTTGTTGGGGCAATTTCTGTATTTGTAGATGATTTTAAGGTAAGGGAGATCTGTGTTAATGAGCTTGATCCATGTCTTGAGTTTAGGATAAAGTTTAGCTCATTACTAGACCATATGTCTTCCTCCACCAGACCAAACCGGCATACTTCTGGAGTGGGTCGGATGGGGTGCGGTGTCAAGTCTCTCAAGAAGTGTAGGATAGTTAGCCAGAACTGAGATCTTGGGGCATTCCCATATAAGATGTATGAAGTTAGCGTCCGATTGATGACATTTGGGGTATATGGAAGTGTGGGTATTGCTCATATGTTTTATTTGTTTGGGGGTATAATAGGCTTGATGAAGAATGTTAAATTGGAGTAATTTATTGTTGGCTGCCGGGGAGACCTTGATATGGGAGTTATAAAGATCTGCCCATTGTTCCTCTGTAAGGTTACCAAGTTGAGGTGATCATTTGGATTTGATTAATTCCAAAGTTGGTGATGATTTAACTGTTATAAGGTGAGTATATAGTTTTGAGATAATGCCTCTTATGCCTTGAGTACATGTGATGCCGATAATAGGGTGTTTTGAGATTATGGTGTGGCGGGTGGGAAGGTGATTTTGAGGGCATGGTGTATTTATAGGTAACAGAAGTGTGCAGAATTTGGAAGGTTAAATGTTTCTTGTAGTTCTGTGAATGGTATTGCTTTATTGTTTTTTGATTAGGTCACCAAGAGTGTGGACTCTCCGGTCTTTCCATTGTTTTTGGCCTGGGAGAGAGTGGCGTCCAAAGGGGCATGTGTTCTGCATGTCCCTGAAATTGTAGAAGAGGTGCCAGAGCTAGTCCGCTCATTGTCTTGGGGGCTTGTAGGGTAGATGTTCTTATTTTTATTGTTCCAAATAAAGGATAGGATAAGACTATTGAGTTTTGTGAAGAATGTTTTAGGTATATAGTTTAAGCTGTGTTGGATCATATAAAGGATTTTAAGTAATAAGAAAATCTTGACTAGTTGTATCCTACCCCAAAGATTCATTGGGGCATGTTTCCACCTTTTGGGTTTTCTGATTTGTATATTCCAATAAATATTCTTCAAAGAATAAAATTGTTGGGGGGTTCTAGTGATTTCAATACCTAGAGTGATGAGATATGGGAATAGGTGTGGGGGTGGAAAATCTGTGGGTTTGAATATGGTCTTGTGGATATAGAGCTGACTTGTCCCAGTTGATTAGGAGTCCGGAGTATTTTCCAAATTCATTGATTAGATTAAAGATTATGGGGAGAGATTTGCTTGGATTACCTGTATATAAAATTAAATCGTCTGCGTAGAAACCCAATTTTTCTTCTAGTTGACCTACTTTGAAACTTTCTATATTTCTGTTGTCGCGTATTGCTATAGCCAAAGGTTCTATTGCAAGTGAAAAAAGATATGGGGAGAGAGGGCATCCTTGTCTGGTCCCTCTTTGTGGGAAAGTTGGAGACATTATGCCATTGATAAGGAGTTGTGCTACTGGATTGGTGTAAAGTAATTGAACCCATTTGATAAAGCATTGTCCTATACCACATCTTTTAAGGACTTCCCATAGGAAAAGCCACTCAACCGAATCGAATGCTTTTTTGGGCATCGAGGGAGAGCATTATACGTTCCCTTGTGTTATCATGATTTGTTTGTGTTTGTATGAGAGTATGGCGGGTATTGATAGTTGTTGATTTGGTGGGCATGAAACCTCTCTGGTCCGGGTGAATAATATTAGATATGACTGATTTAAGGTGTTGGGAAAGGATCTTGGCAAGGATTTTATAGTCCGATGTCGGTAACGATATCGGTCGATATGAGGCACATTCTTGTGTATACTTGCCTGGTTTAGAGTGCATGACTATAGTTGCTTTCCAGAGTGTGTTAGGTAGGGAGTTAAAGTTATATAATTCATTATACATGTTTAAAAGTTGGGGGAGGAGGTGTTCTGAATATCTATTGGGAGACCGTCGGGGCCAGGGGTCTTACCATTAGCCATCTCTAATAGCTGAGAGTATTTCAGTAATGGTTAGTGGAGCATCTAATGCAGCTCTTTGAAATTGAATTAAAGTAGATTGAGTTAAAGTAGGGAATTGCAGTTGGTCTAGGTATTGCTCCATGTCTTGTTGTGTGGTTTCCAGATGTGCGGTGTATAAATTAGTGAAGTAATCCTTAAAAGTGGATAGAATTTGTGGGGTGGTATGCACTAGACCATGGTTTGGGGTTAGGATACTCATAATGTTATTTGATTGGGAGTGATCTTTGACAAAGAAGGATAATAATTATGTTTTGCTGATTGGCCCCCATTCATAAAATAGTTTTGTTTTGTAAATTATTGTACCTCCGCTGTTGGTGTAACCATCTATTTTTATTGGTAGGATTTGGGTGGGTTACATAGTCTTTTTCTGCCTGTATTAGTTGTTTGGCCAGGGCATTCTCTTGTTATTGTGAGTTGTGTTTGATGTATGATATAGTAGAATGAAGCCGGCCTCTGAGGAAGACTTAAAGTGTCTCCCATAATGCTTTGGGATTAGTTTCTAATGAGTTAAATGTGAGAAATTCTTCTAGTTGTTAAAGTATCAGGTCTGGTGTTGGCAATTGCAATAGCCAGAAATGGTTGAATTTCCAATTTCCCAAAGGTTCATTTGGGTTAGTATATGTGAATGATCGGAGATACTCTGTGGTAAGTGGGTTATATGTGAGAGGGGTTGTTTTTTTGGTTGTGAAGATGTAGTCAATTCTAGAAAGAGTGTTATATGATGGAGAATGGCAGGGGAATTCTTTTGTATTGGGATGTCTTTGCCGCCAGACGTCTATCCAGGCCCAGGTATGGGAAAGTGATGCTAGGGGTGATTTATTGGTGTGTTTATGGTTAGGTTGGTTGCCAGTGGGGTGTAGACAGTCTTTTATCTGGGATAGAGTCATATTAAATCTCCCATACACACGAAGTATGCGTCTGGGAAACGTATGACAATGGGGGCAATTGTTTTCATGATATGTAATCCAGTGGCGGGGGGGGGGGGTTATAAATACCTAGTAAAACTATTGGTGTAGCTTCTATTTCAGTGGTAACACATACGGTATCTGCTGTGTGGGTCAGTTTTGACTAGCGAGATGTTATAGCGTAGAGATTTCCAGAAGAGAATAGGCGAACATACACTGTGGGCAGCCCATCCGACCCACGGTTTCTGGATAAACCTGGTGGTGGAGTGGAGTAAATGGGTTTCTTGCAAGCAAATTATATTTGGTGTGTGTCTATTAATTAGATTAAATACTTTGTCCATGTGATTTAGGCCTCTTACGTTCCAGGAGAGTATTTTGAGAGAAGTGGTCAGGTCACCCATTATCTATATTGAGATGAGGTGAGTGGAGTTTGGCGTAGGGTACGGGTACCCAGACAGGCGATGACGGAGCCGCGGGCACCCTGAAAAATACATGCAATAAAAATATACGGTAGACATCAATTAGGGGTTTATTATAACAGTATTTTAGAAGAACAAAAACATATACTAACTTAACAACGGACCAAGTGGTCCAACTATTAACCGCCACTGCGGGGAGGTTAACTTCCCGCCATGGCTTGTTTGAGGGGGAACTGAGTTTTCTCATTTCTAAGAGGAGGGGGAGTCTCCTGGTCCATTTTAGTGGATAATTTGGGCGTCATTAGAGTGATACACTTTAAAGTGTTGCATTGGAGAAGATTCGCCACCATCCGATTACTTGTATTATATTGTTTATGTTGATGGGGTGATTATTTCAGGTGGGGTTAAAATGGTAATTCAATTAAAGGGCATGTCCACCCCCCAAAACTATAATTTAACCCACTACTGGCCCCACTCTGTAGTGTAATATAATCCTGACCTTACATCTCTGCTCCAAATTGCTGCCCTGCAATGTCCCTACAAAGTCCCAAAAACTGGCCACCAGGAGCCTAGGAGAGTCCATATAGGACTCTGCCTCCTGTCTCTCCTCTGGGAGAATTTGCACATGCCCAGTGCAGCCCCCTCCCTCCCGTTTTGCTCTCCTTCCCCCTAGTGTTAAATCCCTTTGGGGTACTGTAGGTCTCCCTCCCCCAGCCCCAACCGTTATAATACGAAGTCTACTTACCTTACCTCTCTCCCCTGGCGTTCTCCACTGCCGGCAGCCGCATCTGTGATTGGCTGCCTCTCAGCCAATCATGGACGCTGCTGCCAGTCCGGCCCCCTGCTTGCAGTTTCATGCAAGCAGAGGGCCGGGACAGTGTCGGAGGAAAGAGGTAAGGTAAATAGAGTTCAGGGGAGTTTCTGACAAATTTATTATAGCGGTTGGGGCTGTGGGAGGGAGACCTACTATATAACAAAAGTAAGGAAAAGGGGTGGACAGGCGCTTTAAATTGAGGGAGGGGATAATACCGCTATACCTTCTGTCTCTGCTAGCCCTGGGTTTTATGATTCCCCAAGCTCACTCAAAGGGCCGAGTGGAGTTTGATTAATTTATGTATAATTGTCTGTGCGCTTATTGCCACATGTAATTTCCTGATGGGGTGAGTTCTGCCTTTTGGTTCATTTACGGATTGTTGCTTCCCTCCTCCAGAGTCCAACAAAGAGTATAGTAAAATATTGAAAACTGTACGGTAGGCATAATTGATTAATAACATTTCCTGTGGTTGAGCGAACGTGTAACCTGGGTGAATATACCAGAACTATACAATAAAGGGATAGTAAGAAAAGATGGGTGAAAAAAGGGGCGAGATGGGATATCATAGTACAGAAACCGGGAGAAGAAAAGGTGAACCAGGTAAAATTCAAGGGCACTAAGTCCACAAGCACACAAATTGTATGTATACATTCAGATTTAGAATAAGGGGGGGCAGATGCACCCCATGTAGTAATTTCGAATTAGGGATGGACGTCAGAGTCCATTGCATCTCCAGTCATATTTCTAGTTGTACAGCCTGGGTAAATGTATCTGGATTATATATTAAGGGATAGTGAGAGAAGAAGGGTGAAGGAAGACAAGATGGGATGCCTAAGTATAGAAACCAGTAGAAGAAAAGATTCTGGTATGTTCAAGGGCACCAAGTCCGATGGGAAGGGTAATGGAATACAGGAACCTGTATATTGGCATACAGTATGTACTTAATGACAGTATCTCTGGTAAATCTGTCATGCACTCACAGGTCTTGTTCAGTGAAACAGAATTTATTCAAACATCAGGTGCAGGCTGATGTTTGAATAAATTCTGTTTCACTGAACAAGACCTGTGAGTGCAATCCACTGAGCCTCCGACTGAGATGCCTACATCGGCTATCATGGGGTTAGGCGTGGGTGCTAGGTGTCACCGCCAATCACAACCAAAGTGCTGGAAATAGATGGTTTGCAATTCTATACCTTACCAATACCACCAATTCCCACCAACACCGCCCGGTCAGGACCAACCCCCCATTTTAGTAGTGAGTATATTTGTTACTTCTCCAATATATTCAAGGGTCAAACTCCATTTATAAACTATAGATACATTTGATGTTATCAGATTAGGTGACAAGTGTATGTCATGGTATAGTTTAGATGTTTTCCTATCATGTCCTTTCAGGGTTTCCAGTGGAGAAGGTAGAGTTTGAACATTCTGGATCGAAAGGCAGTGTTCTTGTTAGCAACTTGTGCCTTTAGTTCGGATCTATCAGTAGGTCCTTATTGTTTAAAAAAAAAACAAAAAAACTGGGAGGTGTTTTTTGGGAGGTATCCGGTTGTACTTCATTTGTTGTAGGTGAAGGTTGGGGGCCGGGTATTGATGGGTATTGAAGTGGTTTAGAGAAAGAGTAATGATAGTAGTCTTAGACTAGTGTTTGGGTTAAGTAACCATTGAGGTGATTGTCACAAGTGTACTGGTTTAGATCTGTGGTTTGTGTTTGGATGGTGACCATATCAAATACAGGGAGAGCTATAAAGCCATCCGAGGTAAAGCCAGTGATTGTCTAGGGCATGGGTTCTAATGGACCAGGGGAAAGGTACCTTTCAATGAATTCTAAAATGCTGGAGGTAAGTCACGATGTGGTGGACTCGTATGGTGGTCAAGCCTACCGGAGTGTCAATGAATTTTATGGTGCCAGCATGTTGTACTCGCAAGCGTGTTGGGTACATCATTGAGTAAGGTAGGTTTAGGGAGCGCAGTCGGAGCTTGACCGCCTGGAAGGTTGCCCTTTTTTTTTGTAGTTCCATTGAGTAGTCAGGAAAGAACATTGTATTTGAGTTGCCAATTCGTATGTCTTCTTTGGTTCTTGCAATTCGAAGAATAGTGTCCTGGTCTTTTTGCATTTAGAAGTCGCATTATGATGGGCCTGGTGCTGGGTGGAGGCGGTCTCGTGAGGACCCGGTGGGCTCTTTCTACTGTGAATACCGGGGAGAAGCTGGGTGCACCGAAGGTTTCTTTCAGCTAGTTGTCCAGGTAGGCTTCTGGGTCTCTCCCCTCACTCCCTTCTGGAACTCCGATCAGCCTTATATTTTGCCGGCGGGACCTGTTTTCCAGGTCGTCTGCCCGGGCTTGTTGTGCCTGAAGTTGCTGACGGAGGAAAGTTAACTCCTTGGGTACCGGTCTGATTTGATCTTCCACCTATGAGACCCAATCCTCCAGGTCTCGGACCCGATGTCTTGTGGCCTGCACGTCCTGGCGCAGGAGGATCACGTCCTCCTTAACCTCCTCTATCAGGATTGTTAGCAAGGCTTTAGATTCCTGGATTGATGCGAGAATCTGGGCTGCTGTTGCGTCAGAGGAAGGAGATGAGGTAGGCGATTCTTCCGTCAGAGGATGAGGAGAGGGCTGGGGAGATACGGGGTCAGCCACGTGGCCTGCCTGTGATGAGGCCGGAGCGGCCTGGTCTTTTGCTTGATGGGCATATTTGCCCAGTTTTGCAGTGTAATTAGCCTTGTTTTGGCCGTGTTTAGTCATACCTCTTCCTTGTAGTTGCTTCGGTGGTTTAGGGCTGTTTTGGGAGTCTGAAGCCCGTATAGTAACTTTAGCAAGTAGTGAGGCCAGGAGAGCTCCTATTCCCCGCATCCGCTTAGTAAGCCATCTTGGCCACACCCCCCGCACTGTATATACTTAATTGGGCATTGTGAAATTGTGCAGACAGACTGCACCTCCGATTTAACTATTCTTTTCAACATTATATACAGCATAGTATAGATTTAAAAAAGTGATAACATTTTGTTAAATATAAAACCACAACAGGAACACAAAACATTACATTTTAAATTAAGTCTTGTGCTATAATTAAGTACAAAATTTAAAGGGTATCGCCACCCTAAATATAATCTTTGTCTATACTGCAGCTCACCTCTGCCCACCCCCAACCACCAGGTTAGATTTCTAAAAAAAAAGATTCAGAATCATACTTGTAGCCCCTCGCTCCTGCCGCTGTTTTCTCCAGCTCCCTGTTTGTCAAAAATTGCCAGCAGGGAGTGGACCGGCAGCCAATCACAGGGAGGAGGCAGAAACCTTTCCCACAGGAAGACTGCTCCTACTCTTCTGTTTCCTGGACTTTGGACAAGCATTGCAGGAGAACCATAAAGAGCACAAATGTAAGTTAAGGATTTTTTTAAACTACGCAGTGGGGCCAGTAGTGGGTTAAATTTTAGTTTTGGGGTGGATATGCCCTTTAACGTTGTTTTTAAATGGAGCGTAAAAATCCCAGCAACTAAGTGCCCACTCGCCTTCTTCACTCCTGTGATGCAATACCTTTTGTAAAGTTGTTACTTTATAAGACCATGGTAAGGTGCACTCATTTGCATTACATTATCTCCCCTGTGTTTCATAACCTCTCATTTAAACAAATATTAAAGGGGAATTATATCCCCCAAATAGGGATGGACAAATCATCCAATTATTTAGGAGCCAGCAAATTCAAACTTCCCTATGTCCTATAACTGACATGTAGGCAAAAAGAAGAGAGAATATAGGGCACTAAGTATAGATACAGTAAACGACCCAAGTGGGTTTGAGGTGCAATAAATCTGCTGGAACTAACATGAATTTACCAAAAAAGAGAAAGGGAAAAAAAAAGGAGCAGAATGCAACACTCTAGATAAAGGCTAAAAATCCTTTAATGAACCGGGACTTACACGATAAAAACACTCTGTCTAGACTGCTGAAAAACTGCCCCTAAGATAAGGTATAAACGGACTCGTAAATGCAAACAGGAGGTATAAAATGCAAAGATGAAGTAGGTTGTACAGTATGTGGCAATGAAAATACCTAACACTCCTACTCAAATGTATCTAATCACCTAATGTTTGGTCTAAAGCGTATAGTATAAGTATAACAGGCAAATAAATACGAGCAGGAGGTACAATATCATACATAGTATACAAACATAGTAATATGTTTTACTGTTTGTGGCAATAGAATGCCTAACACTCCTACTTATTCATATCTTCCAGTCCAGTAGTAAAGTCAAGTATAGAATGTCAGAGGGCATCAGGAGAGAAGACGGAACCTAAGAACTAAACAGCAGAGGGATGCGTTTCACTCTATTCCGCCATAGTCAGAGCTTATTCAACCATGCTACCATGTGCTCCCTCAACGTTCTTTTAATACACACGGCTTACACTTCCTGATACGCGAGTGACGTCACTCTGCAAGTCAAGTCGGCGCTGATCCATTGGTAGCGCCGCCGCACATGCGTAATAGTTATCCGTGCAATATTCCTACAGTGTTATCGTGTACGAGACATAAGGGAGCTGTCATATTCAAAACAATAAAACTTTATAAGTCTTACGGACTCACTCTGTTCCGTCCAATGTATCCTTTTCCCTCCCATAGATAAATTTCGGATAACTTTCAGACTTTGGGGATCTGCTTGAATTGGCCCCTCACACTTATTGGAAAGTGTTGATGTAGTGGTGTGTATTTACTGGCAATCTTGGATCTTAATATGCATCCGGACAAACTTATTTCTTCCATCTTCGGATGTATCTTAGGAGCACGGCTGTCTTGGAACCTTTTCCACTGGAACATTAACACTTGGGCGATATGGTAAGAGAAGTCTTCATAAAGAAGGAATGCTTACTATCCGTATTCTCTCCCGCGGGATGCTACAGATTGGAGAAATTATTCTTTACACCTTCAATGGGTCACATACGGATCTATACACTTTTATTGGGCTTTTGGTGGATTCGATTTGCTCTACATTTGTTTAGGTTTAAGTTGTCTCCTTATATTTATACTTACCAGTGCGTTAAGATTCGGCTGGGTACATTTACTGGATATCTTAGATCTCAATATGTTTTCATGGAAACTTATCTCTTCTATTTATGGTAATACCTGCAAGCCCAAGAATTTATTAGCCAGAACATTTACTGTGCTCTACTTACCTATTTGATATTATATAAAGACTGCATTTGATGCCACATATTCCCTAAGCGATTCCACATATTCATTAAGTGACATTGTATGGGGTACTTTAATAACATTGAAGATTACTATGTACTGAAGTATGCATGTATATATCAATGTATATGTTCTCTTCTTTATTTACATTCATAAGATTTGATAGACTTCTAAAGCTATGGACGGAACGGATTGAGTCCGTAAGACTTATAAAGTTTTATTGTTTTGAATATGACAGCTCCCTTACGGCTCGTACACGATAACACAGTAGGAATACTGCACGGATAACTATTACGCTTGTGCGGAGTGACGTCACTCACGTATCAGGAAGTGTAAGCCGCGTGTATTTAAAGAGAGTTGAGGGAGCACATGGTAGCACGGTTGAAAAAGCTCTGACTCTGGTGGAATAGAGGGAAACGCGTCCCACTGCTGTGTAGTTCTTAGGTCCTGTCTTCGCTCCTGATGCCCTCTGACATTCTATACTTGACTTTACTACTGGACTGGTAGATATGAATAAGTAGGAGTGTTAGGCATTCTATTGCTACAAACAGTAAAACCTATTACTATGTTTGTATACCGTGTATGATATTGTACCTCCTGCTCGTATTTATTTGCCTGTTATACTTATACTATACGCTTTAGACCAAACATTAGGTGATTAGATACATTTGATTGTGTTAGGTATTTTCATAGCCACATACTGTACAACCTACTTCATCTTTGTATCTTATACCTCCTGTTCGTATTTATGTGTCCGTTTATACCTTATCTTAGGGGCAGTACTTCAGGGGTCTAGACAGAGTGTTTTTATATGTATTTATCGTGTAAGTCCCGGTTCATTAAAGGATTTTTAGCCTTTATCTAGAGTGTTGCATTCTGCTTTTTTTTTTTTTTTTTTTTTCTCTCTCTTTGTTGGTGAATCCATAACTGACATGTGACCTGCCCCCACCCATTTCACAAATACTACTAACTTAAATGAATTGTGCATTGAAAAAAATGACTTCCTCATTTCATTCTGAATTCATTCATGTAAGTAGCACTTGCTCTGATGCTGCATGAATTCAAACCAGTATTTGTTTTTTCTCAAGCTCAGTCCCCCAGCTAGACTGTGTGGGCAAGCATGCTCGGTAATCCCTATGAGGCATCTTTGGGAGAGGGAATTTCCAACCATGCAGTTCACGTAGCAACTGTCACCATTTGTTTTTTATCGACCACTTGACAATGTTAAGCAGATTATCAAAGGGGAAATATGTGGAATGATTGGAAGCCTTAAGGAGGGAAAGATTGAGCGGTTCTTTCAACAGACAGAAAGATAGATATAAAGAGATGGATAGATGGACTGAGAGAATTTTGAGATGTTTTGGAGAGTTTGAGTTTGACACGTTCACGTGTCATTCGATCTATGCAGCAGGAACCGCCTGACCTGTGCTTTATTGCAATTGCAAAATGAATGGGCCAGACGGGAACATCGGAAGGTAAAATAACGCTGGTGCTAAAGACATTAGATAGATTAGATGCACATCTAATATCTTAGTGTATGGGCACCTTTACTCTATTAGCGCCTGCACATCCCATTACCGTTAAAGGAATAGTTCACACAAAAAGTGAACTATTCCTTTAAAGCAGTGATTGAAGACCGGGAGGTAAAGGACCTATTCCTTACCTTCTGTTCTTCAATCACTTCACCAGGATCCAGGACCGAAGGCTAGTTTATTTACCTTGCGCACAATCCACCGCAGCTCCATTGACAACTGCTTCCTGGTTTAGTTGCATGCTTGATATTGCGCGCTATAGTAAACTAAACCAGGAAGCAGTCGTCTGTTATCAATGGAGTCACAGTGGATCGTGCGCGAGGTAATTAAACTTACCTTCGGTCCTGGATCCTGGTGAAGTGATTGAAGAACGGAAGGTAAGGAATAGGTCCTTTACCTCGGTCTTCCTCACTGCTTTAAAGGAATAGTTCACTTTTTGTGTGAACTATTCCTTTAACTTTCCCAGCACCATTAGATTTTCCAGTGCCAGCAGACTTTTCCTTTACCACTAGTGTGTCCACCCATTATAAAAAAAAAAAAAAAAAAAAATCAATATTTAAGTAATTAACATTTAAAATGTAATAATTCTGCTCCCAGCAAGAGAATTCATACTTACAAGCTCCTCGATCCACCGCTGCGGTTCTGACACTTCTGGGTTAGGCAGTCTGTCTCGGCCCTGACAGTGACATCATGGCCAATCACTGTCTGCTATTCCCGGAAGTTTGGCTATTTAGTTTTATTGAAGAACAGGAGATAAGACAGCTCCTTAAAGGGTCATTATACTCACTGAAACAACTTTACATATTCTGAAACTACAATTTCAGAGAAGTAAAATGGTGGTACTCACATATTTATCTGTACTTTCTTTGTCATTAAATTATTGTTTTTTGAGTGCTCCTAATTCCCACCCCCACCCTCCCTTACTCACTGCCTTCTTGTAGTGTCTGCGACACTTATAAGTTCTGCACAGCCTCAGCATGGACACTGCTCTGATTACAAATCTCCCCCTGCTGTCTTTCCCTGCTGATTTTCTTAAATGTTACAGAAAGTGTGCTGGCAGGCAGGCAAAGTGGTCAAGCATGGGTCACGTATTATAATTTCTGCTTCTGGAGTGACAGGTCTTTCCCTGTAATTGCTGGGATTTCAAATGATGATTTCTCAGAATCTACAGCTCAGATTTAAAATCTGAAAAAAGTTTTGGAGGAGTGGGATCTTGCTGTAAGGTACCCTTTAACCTCCTGTTCTTCATTAAAATTGAATAGCAAAAAATGATTTACCCAGTGGATATACCCTTTAAGGTTGCACAGAAAGGTATGCAGGGCACATCTGTGTGTGTAAAGCTTTGTATAGGACTTTCTATGGGGCTGTGTCAGGGCTGGACAAATCAAGATCGTCATGGCGACTGAAAATTGTTTACTGGCAACTGAGTTGAGTCGGGTTGCAGCTTTCATTTTCCAGTGTTAGAACTGCTCTCCTGTCTGTTTTAGTTGAGCTCATATTCCCCCTATTTCACTATGTACTTGAAGGTTTGCAACACTGTTGCTGAATAGGCTGAGCAGAGTTCTTCACTCCCTACTCTGCAACAAATGTTGTGAAGGGAGGGGGAATAGGAGCTTGGCCATATCATACAGAAGAGCCATTAAAACACAGGGAAATAAAAGCTGTTTACCGCATTTTTAACACAACAAGCAGGCTCTGTGACAGGCAGCTCTGAGATCCCTATCCTGCCAGTTTATTATGCTAGCACTGGGAAAGTTACTGGTAATGGGAAAGTCTGCTGGCACTGGAAAAGTTAATGGTAATGGGAAAGTCTGCTGGCACTCAGAGCAGGATTATCCACAAGGCAACCCTGGCCTTAGCCAATCACAGGAGCGGATGCCGGACGAGCCCCTCCTGCTTGACTTCTGTGTCTTTCCGAGCACCAAAGTTAAGCAGAAGGCATTGGGTGAACGTGAGTTGGGGACATCTTTGGAAGCTGTAAACCTCAAGGTTAACAGGCTTCCCTGCAACATAGTAAATAATAGTTTGGGGGTAAACATACCCTTTAAAAATAATGCCCCCCAAAAAAAGTTACCAAAAATTAATCTCCCAAATGTCCTGAATCAAACTGTATGCCATATGCTTGGGTACACACAGAGACATGGCCTCCAACTAGCTCAAATGTGACACAGTACAAGTGCAATTACAAGGGGGAGAAAAATCAAAAAATGCCATAACCCATCCCCCACACGCACACACTCCCCTTTATAGTGGTATTTTAGTGAAAAATGGTTGGTACTAAGAGACACAGTCGTTTTTGCACACTTTACTGATCCTAAAAATTCAATTCGAATGGTAACTAACTTGGAATACGATCACCCAGTATTAATCTCTGCCCCCATTTCTTTCCTAAGTCGATGATTCATTTACAAATACTATAGCAAACTGTGATCAGACCTGCAATTTACTGCCACACTTGACCACCAGGGAGGAAGTGGGGGTAGACTAAAGGTAAGCCCTGGACGTCCAATGACGTCAGTGTTTCCTTTCCGCTGCGGCTCTGCATTCTTCTAACTGCCGACACCAGGTAGGTATTCCCTATACAATCCGGCATTGATGGAGTGATTAAGACCCGATTTCCCACCCAAACGGTTTTGTCCCAAACCGATCGGGGATTGAGCGGGCTCGGGGGGCACTTTAATGGTGCCCCCTTTCCGATCGCCCCTAGCACCTACAAATCTATTTTCTTTAAAAGGACAATCACAGAACGTATACATACGTTCTGTGGCACTTTGAGTCAATGAAACACAGAACGTGTATATATATATATATATATATATATATGTTCTTTGGCACTGAAAGGGTTTAAAACATCCATTTTCTGTGTACCTAACGACATAGGTCTAGGATTATATGAATCAGTAGTGTTGGTTTTTACCAAAATGTGTCTAAGATTACGTGTGCTTGTCTGAAGCTCATTCTTGGTTTTGTTCTCAATGTATCATCTGAACGAAGTATGTTCCAATATGTTTTCAAACTGTTTTGTACTTCATTTCCAAGTGTAAAATATATGTGACCTTTTTATTTTTTTTTCTAATAAAAATTAGACTTTTTAAAAAAAAAATCGGTTATTTATTGTCGTGCTGTTCTATATTGACAAATGAAAATATTCATTTTTGTTTTATTTGATATCATTCTACCTTAGTAAAATTTTGTATTTTACTACTACACTAAGAAAATTAATTTTAATGATTACTAATTCCAATTTAATTTTCTATCGTGTGTATAGAGTTTTTTAAAATGAGAAGTACTTGGGACAGAGATATAGGACTGGTAATTTCAACCTCCCAATATTGTGTCTGTGAGGAGCACCAGTCCAAAGAAAACTGATTCTGCCAGTCTTCCTCCTGGCTTCAGCACTATCTTTAATAACGGAATAGTCCAGGACTAAACTGGCAAATGAAAAGTTAGTGCTTTAGCTCCTTAACAAAATAATATTGTTAGGTAGGAATAATCAATCCTACTTCCCTGCCCCAGGTACTTTCCATTTATTAAAAGTAAATTTTTACAGTATAGCTATCCTTTTTATTATGATGTATTAAACACATTTAAGAATATATATATATCCGATTTAAGAACTGTTTACCCATACTTATTTTTTCTGATAATAAAAAGTAACATTACTATGATGATATTGAAACTGAAACCATATTATTCAATGTGTTTTTACATAGTATATTTTATAAAATTCCAATAAAATACGTAATCATTTTTATTTGAGTTTTATTTAATATTTTTATTACTGCTTTATTTAAACATTATGTACCGTATATACTCGAGTATAAGCCGAGGTTTTTAGGTTTAAAAATTACCTAAAAACCTTGACTCGGCTTATACTCGAGTCAGTAGCAACTTACCTTCAATCCAGAGGCAGCCGCGAGTCCGGCCGGCAGTTCCCAGTAGTTCTTCGCGGTTGCGCGATGACGTCATCACGCACGCTGGCGGGATGACGTCATCGCGCAGCCGCGAAGCAGTAATGGGAACTGCCGGCCGGACTCGCGGCTGCTTCTGGATTGCAGAGAGAGGAAGACTGAAGACCAGGTACGGGTAAGTGAGCTGGGGGGGGACTGGGGGGAGGGCTGGGGGGACAGTATGCCATGCAGACACCCACATTTTCTTTTTACTATAGGTGGTTGGAAACTACAACTCCCAGCAACCAAGCATGCTGGGAGTTGTAGTTTCCAAACATCTACAGTGGAAAGGTATTAGGGTGGGGGACAGTATGCCATACAGTAACCCCCAATACCTTTTTACTATAGGTGGTTGGAAACTACAACTCCAGCAACCAAGCATGCTGGGAGTTGTAGTTTCCAAACATCTACAGTGGAAAGGTATAGGGTTACTGTATGGCATACTGTCCCCCACCCTAATACCTTTCCACTGTAGATGTTTGGAAACTACAACTCCCAGCATGCTTGGTTGCTGGGAGTTGTAGTTTCCAACCACCTATAGTAAAAAGGTAATGTGGGTGTCTGCATGGCATACTGTCCCCCCAGCCCTCGGCTTATACTCGGGTCAATCATCTTTTCTAATTTTTGAGGCAAAAATGGGTGCCTCGGCTTATACTCGAGTCGGCTTATACTCGAGTATATACGGTATACAAAAATGTTTTATTTGTTAGAACCTTACATATTGGGGTTACCTTAGCGTGGTTGGAAGGGCTGGTCATTGTTATAATCATAAACGCGTTGTATTTAATATGTATAAATCATTAAAGTGTATGTAATGTTATCTCCATAGTAATCTGATACGTATAATTTGACCGTTTTGTTGATATTTACTAAAGAAATCTATTACATTATACATTTGATAATAAAAAAAAAAATGTGATCACTTATCTTCTAAATTTCTTTATTTTGTCTTTTTTAGTCCACAATGGTTCACTGTTTTGTTAAAGGATGTCCTCACAAGGGAGGTCAAAAACATCTTTATCCTGACATTGCTCTACATCCTTTTCCTAATGATAAAAAACGGATTATAAATTGGTTGCGACAGACTGGTCAAAATGCCGAAAATTTTGATGAAACAGTTGACAAAATCCTAAAAGGTGCTAAAGCAACTATTTACCGAATGTGTTCCAAACATTTTACAGAAGATAAATATTACATGAAAGGATCAAGGAGAGTATTGAAGCCTACTGCTACACCTACAATTTTTCCATTTCAAACAGTTCCAGAAGAAGACATACCACAAATATATGTTCCTGCTCAAAAAAGAAAGCGTGTTGATGATGAAACACCATCTGCATCAACACTTGTACGCATAATAGGTCATCTGGTTACGGTTGGAACACAGACTGAATCAAATTGGTGGACAACTGACACATTGATCAATACAGATTACATATCCAAAAAAGAAACAAAAATTGAAACTGATTTGATAAAGCCCCAAGGTAAGCTTACTGAAACAGTATCAACATTAGAGCATGTTATACTTCACCATACTTTTGTGTCTACACCATCCGTAGAAGCGGAAGATTTATGTATTGCTACAGTCGGTGAAATTTCAAGTGATGTGCATGACATAAGTTATGAACCTGAAAAGCAGCACACCGGCTTAGACCTCCAGGAACAGATCATCAGTTCTGAAGATTCCAAGGAAATAAGATTGACCACTGAAAAATCTCCAGTTTCACAGAAAAAGTACATTGTTTTTGAGGAAAATTTGGACAGCCTTCTCTATTTAATTCGTTGTCAACATATTGATCAAACACCATGTATGAAACCTATAGTAACAATTGAAAAAACAAACCAAGGTAGTATGCTTCATATTGTACTTAGATGTGTGGATGAACATGAATCTCTAAGGTGGAGTAGTCAGCCACTTTCTGGATCCTCTCCTGTGGGAAACTTAATTATGGCTTCCTCAATTTTAATGAGTGGATCTTCATTTAAAAAAACAAAAGAAATGTTTGATTTGTTTGGATTAGAGTCTATTGGTGAAACATCATTCTACAAATTCCAATCTAAATACTTATTTCCAGCAATCCATCGATATTGGACTATAGAGAAGAAAAAAATTGATGAAGACTTGAGAGGTAGAGCTGTTGTTCTTGCTGGAGATGGACAGTTCGAAAGTCCGGGTTATTCTGCAAAGTATTGTGTTTACTCTTTTCAAGATCAGCATAATGGCAAGATTGTCCAGTATAACATAGAACAATTAAGACCAGGAATGTCGTCAGCTGCCTTGGAGAAAGAAGCTTTTGTGTATTGTCTAAATAACTTACTACATAAAGATATTGATGTACGTGTTATTGCAACTGATAGGCATGTGTCAGTAAGACAATTTCTAAGAACTGAATATCCAGAAATAGAGCACCAGTTTGATGTTTGGCATTTTGCAAAAGGTATCTCCAAAAAACTTTTGGCAGCTAGTAAGAAAAGGGGTTGTACGGATATAAAATCATGGATTTCACCAATTGCTAATCATCTTTGGTGGTGTGCACAAAGTTGCAAGCAAAGCGAGGAACAAATAGTGGATCGTTGGAAATCTCTCATGTACCATGTTGCAAATAAACATACTTTTCCTTCACTAAAGAACTATCCTCAATGTAGTCATGGCCCATTAGAGAATGAGGGAAGCATTAGTTGGATTGAATCGAGACATCCTGCCCATAACGCACTTTTCAAGATTATTTCTGACAATAGACTACTGAAAGACATTGTACATGTAACTAAATTTTGTCATACTGGAACCTTAGAGGTATTCCATAGTAAGGTCCTGAAGTATAGAAAAAACTGGGTTTCTGATGGACTAGATGGAATGCATGCTAGAATTATACTTGCAATACTTTCTCACAATCACAACATTGGGAGGCAACAAGCTATAGTGGGACAGCAATGCCAATCATCTGAATACGGGAAGAAGAGATTTAGGCATGTCTTTCCTAAACACAAGCAAGACTTAAATGAACCCGTGGTAGATGATTTTCTATTTGAGATTATCCAAAATGCAGTCGACCTTCACTCTGGAAAATTGACATACAAATGGTCACCCCAACAAAAAAGCGCACTACAGAATATCGCAACTAAAGCTATGCCAACACCTATCAGGATTCTCCCATAACTAGATGTTAACATTTTTAATTGTGTATTACAGATAAAATACATTTTCTGCGTTCCAAATTTCATCATTGGATAAAATGAGTGGTTATTACTGTTAAATAAAGCATTTAACCTATTGTAAACCTGTATAGATGTGTGAAGAAGTACTTTTCAAATGAAAATGCTTTAATACTGCTTCAAATTTTTAATATGCAAAAGTTAAATATAGGTTAAGATATTTTAAGATTTTGTTTAAATAGAATATGCTCATTAAGCAAATATTTTAACATTGCAATAACATTATTTGTGTAATAATAATTAAATGTGTAATATTTATATATTTGATTTAAAAGAGGAAATTTGTTGAGAACAATACATAAGTCCATAAGCTTAGCCTTTTTACTACCTTTTGTATCTATCCAACTCTGGTGTCTCAGTCTTCACCTGTCACAGAGCTATCCTGTTAGGACTGCCCATGGAAGCACCCACCACAAGGCAGACATTATATTGCTTCCTGATGCGGTGTAAGCATGCGAACCGAAGATAACATGCAGAAGACAGATTATGTGAAGTTGAAGCTCCACCTTCTTACTCAAGCAGCCAATCACTTAATGTCCATTAAGCTCCTTGTTAAACCTTGTTTAATCTCGATCCTAAATACTCCATTTCTTTCCCTGCTGTGGGCAGCTTTGTCCCCCCCCCCCTTTATACTCTGTTCACTTTGATCCATGTATGTATGGCTCTTTCATTCAGTTTATCGCTGCTAGTAACTCGATCTCTGCATAGATCTACTACTGTAGTTATCAGCTCTGTGTCCGTAGTAGGTCTATGCAGAGATTGGGTTACAAGCAGTGAACAGCTGGACGTACATGGATCAAATCAAACAGGATAGAGCAGGAGAAAGCTGTTCACAGCAATGTCAGTAAAGCCCCAGGATCTGATAAAATGAATCCTCGGATCTTAGAACTTAGTCCAGTTTTATCTAGACTGCCTTTCCTTCTCTTTTTAGATTCACTTTTGTCTGGTGATGTGCCTCTGAATTGGAAAAAAGCCAATGTAATACCAATATTCAAAAAAGGTAGTTTTTCACAGTCTGGTAACTATAGACCTGTAAATCTAAAGGCTAGTACACACGTACGATCTTTGCACGTGGCAAACTGGCATTTTGGACAATAATCGTACATGTGTATGTGTTCAGTAGAGGGTCGTTCGTTGATCCCAGATTGTGCGCATACACACGTGGGATTGTTGGCCGAAGCGGACGTTCGTTGTACGAGTCTTAACAACAGTGGTAGGAAAGATACTGGAAACTTTGTTACTGGGATCATATTCTGGTCTCCAGAACTGATCTTAAAAGTGATTGTCAGCATGGATTTTTGAGAAATAGATCTTGTCAGACTAACTTACCTTGTTTTTATGAAGAGGTGAGTAAAAATTACGATTATGGCATTGCAGTAGATGTAGTATACTTGCATTTTGTTTAAACTGCCGCACAGGTGGCTTGTTTTTTTCTAGGCCAACAGACCTTTATACATTTGTACATGTATGGAGAATTGGTTGTTGGATCTTGTAAAGAGTAGTGGTCAATGGAGCTACATCTATGCGGGCGAAAGCTCTAAGTGGAGTGCCTCCGTATTCTGTTCTAATCTGTTTATAAATTACTTAAAAGTGGGTATTGAGGGCTCTGTCTTGTGTTTGCCAATGACATATTATGCAGAGCCTTGGAAACTTCAAATGTTAGGCAATTACTGCAAGTAAGAAAGGTTATCAAAATGAGATTCAATGTTAATTTATGTAAGGTGATGCATTTGGGCTTTAACAATCCTTGTGTCGACTACACAATAAATGGCTCTTTGCTAAGTGAATCTGTTGGGGAAAAAGATTTTTTGGGGTACTAGTAGGTTACAGGCTTAGCTGTAGAAAACATTGCCAGACCGCAATGGCTAGAGCTAACAAGATATTGTCTTGTATAAAGAGGGGAATAGATTCAAGGGGGAAAATATTATTCTCCCCTTTAACAAATCATTGGTAAGGCCTCATTTGGAATATGGTGCAGTTTTGGAATCTCATATACAAAAGGGACATCTTGGAAATGGAAAGTGTTTAGGGCAACTAAAATAAGGGGACTAGGCAGACAGATTAGACAAGTTAGAGCTGATTACACTGGAGAAGTGGCAATTGCACAGTGATATTACTTTATATAAATATATTAATGGGCCATTTAATAAACTCTGGTGCACTGTTCACCAGTAGGTCATATCCGAGGACTCGTAGACATCCTTTAAAATTCGAAAAAAAGAAGTTTTATCTTCCGTTTTCTTTACAGTGAGAACTATAAAATTGTGCAACAGTCTTCCAGCAGATGTGGCAATGGCAAGTTCATTGAATAGCTTTAAAGGGGGCTGGATAAGTTTCTAAAACTAAAAAAATTATTGAATTAATACATATATTGGAGTTCTGGTTGATCTAGGGAACCTTTCCGATTTAATATGTAATATAATTTTTGTAGTATAACGTTAATACAACTTACAACACAATATACCTTTAAAGCAAATAGTAAATGAACGACAAACTGTCTGTCGTAAAGTCCTTGAGAAAATAAATCACTATTATTTCAATGTTGCTTAACCCTTTTATAAAGTAACTGATACAAAACATTTTGATAATTTTATATGCATTCAATGGGACTATATGCAATGTACACATTCTCAATATTATCCTGTAAAACATACTTTTAACATGGCAATTGCCCCATCAACTCTCTCTTGGTAAGTTTTGAAGAAGTAGATTGTTCCTATATATCCACTCCTCCCTTATTGTACAATGATTAATTTACATTTTTTGTTCATTTATACAAGACATTTTGTATTTTATTGCTGTTGTCAAGAATACACGTGCATAACATGTACACCATTCTGTGTTTCCATACCATTCCAAGCTATTGTCACTATAGCTATACAACTATAGAGTTGTAATAACTTTTTCTGAACTTGCTTCTTTACCAGCCAATACATTGCTGGTGTTTCTCTAACGTGGGTTAACCTTAAACACTCTAGTGTATTTGACACCTCTGTCCTTTGTGCCATTATTGAAATTAACTCCTGGGGTTAATGGAATAGTTCAATCGAAAAGTGTACTATTCCTTTAATGCATTGATTGAAGCCCGGGAGTTTAAGGAGCTATGCCTCACCTCCCATTCTTCAATCAATATCTCTGGAGCCGGGGATGAAGGTAAGTATATTTACATTTCATGCGATCCACCGCTGCAGAAATGACTGGCCCCGACGGCTTCCGGTGTGATAATGTATGCTATAGTGGATTAGAACCAGAAAAATTAAACCTATGCAAAACTCCATAATTCTCTTAAAGGGTATGCCCCCCCCAATCAAAAATTCTTGTTTGCACTGGAACCCCCCCCCCCCATAACCTAAACCTTGCATAGTCAAATTGCTTCAAATCGGCAGCTAAATATACTTTCTAGCCCTCATTCCCATGGCTGCCTTCTGCTTGTCTTCCGTGCATGGACAAGTAGCCGCAACAGTGATAGGCTGAGACATCGTGTCATGGCTGCCGGTCTTGCCCCTTCCGCTTGCTCCTGTTCAACAAATTATCTTAATGATAACATGTTTAAATCATTCAGCACATGAAATAAATATTCATACATTTAATCCAAATACAGGATGGATGTCATACCGCAGAATGGTAGCTTAATAAATATGCAGAATTTTAACATTGTATTAACATGTACAGTGGGGGGCGTTAAAGACAATATAAGATTTTTTGGGGGGTTGACATTCATTCTACATCTTTATATTTATTGTTAAAAAATATGTTCAGATATTGTAAAATTGGGACCCTTCATTGTATGCTTCTAAATGTCATTTAAGATGGATCATATTTATGGATATAATATCCATTCTCTTTTTCTTAGATGAGCAGAAGAGCTATGGCTTCCCAATCGTATCAAACTATGGTGAAAGGAGAGGCTTCTGAAACAGATGATGAGGAGGAAATGTATGTGACTTCCGTCGTATCTAGCACCCTCTCTACCACACATGGTTTAAGAATACAAGGAGAAGCCTCGGAAACAGATGATGAAGATAATGCCAATGAAAACAATACTGCATCATCCAGCAGTTTGGAGAAAATTCTTCCACCCTTAGTGGTCATTCGCAATGGAGGTGAAAGTACTCCTTTTGGTAGAGAGGAGAAGCCAATTGTCAATGTTCAGCAGGAAGGCCGTTATAGTACATTGCTACAGCAAAAACTGTTGGAGAGCAATGCTCGCTTGTATCAGGATGTCAACAACACCATCAAACATGTTTATCAAAGTGCCACTAATGAAATAAAGACTTTAACTAGTCAGCTTAGCAACTCTCAAAATGGCATTATCAATGCCTCTCATAGCATCAGACTATCTCTTGAAGACTTAAAAGGAGTGTCTGAAAAGATTAATATCATAACTAGCTGCAACCTTCTTCCTGATATTTACATCCGTTCTCCCAATACATAAAGAAACTGTTTGACCCACATGCGCAGATTAATTTAAAACACTTGGATAAATCCTGTGATGTTCCTAGAAATTGTTTTTTAAAAGACAACACAACTACTAGAAATTCTATAACCTATGCCTAATGCTAAAAGTAGTAGTCTAAAGTTAAAGGGTAACTGTGGTCTCCATACTGAGCCTACCTGTGATGATGGAAAGTTCCTGACATCTTGGATCTGCAGTCTCTGCTCCGCCCACAATCTATGCTAACTTATAGCAGTATAAAGGGCGGCGTTTGTAGCTAGCACTGTGAGCTATGACATCACCAGTACCATTGCTCTCCCTCTCTGCCACAGGCACTGTGGTGTTCCTAGAAATTGTTTTTTGAAAGACAACACAACTACTAGAAATTATGCAAACTATGCCTAAACTTAAAGGGTAACTGTGGTCTCCATACAATTGCCCTTTATTAAAAAGAGAATATGCCTACCATTAAAATTACTCCAGGATTATGCTTCTAGCTGCAATCTATGCTAACTTATAGCAGTATAAAGGGCGGTGTTTGTAGCTAGCCCTTTGAGCTGTGACAGCCCTTTGCGCTCCCCCCGTCACAGGCACTGAGCATGCCCAGTTGTATCCTACTGCTAAAACAGTCTTTAAATAGCTTCAGAAAAATTTGTTGTTTTTCAAATTCTTAGTTAAATTTGGTTTCATACCCTTTGCTATGCTTTTCTGTATGGTTCCTTCTTCCCAGAATATACACTTCCTTTGAATGTTTATTGTAGTAATTTCTACTGATTGCCTGTTGGATGGGTCAAACATGTTCAGATCTCTACTGAGCAACTAAATCAACCCTGGCGCTGAATAAAAGGCAAGCCCATAATGGAATCTATTAGGAATCTTGCAACAGGAAGTCAGTATTTCTGAAGCATTTATTTATACACAGACAAAATGCTGGATGAGCAGATGAAGATAATTGAAATGTGAAAATGTTCTTTTTTTTTTTTTTTTTTTTTTTTTTCTTGAAAGCATACAAATTTGCATTGCACTTTAGGATATAAACTCAATACATACTCCACTCGTCATTAGCTTCCTTCTGCTGTAATGGAGCTCTGTCCTCAGCCTCCACAATATAACCATATGTTAGGAGAAAAGTCAACAGACAGAAGTACTCTGTACAACCCAATTCTTTAATGTTTCAGACCACATGACACTTGATAAGGACCTTTGTAGTCTGAAACATGTAGTGTGGCACAAAGCTAATAAAAACATAACTAGAAAGAATTGGGTTGTACGGAATCCTTCTGTTTGTTGACTGTTCTCTCAACAAATGCTTTTCATTTAGAACCTAAACTGCAGGGTCCTCATCTCTTACTTACTCTTAATTACTTAGCAAAAGCCCTCCAAAGTCAGACACTTTCAGAGTTTTCCTTTCATACTTCCCAACTATGGCAGGACAGGCCAATGGGAAGAAAAGCATGCCTTCCTGTTGATTCTATACTGGGTAGTGGAGGGGGCACGGTCCATAGCTGGCTTCACAAAGCGAGTTTGTGGGGCTTGTTTAAAGTAACGACCCAGAGAGGAGGACCTAAACTGATAGATTCTTCACCCTGGGTACTATCACCGGGTGAGAGGGAGAGGCCCTTTAATCCAAGAAATCCTGAAATAATTAAGATCCAAAACTTAAGGGGACAGCTTTAATGCATTTTAATATTTTAGTGCCACTATATTATGCATGAGGAACAATCAGGGAGATTCAATAAAAGTCCTTATTGTTTAAAATGGTGCTAATTTTGCCCCAATCAATCAGAGCTTATTTAACATTTGAAAGCTAACATCTGAATGGTTGGGGCAAAATTAGCACCATTTTTAACGATAACTTTTATTAAATCTCCCTGAATGTTTCTAGTCTTATTTCTTCTTGGTCTTTATTTGCTCTTTAGAGGTTTTTAATCATACAAAATTAAATTAGTTAATGCATCTAAAGGAATACATTTTTTACTAATTATTATTAATTAATATTGTATAAGCTACAATCTGCTAAGAGCCCATATTGAAATAATTCTTATTAAAGGAATAGTTCACTCAAAAAGTAAACTATTCCTTTAATGCATTGATTTTAGACCGGGATGTTAAGGAGCTATGGAGCGACGGGCGAAGAAAGAATATATTTACCTTACTTATGATCCTCCACAGCAGCAGTGGAAATTCCCAACCGCTTCCTGGTTTAGAGTAACTACAGCGTGCATTCACGATAATGCACACTATAGTTACTCTGAACCAGGAAATGGTCAGGATCTGTCACTGCTGCTGCGGTGGATCACATTTTAAGTAAACTATTCCTTTAAAGATTTTATTATTCATATAGTATTATTGAATTAAAATTAAATGCATTATCACTATCTGCATTTGATAAAAAAACAATCCAGACAACATGTTGGCCAAGGAACAAGATTGGTTCAAAAGAAACCAAGCCTGAATTTTAGTTGGGGGTGTGGTTCAGCACCAATTGTCTGCCATTTACAACACTGTTTTGACACCCCTGGGTACACACAGTACCAATAAAGCCCGGATATCGTCGGATCCGGGCTTTTGTGTTGTGAAAAACAAGGAGGCCCATTTTTGATATGATGGTGCAGGAGTGTGTGAACCACAGGGAAACATAGGTGTGCAGGAGTGTGTATGAGGCACAGGAAGGCACATGCTGTTTAGAATAGGGGGTTCAAGAGTATGTGTTATTCTCATGGAAACAAATGTTGCGTTGCAGTAATGTGTGTGAGGTGCAGGAAACTACAACTAGATCAACTCGTAAAGTTAAAAAAAAAAATTGTCCTGCACATACAGTGCTTATATTTTGTGTGTGCATTCTGCTACCCTGTTTTGGCAGTTGTATGTGCACAGCTCCTTATTTACATTTGTTTAAACATGAATGCACACACATACTGAGATGTATAAGCTAGAGATGTTCCTCTTATTTAAATACACAATAGAATAATACGGGTTTTTTTTGCACAAACAGTATCTTTAGTTTGCTGCACTAAAAAAAAATATACAATTGTGAAGTCACTGCTCTGACCAGCAAGGAGCAGGATTAACCCCTTTTAGTGTGAGAAGAATTCATTTTTTTTTTTATTTTTTTTATGTAATTGCATTGCATTTGAAGAATTTTCAGGATTTTGGACTTGTTTGGTTCAATTGTATTTTACAGTATTAAACTTCCTATTAAAAAGGGAATATTGTTTTTTGTTTTTTTAGCACAAAGTGTACTTATTTCACTGGATATTGGGATAAAATGTATATAATTAGATTTTTATTTTTTTTTGCATTTTTATTTGTGAAATACATGAAAAAAAGCACTTTCTAGAGTTTTACACCAGATTGAAATTGAAAGCACTTCTGACAGTAAACTGCATACGCCCAGGTTGTAAATGGGACAGAGGTAACACTCAGACGACAAGCATTTTAACGCCAGCTTTATTACATGTGCATACACAACATGTTTTGAGCCTCATGGGCTCTTTTGAGAAAAAGCCCATGAGGCTTAAAACATGTTGTGTATGCACATGCAATACCAGTAAACTTGCTGTTAGCAGTTAAACTGCTTGTCATCCAGTGTTCTCCCTAGGGTCTTTTAGCCGGACGGCCCACCCGGCTACTTTTTTATGCCACCCGGCTGGAAAAAAATGCTTGAGGGAACAATTGTGATTTAATAAAGAATTTAGATCTAGGTTTAATAGGTGTGCCAATAGGTCAGTAAAACTCCTGCCAAAACTGCCCAGTCAAGAACCCTTTATTACACTCTCGAGATTTAGCATTTGTTAACTAGCTTTTCCAAAATCTCTAAAGCTGTAAAAGGGTGGCACAGCAAACCTGCAATGCGCTCTGTATGCGGGTCACATGTGCTTGTGCTGCTATGTTACATCTGGGTTACCTTAAGATGCTTTAAAACTACAGCTCCCTGCATTCTACAATCACGGAATGCTGGGAGTCCTAGTTTTCAAACATCTAGTGGGACGAAAGTTAGCCATCCCTGACCTATATAATGAAAATGATGCAAGGCTGTTCAGTATTCCTATTAGAATATGATGTTTGTATTTGTTTTAATCTAGTTATATTGCATGGGTTTAAAGGGCATGGTTAATCTTAAAAGTAATTGAAAATAATTAATAATTAACTAGTAAAAATAGTGCACATTTAATTTTCCCTGCCTCGCCCTGCCAGGCTACTTTTTCATGCCACCCGGCTGGAAAAAAATTCTGGGGAGAACACTGGTCATCTAAGTGTTACATCAGTCATCCTTAATATTTGGATTACTTTTATGCATAACTATACCAGCCCATACTAGTGTTGTGGACCCTTTGCATTTTGGTAGGTTGTAAGTGGGGTAAGTTTTGATTAAATGCAGATACACAGACACTCGTCAAATTGTAAGGTTCTTTCTCATATTTTTTTTTTATTTCCCCAAAAATAAATCAGACAACATCAAAGGTGAATTTTTTGCAAAAAGTTTGAAAGTAACATAAATGTAAAACCTCTCCTAAAAATCATCACCTAAAGAAAACATTATGCCATATGCATGGGTGTACGCAGAGTCGTGGCCACCAACTAAATCCAAATGTATGCACAAGTGCAATTATACTAAACATCAGTCTCCTATATGTCCTGAATCAAACAGTATGCCATATGTGTGGGTGGACACCAACTAATTTCAAATGCAATGCAATTACAAGAAAAAAAATCAAAGTCCTCTGTATTTGGACAGCCTCCACTTTTTCAAAGGAAACTCCCAAAACTTGGAAATACTCCAGACAAACTATATTTTTGGAATCTACACACTTAAAGCTGCATAACCGTGCCATCCTTTCATATATACCTGCAGACTTCTCTACACAGTTCTCTGTAGAATGTAATGCTTTTAGGAGATTTTGTGAATTTTTTTTTTTTTTGAGAAATGGTAAACCCACTTGACAAGTTAAAAAAACCTAAATGTTAATCTCCCACATGTCCTAAATCTAACTGTATGCCACATGTGTGGGTGTACACAGAGACATGACCGCCATCTAACTCCAAATGGACCTAAAGTATAACTTTGCTATAAGAGCAACTATTCTTTTTTAGGCTAAAAACTAGTTTTCTTAGAAACAACCACGGCAATCAATATACTTTTAAAGCAACACACCTCCAGCTATATAATGCTGCCATTCTTGCATTTAACACTTGCATACTTCCAGACTCAGTCAGGAATATAAGCAGAATGTCTGAAAAAAAAGCAGCAAAGAAGGTTCAAACAAAGAAATCTTGACCAAAACCTTAAGTACAAATAAAAGTTATACTTAGGGCTAGGCCACACTGCTGTGCTTTTTTTGCGTTTGCGCTTGCATTTTTTTCATATCATTGAAAACGTGGCAACGCACCGAAAACGCATGTTTAAAATCGTTTCGTTGCAGTGTGGCCGTGCCCTAAACATTTATCTTCTACATGTCTTGAATAAAACGGTATCCTACGTGCATCAGTGCACACAAAATATGGCCAGCAAATAGCCTCAAAATAGTGCTGTGTTTTAAGTGCATACTTTTTTTTCGGGCAATACACCCTTTTATCTGGGAAAGTTCAAAATTAGTAATCGCAAAATTGCGTGATAAGCAGAAAAATACCACTAAATATCCTACATATCATGAATGAAATGATATTCCACATGTGTGGGTGTGTACAGAAACAGCCACAAAGTAACCCCAAATGGAGGCATTAAGAGCAATTACAAAAAAAAATAAGAAAAAATGTAACCAACTGATTATAACAAAGACCCACAGACAGACCTTAAAATGTTCCCCGTTTATCAGCACTCAGCATTCTGTAGTTTAATACTCTTAATAAGAAAGCACACCATATATACTGCACTCTGATGCATAGGTTAAAATATTTCAATGCGATGCACACCCCCAAGTGAGTATTTTTTAAATACACCAAAATCCATAATTCTCATTATTATTATGGATTTATATAGCGCCAACATCTTCCAAGGCGCTTTACAATTACATAGTCATACAGTACATACAGGGTAATACAGGTTATCACATCATCCCCTTTAAGAACCACATAAATACATACAAAATTGAAAAACACAATACATAGCATGTAGAACACCCTATAGAAATTGTAGAAAACATTAGCCAAATACAAATAAGTGTCCATATGCTGTCCATCCAGTGTCGATTTAAGTGAAATGCTGTTTAGCATATGCATCCAAAAGTCACAACTTTTTAAACAATGTTGCCCTTAGTAGAAAAATGTAACACTTCGATGCATAAGGATTTGCTGTTTTTAACTGTGAGATGTATACAAAACAATAGCTGCTGCTAGACTTAAAAAAGCAATTTTTCGTGCTTTAGCAATTCCTACCCAGGGGCTCAAATATGCAAGTGATCCATCTGCCCTCCCCTTACATCTATAGCTATTACACTATTGGCCTAGTTAAGCATTATGAACCTTACCAAACTTGCCCTCCCTTTCCTATTACATCTACCTGTCAGCTAGAATGTGGGGGGTGGTGTGCTGCATGCCTTCAATACAATACTTTTTTTGCTCAGGCTCTGACCTGACTATTTTCCTTCATACCAACTGTCAAACTGCATACAGCATACAGCACACCAACTGTCAAACCATTCCAGCTAAAGGAAAACTGCTTACAGAAATGATAAAACGTAAGATGTTTCAGATTGGCTATCTAGTGAAATAGGGGGCAGATCAACAAAAATATGGTACAGTGATAATTGGGATGAATTATAGTTTCCAATAATTGGCAATTTAAAAAAAATCATTTTCCAGTGTACATACCCTTTAAGGGCTACCGTGGAAATTAACCAGAAGTCTCTTTTCTTATACTTCTGAAATATAATTTTTGCATCTATTGATTGGAAAATCAGTGACTGAAAAAAATTGGTGGTAAAACTAGTTATTCATGTTATTGGAACTTTATTTAACTAAATCAGATAAACAGGAAATTTCCATTCACACCTGGCTCTCATGTCAAGATCTAGCCAAATTGTACAGCTCCTCAGTTGAACAGATAAGGTTGCGTTTACTTGATTTCTTTTCCTCAGTTCCAAGAAAGAGGCTCCCATGTTCCTTCATAGTGTATGTTGGAGAAGAGAATGTAGAAGCAGAAGAGGATGGAACTGCCCCTAAAAAGTAAACACTGAAAAGTGTCCAATCTCCCAAGCCCATGCTCATGACCTCTTTAATTTCATTATTATCAGTATAGACAAGGGCCCTGCCATTTAAATTGTGGCTTCTTATCTTCTCACAATAATCTTCAAGATTCTCTTTCTTGAAACCAAGCTTCTTAATCTAAGAAAAGATGAAACCGATTTCCTTAATGTGTATATAAACACATATGTATACATAGTCTTCAAAGACATTAGGTGCACACTATATATAGAATATACAAAAATCGGGGGTAACTTGTGTGTATATTGATATACCTAATGTAGGTTGTGAGGTGTTTATAAGAATAAAGCTACAACCAATAAGAAATAAATATGACAGGACACATGCTGTGTAGCAGGAAATCACCAAAAAGTTAGGTTTAGTAGGAGCTATACTATAGTTTGATAGGGCAGGCTATCTGACAATGAACCAAACTTTAAGAAGTTAGGCCATCTCTACTCAACAAGTTGAAAGGTCCTCCTTTCCTCCTCTGTCCTGAGATACATAATTTTAAAAAAGAAAAGATTTCAATATACCCCTCCTGCTTGAGCTGTCAATCAAATCCCCTAACAGCATGCCGGTGTAGTGTGTAGGCTTACACAAGTTTTACAGCAAGTCTCCCAATGACTCCTTCTGCTCACTAAAATGCTTGGAAAATACTGGGTTAAAAACAGAAGTAAAGAGAAGGAGAATGAAGCAGCTTTCACCAATTTATTGCCTTTCAAACGGAGATTGGGTTGAAGTGATAAGGCAGGACTTGGGTCTCTCCTAACTCATCCCCCTCCCACTCCTTATGTAGCAAGTATCTCCAGAACAACAGAGACATTTGCTCTCTACAGGCTTACATACAAAGGGTTGGGGGGGGTTGGTTTTTTTACAAAAGAGTGAAGTGTGAATGACCAGAGAGGGGAGTGTGGCGCTCTGCAGTAAATCTGACTGTGTGCAAACACAGAGCCACAGAGGAAGGTGGGAATAAGGCAGTATACACATACCTTTTTAATGTCTGGATTGAAGCAATGTATACATTTTAATACAGATGCCCTTTGAATAAAACAAGCAAAAAAAAAGTACACTTGTTTCTTTTGACTTTCTTTTGGATACATAAATATGAATACACTTTTGCTTTCCAAACAAATAGTAAAGGGTACTTACAGTGTAAAGTGAAGTGGTGCAAACTGAGCCAATCTAAGTTGAGGAATTGCGAAGGGTTCATTGTATGTCTTAGACACACCTGAGTACCATGTGCTCATAATGGGCAATTTACCCAGCGGTGCTGGGCAGGTCTTTAGAGTTAAAGTCAGGCTAATCAGTTTTCTACTGCATAGCAATGTTTGCTACTGCACTCCATGTTAGTGCCAGATGCACGGGTTACATAAAGACACCCACGCATCTGGCACTCGCGATTCAATATCGCATTTTCGCTATCTTTAGCACATGATTTTAGCGCCAGCAAATAGCTGGCATTAAAATCACGCTGTGGGTAAATCCCTTTTGATATAATAATCCCGATATTAGTTGTACCCAGAGCCCATAGCGGCTCTGGGTACATTGCTCTGATAGAGTGGATAGAGCTCTATATGCATTTTAGGGGAAGTGTGTTGTACTGTGTTTTATTCCTGAGGAGTACCCTATGTGTTGAAATATGTTGCATTAACATGTCCATGCTTTAGAAATAAGCATATGGGTGCACATTTTTTCCATAGACTTTGTATGCCTGCAGTGAGGTGGTACCGAGGTTGTGTGGAAAGTTAGCTGGAGTATGGTGTCATAAATCTCACTAAACTTATAAATATACTTACTTCTTTACAGACATCTTCAACACACATACTCAGCAAAGACAACGTTGTCAATTTGTGAGACTTTTTTGCCTCCCACAGGTTATTACTGCCCCTCAGAAGCTCCATCTGTCTTTTAATGGAATAGTCCAAGTTAACAGTAAAAGGCACAAAGAAGTTAGCGTCACTCACTGTGAAATTGTCTTTTAGCAGTTTATGAAAAAGCTCTGGATCCCCATCCAGATCCAAAAGATGCTTTATGCGCACTTTAATAGCATCCAGTTCCTCTAAAGATTTCTCATAGACATCCCACAAAAAGAGCTCAGAGTAGCACAGAATTTGATTTTGCTTGTGTTCCAAACTTCTTTTCTGCTGTTCATCTTCAATGCACTGTAAGATCCAACTGAGACGGCAAGGCCACTGGGTGGCAAGCAGCACCCACTCTGTAACTTTATGTGCCTTTATATGTTTTCTATGTACTTCCCTTATCATAAGCTTAATGGTGATAATAATGGTGTTTACTATTCTTCTAATCTGGATAACGTTGTCTGTAATATATTCCTTTAAATTCTCTTGGGAAAGGTATTGAAATGCTTCTTCTATCAAAGCTTTAGTCTTTGGGCCCTTATCTAACTGTTGTGTATTCTCCTGGCTTGTGATCATGAAAGTAATAGATTCACTGCCAAGTTCATTCCCATTAAAATGATGCAACCCGACCATAACTGGATCTTTGGTTACTTGTTGAATAAGCTGTACATTGTCTTCTTCCTCCATGTCTCTTGTCAATTCTTCTTTGCCCTCAATAATTTTCCTTAGAATAGACAGTTTGGTGTCACAGTCCATTTTGGGGAGAGAGAAAGGCAGTGTAATTATCCTGTTTAGGAACTGATATCCATTATCAGCTATGCCTTTTAGGAGCTGAGAGTTTTCCACACACTCCACAATAATGCTGGGGTCCACTGAAAGTATTGAAATAAATGGGGCATTGGGATCTGACAGAAGGATATTCATTGCATTTAAAACACCTACAATCTTATCTGGCATGCACTTGTCCAAGTTAGTGATTTCCAAGATCACACGAATCTTCTGTCTTTGAAAGACCTCCATGAGTTGGATGTAATGTGTGATAATCTTAACTTCCCGCTTAACATCACTCATGAAGCCTAGTTGGGAGCTCATGTTTGTTCGATTCATTTTCTGCTCCACTTTGCCCTTTTGAGTGATAATTGTATTCCTGACAACCAAAACTGCTGTTCTAATTATTCCAGCTACAGAGATGCCAACCACTGTCGCTCCAACACCTTCAAACGCTGTAAGCATATCTCCAGAAGTATTTCCAATTGGAAAACCACATATCAGAATCAAAGCACCAACACCTATTCCCAATATTATTAACAAAATGGTAGCAAGCCACAAGGGAATACATAAAAATCTCTTACTGATCCATTCTTGCTTGATAGGAGCATCAATAATTTTTGTTTTACTGGCGACTGCCCTGTAAAGACTTATGGGCGTCAATCCAAAGTAATTTTCAATGCCATCACAGAGGGTTGTGACCAATCCGGCCCAAAGCTGATCAGAACCTGTATATTCCCATGCACTGAACCGAATAAAAACATACTGTATATTCTTCCTTTTTTTGTGCATTTCTGTGATGACAGGGTGGTGAAAAATCATGAGAAAAAGAAGTTTTAAAAGGTCTTTACCAGAACATTTTCTGGTTCTTTGTCCTGTTCTCTTTATTTCTTCTTGTTCCCTTTTTCGTGATTCCACACACAGGTATGCTGCAGTAATAAACAAATGGTGAAATAATAATTAATAGTAATATAAGAGGTAAAGGAGATATTTGATTTTGGCACATTGAGCATAACAATCCCCTCTGCAGTCCAATGTCAAACATTATTACTAGGAAGTGTGTGTATTTTGCGCTGAGGTTGTAAAATACAGAACCATGCATTAAGATTGGGGATCTCTATATTAAATAAATATGGCCCTATGGGCTAGGCCACAACAGCGCGATTCTATGACTAAGGGGGCGGACCCCGAAACGCGTCAGATGAGCCTGACTCTGTTTGGAGGTTTTATGCTGTACTAAATAAAGTTGAATTTTGGAGCTTCCGGAAGTGCAGTTTCTACTTTCCGTTAGCTATTTTGCAATGAGGTTGTAAAATACAGAACCATACATTAAGATGCGGGATCTCTATATTTAATAAATATGGTCCTAACGGCTAGGCCACACTAGCACGATTTCCGTGCAGTTGCACATGCCATTGTGACAACGCACGGAAATCGCGCAATTTCATGTGCGCTGCAATTGCACATCTGTTTGCAATACGCAATCACATGGATCAGCATTTTTATGCGCAATCGCATGCAATTTCCGATCAAAAGGAGAAAGCGCAAACCCACAGAAATCGCACACGTAACCAGGGGCGATTGGATGAGCGTTTCCGGTGAGATGCAGTGTGGCCGTGCCCTAAATCAGTTTTTCAGAACAAACAGAATTAAGGATACGGCAGCATTAATCCTGGAGCAGCCTACAGTGCCTGCCTCAGTAAAACAATAAAAAGCCAACTCTCTTTCTATACTTGTAGCAGCTCTCGAACAATTCATGTTATATGTGACATACCATACAAACCAATCCATAACTGCTTTATTGGGCCAGCAGCTGCATTCCCCCATGGCCCTGTATGTTAAATCTTGCTCCACTGAGGAACATGCTACAAAAATCAATGTTTTGCATTTAGTTTCAAACAAAGTGGGTTTTTTTCTAAAAGATTGTAGTCATTGTGATCATTTTCAGTGTCAATATTTGCCCTGCTCTTTATATGTAATAGCATCCTTTATATTTCAAAAATATTAATCCCGAGTATATTTTAAAATATGACCAAGGACAGAAAAAGGATGCGCCTACAAATGGTATAACTTACATTCAACTTTACTAAGCAGATAATCTTTCCTTCTTCCCCATGGGGCATAGAATCCAACTGTCACCGGTGTTGCAACATAGTAAATAGCTTTTGCTAAAGAAAAGCAGTAAACGTCATCCTTAGTCTGGAAATCTGTGCAAGAGACAGAAGATACCTAAGATGTTTGACATACATTTTTTTAAAGTTTCTTAGCTTTACATTTTTTGCAACATTAACAGATATATTCCTTTTAGCAACTAAAAAGGTAAAGGTGATAGAAAGAGTGAAATAAGGGTCCACTGCAACATAGGGGAACATTGGGATAAGGCTGGGTACACATAGGATGACATTTGTCCCGACTATTCACCACTAGCTAGCAGTTGCCCGGAACAAATCAATGTCATCATGGCATTCTGACTGGTTGTGCGGTCCCATAGGGAACTGCATGATCTGCCATGATTTACCAGCATACGCAATTGCGCGTTCATCCAGTCTGGATGGACGGCCGACCAACAACAGTAGCAGCCGTTGGCACCGATACCATACAATATTTTCATCCAACTGACCAATACATGGTAATATTGGTCGGTCGGCTGAAAATATTGAAGCATGTGTACACAGCCTAAGGTGACTTGAGCCCAAAATCATTATTTTAAGTAGCATATACATCAAGAATTGATTTATAGTTTATTATTTGAAAAATCCAGCCATTCTGCCAAGTCACTGAAAATGACTGCCCAGTCACCCCAATAGCTCTTAATTTTATTTATATGTAGTTAATCAACAGTAACAATAGGGGCAATCTTTATTTTATTTAATGTTTTACAAATTCCATAAGATCATCTTTTAAAAATGTTTTTGCTACACAATCTGTGTAGATTCCAGTTTTGCAAATGTTAATGTAATTAAGTAATTAATACTCTATTCAGGCTTGGGTTCTTTATTTTCACATTATGGCCTCCTTAACACCTCTCTTGAACCAGTCCTGTTCCTTTGCCAAGATGTTGACATTCCAATCTTCAAAGGGATGTCCTTTTCATTAAGATGTAGGTACAAGGCTGAGTGGAATTGCCTCTTCTGTGCTGGGCCATACGTTGATGCAGTTTCTGTTTGGTTTCTCCCACATACAAATCAGAGCACTCTTCACTTTACTGCGTATATGATGTCACTTTTGTTGTGTTTCGGTATTGGGTCTTTCAGAAGTACCAATTGCTGCCTCAGTGTGTTGTTTCGTTTAATGCAGACAGGGATATGGTGTTTTTTGAAAATTCTTCTTAATTTCTCGGAGACCCCTGCTACAAATGGGATGACCATGTTCTTTCTCCTCCTTGCTTTTCCCCTTCACTCTTTGTATTTGTGTTCTTTTCTTTTCTTCTACCCCTTTTGCCATTTTTTGTGAAAATAAAAAAACCAAGCCTGAATAGAGGTGGGGGTGGGGGTTAGACACCAACTGTCTGTCTGTACAATGCTGCTTTGACACCTTACCATGGTCAGTTTCGATAACAAATTTTAGCTACAATGCAATCACACTTAGCATCAGAAGGTTACTAACAGCTATTATATGCTAATTGGGACTTTCCAGGGTACTTAATTGCCACAGTTTCTTGTACAAGTCATTCTGAATTGAGAAAGCCAGTCTGATGACTAGCGAAACATCTTAAATAACTAAATCTTAAGTTGATCTAACTGAATACAACAGATATACCATGAACTGAATGAATGAGAGCCTTCACAGGCATACTGCATATACAGGGTTATTCAATAAAAGTTCTTATCCTTTAAAATGGTGCTTATTTTGTCCCTACCAATAAGATGTTAGCTTTCAAATGTTAAATAAGGTCTGATTGGATGGGACAAAATTAGCACCATTTTAAAGGGTATGTCAACCCTTTTAAAAAAATTTTTACATAATAATCCCCCTGTCCCCCCAGCCCCAACCGCTATATTTTTTTTTTATCAGAAAATGCCCAAAACATTACTTACCTTCGACTGATATTGAATAAAATGTTGTGGGGTGAGGGGGTTTATGTGTGTCTGTATTGTAATTTATAATGCCAGCAGTTCTGGGCACATTCATTAGCTAAAGTGACATAAAAATACATTTGGGCAATTGTGCTTTATAGTATGAGGCAGTAAGTACTTTTTGCTGTTAAAAAAAAAATCCTACCGGGGGGTGGGGGGGTTGAGGGGGTGAATTTTGGAGGAGAGAGGTTAGACTCTTTTAAGCCCATCTCAACCAAATATTATACCGGCCTGCAGTCTTCTATTTCTTAACATTTTACAGTTACACTTTCTTATGGTTCCTCTTTCCTCTCATATTAAAAAAATGTCTCATAAGTATAAATCCTTGTACAAAGTAGAGATTCTGGCTTCTTTCCCAACCACCAATTATAGAGATTTCCCTGTGACACTTTACTATAAAAGAAACCTAAGTGACTAACTGTAATTGTCATCAGTTAAACAATAGTATTCAGCCTATCTGCAAACCATTATTGCAACGCACAAATGTATACTTGGCATATTTAGCTTCCGATACAAATTGCTTTGCATCAGTGGAAAGGAAAGAAATACCATGCTAAGTGGGTTGTAATTACTGAGAAATATGAGTGAAGAAGGCAGCTGACTATAGGAAGATGTTTGATAATTTAATGTTTATTTATCAGAATTTATTTATTTTCTATTTCTGTTTTTTTATTAATGAAATGTAGTGCAGGAAATAGAGATCATATTTTCTTTGCCACTAGGGGGTTGGCAGTGGCTAAAAAAATATTAGGTCTACGGTTCTATGTAATGTGTTGAAATTCTACAGAACCAAATATTTTAATCAAAACCAATTTTGTACATCAAAAACTCAAGTTTTGAAAAATTGTCCCAAAATTGTCCCACGTGCAACCCTAAAAAATTCTGGGTCTGTAAGTTATTTAAACCCACATTTTCATCTAGATTCAGTTGAAAACCAGGACCCATCACTAAACTTAAGCATACCCCCCAATCGTCCCAGTAATCCTGCATCCCAGTAAGTCCTGCGGTGGGCAGGGGAATTACAGTGTGGGCAGGGGAAATACAGAGTGTGTAGGCGTGACTTTTGGGGCTTGGCTGGCAGCAGGAGGCAGGGCGGAGCATGGAGAGGGCTCAGAGTGGCCAGGCAAAGGACAGTTGCGGGGCAGGGGGTGGGAATTGTCAGGTCCATTCCTAGGACAAGATTTTATCCCTGCAGTTCAGACAACCCTGTCCAAACAGGGAGACCAGGCAACCCCGGCTGATCCCCTCCATGCATTTAATCAATGCTGTGATAACTGACACCTCAGCAAACTGCTGTTTCCCCCTTCTGCCTTCTCTACACATGCTCAAGCTTATAAAAAGCTCATTGAGCAGAGAGAGGAGGAAGATACCTTGCCAGAATGGAACAGAAATTATTACATATCTGGTTTCAAATACATGTAGCAAACTGGTAAAAATCGCAGTTGGGGTTGCAGTCAGAAAACTGACAAGTCATCCGTTTTTTGTTTTAAGGGTTGGCATGCACTTTAATCAAGGAAATTCTAATTACTTCAGTAGTATTAAATATAGAAATAGCGATAAAAATGCTATATAGTTTACATTACCTGTGATATTGTTTCTTGCCTACTTGCACTGTAGAACATTTCCCGTAAGAAAGATTTAGTCCATATATAAAAAAAAAAACTATATTTAGCACAGAGAGATCTGAAGGATGAATTCTAGAAAAATAGTGGATAAAAGTCCATTTATGTAAGAGAAAGAATGGAACATTTCATTCTATTGTAAAATGCTCCCTCTCTCATATTAAAGGCCAGTACCACGAAACAGACAAGCCTCTGAAAAATAATTTGTATATGGTTATGTTTATTAGGGGGAAATCTTCATTTTCATCTGTTTAACCTAAAACTTTTTTTTCTGCGGTACCTATAAAAAATAAATAAATAATATACTTACATAAAAGAAGAGATTTTTCTTAATCTATGTTTGTCAAACAGAAAGTGCGGATTAAACTCTTATCTTTGCTAGCATTCTACAAATAAAGCCACAAAATAACTCTATCTTTATGAAACAAATACATTTTAAATTCCATATAAAACTAAAAGCAGGATTTAGAGCTTAACTCCTCAGCAGCTGCACAGGGCTATGGATTTACTGGTGTTTCTTACATGAAGGTAATGTTACTTCTTGGGCAAAGTTCAATGACAACTTTTTAAGTTAACAATTCATGTAGTTTATGTTGTTTATAGTGAAGGGTGGCCTTTACCTGATAAACACAGTGGGTTACGCCTAAAAAACGTGATGATGCCCCTTACCACCTATAGGCAAACTGGTACCAAACATATTTCCCCATATATTTATAAATTTCAACCATACAGGGGCGAAGCCAGGCGCTGATGAGTTAACACGCTCATCTTGTGAGCTCTGACCGAGGGAGCCAAAAAACGGCCAAACCAAGGGACCTTAGAGCTCCAAAACTTACCTGCAGATACCGTAACAGCACCGGAATAAAATGACCAAATGTGGTGGTGCTAGAAACAAGTCCAAGCCGCGGGACATCAAAGAGTACTTCCCGGCCACAAGGGAAATCCAAGATGACGCTGGCTGCACAGAGAACACCCGGTCACGCCTGTAAAACAGTAAAAAAGCAGGGAAATGGAAACAAAGCCCATAGAAACTGTACCAGCACTCGAGGAACAAGCAAACAAGGGTAAGTGAACCCATTTAACACCAGAAAAACGTACTTTAAATGCCAATACTGACAAAGGGCACAAAACTAGCCCCATTATAATTGTACACAAGGCAAGCAATACACCTACAATGGACTTGGAACTAACAGAAACCTTAGAGACAGAGGAACAAGCCAATAAAACCTCTAACTCTGACTATATGGAAAAATATCATGACTCAACTATTAACTTTGTTTAAAAATGCCATAAGCAAAGATATTACCATGGCAATTACAGATCTCAAAGATACAATGGAAGGTCTGGGAAACTGTGTAGCAGCAAATTAAACTAAAATAGACGAGTTGGTAGCAGCCAATAACTCAATAGTTGAATTCTACAAATCTGTAGACTATGATCTAACATTTATGGAGAGCAAAGCCAGGAGAAACAACATAAAAATAAGAGGCATACCAGAAGAAATAAAAAATAGAGATTTTCAAACATCATCATGGAGTTTTTTTATTATTTTACTCCCAAATATCCAGCACGACTCAATAGCTAACTCATATAGACTTCCTATGTTTTTCCCTTGGATAAGATGCAACATCACAACTATCTACAACCTAATCTCCCTCAGGCGGAGGCATGTTGAACCTATTATATTTCTATCTTTTATCTGGCAAAGAACTTATCCCCCAAAGTAAACACCTTAAGATTTCCTTTTGAATTTTTAAAAGGGAAAACAAGGTCACTCCAATTTTATTGTTAATTGTTTAGTTAAAATTATTTATGTTTATTTAAACATTGAAATGCTACAATTTAACTTTTCTATCCTCTTTCCTATTATAAGTGTTTATAAGAAAGTAGATATATATGAAAAAATGACTGATAAGCCAATCTTGAAAATAAGGTTCAAACACTTAAAGGGGTATACAACAAAGAAAAATGCTAGAGATACTGTATATATTACTATTAGGAAAATATAGATGGTTCTTAACTGTTCTCATTAAATGTTA
Organism: Hymenochirus boettgeri; assembly: GCA_019447015.1. Classification (NCBI taxonomy): domain Eukaryota; kingdom Metazoa; phylum Chordata; class Amphibia; order Anura; family Pipidae; genus Hymenochirus; species Hymenochirus boettgeri. The sequence goes on from CM033476.1 coordinate 206,285,049, forward strand.
AGGGTCTGAATTGCCCCTATAAGAGGTCACTGATGTGGAGAGAGGTAAACAAAGAAAATGCAGATATAATCTGCATCCAGGAAACTCATATCAAAAATAAAAAACAACTTCTCATCCACAGCAGGGACTTCAACCATATATTCTATGCTAGTCGACCCCCCCAAAAATGGAGTATTATTAGCAATATGAAATACAATTATTACAACAATTCATGAAAAGATATTGGATAAAAAGGGCAGATATATTATTTTAAAATGTAATCTTATGTTGATTATATGATTGTGAGTGTTTATGCACCACTATAACACAATAAGTTTCTTGACCAAAGTAATGGCTAAAACAAGAAATACAACAAAAGGTTATTTGATTGTGTGCGGTGACATCAACCAGGTTGCAGATACAAAAACGGACACAACTAACAAAAACAGACAGACAATACAACAAAACTTTCTTCTATGCTGATAATCTATACATGGAGAAACTATAATAGAAAAGAAAAAGATTACACATTCTATTCAAAGGTTCATTTGTCTTACTCAAGAATTGACTATATCTTGATTGACAGGTGGTTATCACAAAAAATTAAGAAAACTACAATAGGCCAGATAACCTGGTCAGACCACTCAACCATCAGTATTATGGTAAACGAACCACTAAAAAATAACCCCACAAGAATATGGAAATTGAACCCATATTTAATCAATAATAAGTTGATCCAACCAGAAATATTCAAATATTTACAAGAGTATTTTTTAATTAATGATGTTGAAGACACAAACCAATTTATAATTTGGAATGTTCGTCATTTTTATAATGTTTTAGAATGTTTATAATTTGGGATTCTAATCCAGATAGCATATAGAGAGAAGAAAAAAAGAGAAAACCAATATATTTCACTTTTGGACCAGTTAAAATTATTAGAAACTAAAAACAAACAATCTCCTAATAGAAACACCCAAAAACAAATAACAGAAATACAAAACCAAATACACACACTAAATTTATATAATTACCACAAACATCTCCATGGATTAAAAGCACAATCTTATACACAAAACAACAAACCAACAAGAGCCGCAAAAACAAGAATTTGACTAATAAAAATAAAACAAAAATAATAAATCCACAAAAAATAGCAGACGGATTTTCCCACTATAAATATATATTCACTATAAAACTTAAAGGAAGACAACCACACCGTACAACCAAAAAATGATTTAATTAACTCCTTTTTACAAAAAATAACCCTACCAGCAATAGATCAAAATCAATCCAACAATTTAAATACTCCATTCACTGGACAAGAAATTACAAAAGCAATTAAAGAACTCAAATTACAAAAAACACCAGGACCTGATGGATTCACAGCAGAATATTACAGAAATTTCACAGAAATAGTGGCACCACAAGTTACAAAAATCTTCAACCTAGCACCTACAACTCAATCATTCCCAAAAAAAACTTACAAGCAACAATAATAACTATACCCAAACCAGATAAAGAACCAGATAAAGTCACAAACTACAGAACAATATTTCTCCTTAACTCCGATATTAAACTATATGCCAAATGTATAGCCACTAGACTAGAAACAATACTACCACAATTAATAAAACCGGATCAGGCAGGATTCATTAGAAACAGACAAACATCAGATAACACTAGAAGATTATTTAATCTAATACAATATGCAGAAAAATACCAGATACCAACAATCCTATTAACCATAGATGCTGAATAAGCATTCGATAGGATACATTGGACATAGCTCTCCCTTGTACTAGACAAATTTGGATTTAGCAGACAAATAAAACAAGCAATACTAGCTTTATATTCACAACCTACAGCCAATATTTTAAGTTTGGGAATGTTGTCTAAAATAATACCTATCACAAATGGAATTAGACAAGGATGTCAGTTATCTCCACAACTCTTTGCCCTACTAATGGAACCACTGGCATAGTGAAAAATGAACACAAAATATATTTATTATATTATATATATATATATATATATATATATATATATATATATTTGCAGATCATGTTATACTAATTGTAATAAACCCAGAAAGATCATTAGATACAATCAGAACTGGCACAAGCAATAAGAGAACACACACAAATATAGCTCAACAAACAAAATACTTAGGCATATTCCTATGTACTCCCTCTAAAAACACATTTCAAACTACGAACCTCTAGTGAAAGAAACACAACAAAGTATTAATAAATGGAACATTCCATTTTTATCATTAAATGGTAAAATCTCGCTAATAAAAAGATTATTCTCCCGAAATTTTTATACCTATTTAGAACACTTCCCATAGAAATTCCTAAAACTTATTTCAATCAACTAAATAAAATAATGACTAATTTTATATGGAATAACAAAAAACATAGAGTGAGTCTATCAATGCTCACAAAAAATAAATAAGCAGGAAGGATGAATTCACCATCTTTTCAAGATTACTACAAGGCTTCAGTAATTACACCACTTAAAAATTGAGCAGAAGTTTCATGGGTATCATTGGAAAAAGATTTAATTCCCTACCATTCACTTTCACTTTCATTCACTTTAGCAATTCTCACTAAAACATTGTTCTTTAAAAACGATATTACCACAAACTACACAATACTAGATACAGCTCTCAAAAATATGGAAACAAAATATCAAAATATATAAACAATTCCAAGATCTAAAATACTATAGTTGTCTAGATACATTTGAAGAAATGATTCCTTTCTTCTCTTTGAGAGTCTGGAATAAAGCAAAAGAAACAAAAATCAAAGATATTGCTCAGGGAAATGAAATATATACATACACACAACTAAATTTGAAGTATAATTTTCCCAATGATAACCAATGTAAATATCTTCAAATAAAAAGCTTCATAAAAAAAAACATCCTAAAAACCAAACAAAACACACAACACAATGAAATCACTAAATATTTCTCCAAAAAAACCAAACAAGGTATAACACAACATAATATACAGTAGGTCACTCAACAACAGAATAACTTTTCCAATCACCTCTAATATTCTTAAATGGCAAACAGATATAAATAAAATCTTTACACTAGAACAATGGGAACACGCAATAATACCCACATACAAATACACAAAATGTGCCTCACATTGGGAAATGAACAGGAAAATTTTGTACAGAAGTTATTTAACACCCGTATTGCTATCGTATATATACAATACAACAGATAAACTGTGTTTATGTGGAGAAAACGTGGACGGGAAGGCAAGCTAATCCACGGGGAGGCAATCTAATCCACATACTTTGGTTGCCCCAAAATTAATAAACTTTTGGGGGAAAAAATTCATTATGATATCCAAATTACCAGGATTCCCTCTTATAGCAACTCCCGAATTGGCTCTCCTAAGTATTGGGTCTAGAGAATCAGGACCAATGAACACAGATGATGATATTCCATATTATTCAAGCTACAAGATTAGCGATAACGAATAACTGGAAATCTGACAATATTCCTACAATAGGAGAAATCAGAAATAGAACAATATGAAGAAATATGCTTGTGAAGGTTCTCATTCATCCAGGTCATGGTATATCTGTTGTATTCAATTAGATCAACTAGACTTGAAGACGTTTCGCTATTCATCCGACTGGCTTTCTCAATTCAGAATGACTTGTACAAGAATCTGTTGCAATTATGTACCATGGAAAATCCCAATTAGCATATCACAGCCAAGTGTTAAGGGCGTGATTGGATAGTGGCTAAGAGGTGTTATAGGAACGCCCAGAGTAAGGTGTCAAAACAGCATAGTACATGACAGACAGTTGATGTCAAACCCCCCCCCCCACCTCTATTTAGGCTTGGTTTTTTTATTTTCACATATATGGCCTTCTTAACATCTCTCTTGAACCACATGATCAGTCTGTCACATGCGCTGCTGGCTCCAACCACTGTTACTGTGACCAACAGTCATCTGTCCTGGCAGGGCTCTCACACAAAACAGATGCTCAGTTGGGACACATGTATTATATGTATCCAGACAAAATGGTATTAACCTGCAGATCTGAACACAGATCCAGGCAATCCTGCCACAATGTGCAATTCAATCTGAACAGTTCCATTGGACATCCTGAGACCCTATACAGGATCCAGAATAACATGCTAGGTTCATACTTATTGGTAATTACCACAGCAAGTTCCAGATTTAGTCACTATGGAATTAGGAAACACAGGATTCTGATTAGCATGACAAGTTATGGAGAGGTTTGGATAAAGGAGCTAAAAGCTCCCCACTGGGTATAAAATGAAGTAGAGCCTTCTTATAACTGAAGGTACCTGACAGCCTCATGTTTAAAGGGCAAGTCCAGCCCTAAAATGAAAACTTACATACAGGTAAATCACCCCCCAAAACCCTAAACGGTAATAGTTTGAAATCTGAAATGTATGTCTAACCTGAAATCCTGCACAATGTCCTGTTTCCCGTTTCTGCTTCCAGGTTCTTCCAGTTAGTAACTGTCAGTTATGGATTTAACAGTTGACATCACAGCCAATGACTGAATGTTAATCCCCTATCTGCCTCTTCTGAGCATGCCCAGGCTTAGTACAGGTTTCTAAATTGCTCAGTTTCCAGGAGGCATCCAGAAGCATAGCAGGCATACAGTAATGAATTAATAGGACAAAGTATGATATATCAACATATTTTAAAGAGGCCATTCTTATGAGGGTGGAGTTGTCCTTTAATATATTAATATTGGGGTAAAAACTGCCCATTTCTCCAAGAATGCTGGGTAGTTTCAGAGACATGCAAAGTCATTTAATCATAAGCAGGCACTTCCTGTCTAGCAAATAGAAACTGGATTGTCTCATTACTTCCTATGGAGAGGGGAGGGGGAGTAAATGTGAGTCTGAAGATTTTTCTAATTGGCTAAGACTGTCATATGTTTTACAAACAGCACATAACTGGGTGTAATACAGGAACTTCCTTACACTTCCTGTCTTGTCATGGACAGTGCCTAAGAGAATTTTTTGATTTGCTTACAGTGGAAGATCAGAACCTCTTATTGGATGTTGGTAAAATTCCACTTCCTTTTAGTGTCTACATGGAGACCCTGTAGAAATCCTGGAGGTGTGCCTTAACCTATCATTTTGAGTTTTTCATTCAAACTTAGGGGTGTCCAGTAAAGTAAGTTTACTTTATTAATTGTATATAAATTGTTTTGTAATTCAGTAGTAGGTAGTAGTACTATACTTTGCATGGTGTTATTTCTTATGGTGATTTTAATTAAATAGTGCTAATTACACACATACATATGGACCTTTCCTATGTGTAATAATGCTATATACCCCCACCTAGTTAGTTGCTCCTAAAAACTCAATGCAATCTCCGTAAAAATATAAATGTATTTATATAATATAAGGGATATACTGGTATGTTTTAAACTGTTACTCAGACAGTCACTAACATCCAGGGGAACCAAATAGGATGATCCTGCAGATCTGAGAATATACCCAGGCAATCCTGCCACACTATGTGGTTCAAACTGAACATGCTATGTTCATACTTATGAGTATTCACCACAGCAAGTACCACATTTATAGCTGCTTATGTTACGACTTGGGAGCACAAGATACTGATTGACTAAGGTTTATAAAAAGGTTTGGCAAAAAAAAAAATCCTTCCCTTATCTCTGCTCCTTATAGTTCCCTTGTATTGCTTGTCCAAAGTCCAGGAGGAGTAGAAGCTATCTTCCTATCCAAAATGTTTCTGCCTCCTCCTTTCCCTCTGAGAGGACAGTGTCATGCGCAGGGGAGCCCTTCCCCCCCCCCTCCCCCCCCCCTGATCCCTCCTTGGCTGCCCTTCATGAAGCGTTACATTTTTTATATATATTGCAGGGCATCCCCTCCCATCCCCAACCGCTATATAGGAAGTGTAAAAATATCCGAACTGTACTTAAAGATCCTCACTCCCACGGCATTCTCTATTGCTGGCAGCCAATCACATCCGTGGCTTCCAGTCTGGCCCCTTGCTTGTACTTCTGGTAAGCAGAACAACACTGGAGTGAGGGGCTGTAAGTAGAATTTGGATTCTATTTTTACACATCTAACATAGCAGTTGGGGCTGGGAGGGGATGCCCTGCAATATATAAAAAATTAATACTGAGGGTGGAGATGCGCTTTAATAAAGAGAACAAATATACAGAGAAAACAGGGAGAATAAATGGTATTACCAACATTGCTGACACTAATTTGTACCAGATCAATGCTTTATGGAATGATTATGGGTAGCATGGCACACAGTGTGTTACTCTGGTGGTCTGGCACAAAGCAGACAGTGCACTCACTTTCTTTAAACAATATAAACCAGTTTTAATTACATTTAACATTAAGTATTGCAATGATTTAATAACAAAACATAAACAGTTTCCCCACATAACATGTGCAGTAATGGAGTAGTCCCTGCCTATGGTGTGCCACTTTAAATATTGACCATGCTTGTACATTGTGTGTCCTTGTAAGTTGGTGTACACTTATCTGTTGCCTCATAGTTTGTATCTAATAAGGTACCGTATATACTCGAGTATAAACCGACCCGAGTATAAACCAAGGTACCCATTTCTACCTAAAAAAACTAGTAAAAACGATTGACTCGAGTATAAACCGAGGGTAGATGTAAATTCATTTATAATGCCACCCAGCAGCCATTCCTACTGCAAGGAAGACCCAGCACCCCACCACCACCCCCAAACCACCCCTTGCATAATTAAATTGAAAAACAGGACCCACATACCGGTAATTAAATTGAAAAACAGGACCCCTACTGGGCTGAGTGCTGGTAGAAGGGACCGGTTCTCCTGTGTGGCTGTCTGCAGGCTCCTCCATTATACTGGTAGGAAAGGTCCGGTACAGATCGGGTCCAGGCTGATGACGTCAGCGGAGCGCGCGGGCACGTAACTTATGCACGTCCCACACGCTCTGCCCTCTACAGCTCCCGGTCTGCCTCTTACAGCCCCTCTCTGCCTCTCCGGGTCTCACAGCTCCCGGTCTCACTGCTCCTGCTCCAGCTCAGCTCTCAGCATGCGGTCCAGACTGCGATCATAAGGTACCGGTACACAAAAAAAATTTTCAGGCCGATTTTCCCTAATGACTCGAGTATAAACCGAGCCTAGGTTTTTAAGGTATTTTTTTAACCTTAAAAACTCGGTTTATACTCGAGTATATACGGTAAATTGTCTGTCCAATAATCTGCCCTCCCAACATGTGGTAACAGGATTTTATACACAGTCAATCATCATACTGTGCAAGGGATCAAACCACACACTTCTATCTTCTTTCACTTTCTCTCCTCCTAGCCATAGAGAGCAGGGATGTCTTGTCTCTTATTACTCACTTATACCACCTGCAGGCTGGAGGTGGTATATAATGAGCCTTGGTGCATATGTCCATTATAATACACAGCATATCCTGTGTAGCAGACAGAATTTTTTTTTGGATTACCTTTCCTTTCAGTATTCACATGGAGCAGACACTTGGGTGTGGTTTAAACTGCCATTTTGACCATACCATTTTGAAATATGAATATCAGCTCTGTAAGTAAGTTTATGTATTTTATATATCCTGTCTTGTACCTAATATAAGTCAGTGCTATACTTTATATAGATTTATTGATGGTCATTTAAATGGTAATAGTGAGATAGTACACACATACATATACACCTTTCCTATATGTAATATCCTATAAACCCCCCACCCATCTCATTGGTAGCTGATAAAAACTCAATGCAATCTCCAGGAAGATATAAATATATTTAAATAATATAAGGGATATATATATATATACCGTAGTACTAGAGGACGCACTCTCAGGACTTAGTAACAAACAATTTCTTTATGCAATCATTAACATGTTTCCGTCTGCATAGCAGACAGTCATCAGAACATCTGATCAAACAACAAACACTTCCTTAAAACTAACTAACCCACACACACACCCACGCGTGTGACCAATGGGATTCTAATCCCACAACCTAAGAATCCTCCCCCCGATAGTGACGTGGAACCTACGCCGGGGCCAGGAAACAAGCGTAAGTTAACCCCTTCAGACTTAAGAAACACTAAAGTGCCAGTGTGGAAAATAGACAGTGCATCGGACTATGAAAAATGTGGAACCCAAACCCTCCTCTATAGGACTGGAGATCACTGTCCCAGCCAAGTAGTGCAATAAAATATAGCAAAGTGCCGGTGCATAGATCAAACACTCAGGTCGAAACGACTTCAGCTAAAACTGGAGGACAATTCTAAAGTGCAACAGTGTGACAAATCTAATGTCTTAACACTTCTATATGATTGTGTTGTGTCTAAAGTGCAAGTGCTGTAAAGTGCCTCAGAACTTTTAAAGTGCTAGTATTTTAAAACCAATAAATATTAAAAACATAGTAATACATTCAAAGTAGATTAGACCAGGAAAATTACTATAAATTACTAATTAACTTATTAAATAACCACATATTAAGGGATATTCCAATTACGATGATTCAATTGTTAAATTCTTACACGTTGGCAAAAAACTTTTTGTTTTTCTTGCTATAGCAATTTTTTACTTTAACAGACACCTTAGAGATAACATTGCAGGGCCCATTGCTCATTTATTCCACTAGGTGATAAAGTCCCTAGGTTATGGATCCATTTTGCTTCCATTCTTAATTGCATAGTCTCGTTATTGGAGACTTTGATGTGTTCAGAGTCTATACCATCAATAATCATACATCTTAAGCTCCCCACAGAATATTTTGCTATTTTACAGTGTTTAGCTACAGCCATATCGCCATATTTATTTGAGATACATCGCCATATTTATTTGAGATGTATCTCAAAGTTAACTTACGCTTGTTTCATGGCCCCGTCCTAGGCGTAGGTTCCACGTCACTATCGGGGGGAGGATTCTTAGGTTGTGGGATTAGAATCCCATTGGTCGGACGCGTGGGGGTGTGTGTGGGCTAGTTAGTTTTAAGGAAGTGTTTGTTGTTTGATCAGATGTTCTGATGACGGTCTGGAAACATGTTAACGATTGAATAAAGAAATTGTTTGTTACTAAGTCCTGAGAGTGCGTCCTCTAGTACTACGGTATTTATACTTTTCGGACGGCACCTAGGCAATTTATAGAAAAGAAGAGAGTGCCAATCCGCAACATTGGAAACTATATATATATATATATATATATATATATATATATATTGAGGTACATGCTGTACTTAAATTTTTGCTTCAATCTGAAAACAAAAAATATTTCATTTTAGTCTATTTCACAGTATTGTACTAGATCAAAGTAGCAGTGCATTTTCTCTTTAATTACATTCTCCTTAACCACTACTTAAGAGATGGTTGAGTGACATTACAAAGAATTATCCATGAGTTAGATGATTAGATCGCCACTTTAAAAGGAGGTATAATAAGCGTTACAGCGATGTATGTTAATCACAGCTGTCCTGCTGGATGCTTTTTAAGCTTTACAGTTGAAATTATTATCTAACTTATCTATTTTAGCTATCTCTCAAGCCTTTTTTGAATACTCAGAACATTTATAAAAAATTCTGTTTCTATGCAGGTTTTTGATGTGTGTTTTTGATTTTAGAGTGGACCTGGTAAGAAATGCGAAATAACATTGCTCGTTCCCCTTAAAAAATTAATTGACAACTTACAAAATGTAATAGCATATAAAAATAATTAAAGATATCAAAGTATTCTAGTAGTACAGATCTGCAGGGGGAGGATAATGCAGTGACCCTGATTCTAGCACAACTATGTCCAATGCATTTCTCAATAGTATGCCTATCTGAAGGCAGATGTAATAGAATTTGCATCTGTATGCAAATTGATATTAAAGGGGAACTGTGGTCTCCATGATACAAGTACTCTCTATTAGAGCACACACACACCCTTACAAATTACTCCAGGATTATGCTTTTATAGCAGCTGCAATCTATCCAAAATTACAGCAATATAAGGAGTGGTATCGCAATTTACAAATAGGGCCCCTAGAATCCAACTCCTAAAAGGTTTAAAAAAGCACCCTCCTTTATTTTAAGAAGCATTTTTGCTAACAAGTAGAAATATACCAGAATCCGAACTCGAACCCAGTTCCAAAGCAAATTTCACGGATCCGTCGGAACTCAGATTAAACCGTTAAAATATTTTTGCCTCTGCCTCTCAAAAAGTTTCTAACTCCTCTTCACGCTCTCAAAGCTTTTACTTGCTCAGAGGAGGCAACAAGGAGAATAGCATTCAGTCATTGTCTGGAATGTTATCAGTTGACATCCATGACTGACAGCTGTTAACTGGAAGAACAGGAAGCAGAAAGAGAGGTAATAAAACATCAGGCAGCACAACTATTGATTGGTGTGTGGGGGGTGATTTAACTATATACAATTTTTCATTTCAGGGGTGAACTTTTATATATACACAAAATACTGGCAAAAGGCTGTTAAAACATTGCTAGTGATATATTTTAATCCTCACGTATTACAGCTAAACACTCGGTTATTAACATGTTTTTTTAATTTTTTCTTTAGGTCCATCGTTTTATATTTTAATTAATTATGTCTACCCCTCATCCTTTTTTTTTTCATTTGCTGTTTTAATCCTATCCCTGTTTTCGCAAAATTTTCTCTTGTATTTCAAATTCTTTCTTTCTATTGACAATTGTTCTAACTTTAGAGAACCTCCTTGAAGTGTCTCATTCCATGTATTTATAAGCTACTCATTCTATACTGTTTGTGGTAGGCAAATTTGAATGAAGACATATGCTCCTCCAATTTAACCTTTTATTCATTAACATTTTCAGTAATCCTAAATCCATATAAGCTATTTTAGATTCAATTGATTGTTCTAGAGCCATTTTTATCACCAAAGCTTCTTCATTTAATGTAGATTTATAATGGAATTAAAATGTTGAGACAGGTCCATCCCTCAGGCTCTAGCCTGACCATATACTCCACTCAAACCAAGTACAGCCCATCTATAAATGAATGTCATGCATTGAGGAAATAGGATTGTATGTTTATCTACTTACAGTAAAGATTAAAGACCATCCATTATTTGTTTGATTGGTGTGATTGATTCATGATTAATTTCCACATCTTACAATTCTTCTTTAAGTCCATATGGAATAGATATTTATTGTTTCTGAATATTAAATCTTCTTTTATGTGCAGCACATTTAAAACTATTCAGAATTGTAAAGAGCAAGCAATGCTATTTTAAAGCAAGAAACTTTTCTGAGTAAGTTTATCAACTTATATTTGAGCACTTGAAAATCCCAGGATTTTTTCTCTGCAGCAATTCTCATTGTGTGTAATTTTTATAACGATAATGTGGCCTCCAGGGATGTATAAAAACTGTAATGATACTAATCTATAACTTTCACTATCCAGCATAATGCCCTGTTCATGAAGGCACAGATCCAGCCCTGCACAGCCAAATGTAATGAAGGCTCATTAAAAACACTTAGACTAAGGGCAGTCTACCAGCATCTCTACACATATATATACTTACATATATATTCCACAGATGACATTCAGCATATGACTTATGACAGTTTTTGTACAATTAAAAAAGTCTTGATTCTTGTGTGGTTGATCGGAAGTTTTTTTTATATTAAACATGATGCAGGAGCTAGTCTATTAATCATAGCATCACTAGAAAACATCCATGTCTGTGTCCTAGTTCACAAAACACTACAAAACAGTGGGTAACAGGGAACAGAGAGACAAATTCCAATGGCAATTCATCACTATGTTGTCTTAGCTTATTTTGCTGCCTCTACTTATAGTATACATTGCCTGGTTCATGTAGCTTTACAAAATTATGGACTAGTAGATGCACATGCTTATGGTAACATTATTCAATATGTGGAGATTCTGGTAGTTAAAGGGGATGAGTTTTTAACTTATGTGTAAATTGCTGCCTATTTGTCTGACTTGTTTCTGTCTCCTGTTTCTGCCCCTAAGCCCAGATCTAACTACTTACCGATCTACTTTACAAATCCCACTACCATCTTAAAGTGTCTTAATGAAGTGCAGCCAAACTTTTGTTTACCAGCAGGAAAAGTGTCAAAAAGTAGAAATCTCATTGGTTTATAAATTGCGATAATTTATTGCTGTTGAAAATTGCCCTAAAATTTTAATTTTGGTGCTTTATAAATATGCCCTCTCGTGTATGTATTGCAGAAGAAAAAAAAATCTTATAAAAAAAACTATTGCAGATATATAATACAAAAATGTATTTGATAATGCCATACCATTTTGAGTTAATATCAAAAGAACCTTAAGGTCACCAATTCCTCATTCACCAATTATATGAGATTTTACAGGCACACAGCCATCATAATATAATCAATAATTGATCAATATCAACATTAAAAATGTATTTCTGTGTACACATTATCTGTTGGTTAAAATGTAGAGATCTCTTTGCCAGTGAATTAAACACAACCTTATCTGATACTCAAAAGAATATTTCAAACCAGGGCTTCTATGCAACTAATATTACAAGGTTAACCAATTATTCCCGTGCTTGGAAAATCTCTGCACTTTTTACCTTACAGAAATATTTTATCTATTATTTAAAAAGCTTTTCATAGTTTTCTGAGATTCAGGAATTGTCAAAGAAAATGGTAAGAATACAAATCTACTCCAAACCTTATGGGGGAGATTTACTCAGAGCTGCGTTCCCTTAGGGTAGATATCATACCACTATTCAATACTGTGGACAGTGGCGTAACTAGGAATCACTCAGCCCCCCAGCAAAACTATGATGGGGTCCCTATTTGTGGTACATCCACAGTGGTTTTCTGGGAGGAGGCTATATCTGTTTTAGGAAAAAAAAATAGTTCTTGCTCACAATCTCTAATTGTGTTCACTAGTCTCCTGCCTGCTCATCGTCCACCCACCTTGCACTTGCAGGTGGTACACAAAATCCTGATTCTTGGCTCCCGGGCCCCCTTGCAGTTGCTCCCCTGGTAGTTACACCCCTGCCTGTGGGTGAATCCTGACATTAGCTCAGTAGCTCAAATTCCATTATTGAACACCTGGCGGGTGTGCCAGTGTATTTTGCAACACACACAGCCTAACCGATATTGAGTACAGCCAGGGTTTCTCATTTGAGGGATATATTTAAAGGGGAACTAAAGTCTCCAGACAACATTGTCCCAATAGACAGAGCACATTCACAAACATACAACAAGCTGTGCTTCACCTCTCCCTTTGCTGTGGCCAGTGAGTGATTTATGAAAATAACCTGTGATTCCAAGGTCATCTTCCACAATCCACCTTAGCTGGATAAACCCCTAGATAAATGTCTGCGTACAGACACATGCTCTGTAGAGTTTAACAGATTAAAACAAGGAAGTTGCAGTCTTGCTTCCTAGAAGCTGACAACCAATCACATTACAGCACAGAGATCCCCCCTCTCCCTGACACAGAACAGAGATTTAAGTTTTTTGTTTTCAAACACATTCAATGCTACTGTCCTAACAATGATATAATCCTTCACTTTTCATACAAAAAGAAAAGTAATCTTTGCAGTGCGTTTCATAGATAGCATGGATGTAAGAAACAGAATACGTACATTTCAGCAAAAATAAAATTAAATCTGGGGAATAGAATGTGCAACTTGTATATTTACTCTTGTCTTGCTAAAAGCAGAGCTCTTACCTCTAGGCTAAGAGAGATACCATATAAATCATTGGCACATGTAGAATATTGTACTAGGAACATAATGGAAACAAAAAATAAAGGTAAGTTTGGGGATTCAAACTCGGGATCTTCTGAATTGCATGTGTTTAAACCTGGCGTCTTACAAGGTGAGCTGCCACTGAATAAACTGAAAACCTTGGTACATTTAGAAGCTTTATCTTTAGCATGGAATATAATAGAAACAAAAAAAGGTAAGTCTGGGGTATTGAAATTGTGACCTTCTGAACGGTGTATTTTTCAACCCGGTGCCTTACCCGGGGCACTAACACAGAATAAGCAGAGGATCCATGTATATTTGGAAGCTTTATCTTTTGCTAGGAAAAGAATAATAAAAAAAATGGAATATGGAAGTTCCTGATAAGACTTTGAAAGCAGCTTTGTTACCCTTATTTTCCAGCAACTCACACTGACTGTTAAATAAACTGCAGGGTAACAAGCAGCTTTCAAAGTCTTATCAGGTATTCCATGTTGGTATGGAGACATCTGTATAGAAAATACTCTGTGCATACTCTGTGCATAAAGACAGTGAATACTGGGGTCAGGGGGCATGGCTCTTTGATGACTTCATGGGCTGTGGGTTATACAGGCAACAACATGGAAGCCTTCTTATTTACAGAATCTATTACTTATATGTACTAAATGCAACGTATTAAAGAATAGTTTTACAATGTATAGGTGTTCTGGGGAGAAAAACTTTCACATTAGGTTTTAAACAATTTAAGTTTAGTTTTCCTTTAAAGTTTACAAAACCTATTGCTGTAAACGAATAATGTTTATTCCCCACCAGAAAATGTCCAGAATATTAAAAAAAAAAAAAATATGTATTCTTAATATTCCTTTTATTACTATTATTCACATTTTTAGTCATGCTTAGACAGTGCCAGCAAAAGTTAGAAAGGTTTTGCCCATTGGCATGTGTTCCCATGCTATTTCCCAGCTTTCCATATCATTTTAGACTATAGATGATTTTAAATAAAGCATGATAAACTACCATAGACTTGTTTCAGTGAAAATAATTTCAATCTGGAAAAGTTTTGCAGAATTCCACAAATCTGCCAGCAAAATAAAACAAAGCAGTTTTATTAATCTCTATGCACAACACAGATAAGGAAAATGTGTCAAATTTTAGTACTGTTTGTTAGAAACCAAATAGAATTCCATTGAATGCTTTTATGGGTTTTCTGGTTATATTTTTTGTGCTGAGAATATGCCTTTAACAAGGTTATTCAGCTTGTTCATGTTCATGTACAATGTAATACAGTATGTAACGTACATTAAATAAAAGGACATTTGTTCATGTTGTATGTGAAGGTACTTATATATCCAGGTCATGGTATATCTGTGATATTTAGTTAGATCAACTGGACTTGAAGTTTAGCACATTTGGTTAGTCATCCGACTGTCTTTCTCAATTCAGAATAACTTGTACAGGAATCTGTAGGCAATGAAAACCCTGATATGTGTTCTAATCAGCATATGACAACCAGGTGTTAGGGACCTTCTGAATGCAAGGTGTGATTGCCTTGTGGCTAAGAGGTGTTTTCACAATTGCCCAGGGTAAGGTGTCAAAACATTGTACATAGCAGACAATCTGTGTCGAAACCTCCCACCCCCTCTTTTCAGGCTTGGTTTCTTTATTTTGACATTATTCTTGTCATTTTCCCTTAAGATGCAGGTTCACAGCTGAGTTGCTTGTGAAGGTTCTCATACATCCAGGTCATGGTACTCAGTCATGTACCTTCAAGTCAAGTTGATCTGAAGTGAATACAACAGATATTTGTACATGTTGCTCTGTAAAAGAAGCTGCTTAATAAATATATATAGAAGCATTAAAGAGAACAGAAATCATATTCCTTGCTGTTTTCCACCATTAAAGAACAATATGCTTGTGGAGGTTCTCATTCATCCAGTTCATGATATATCTGTTGTATTCAATTAGATCAACTGGCCTTAAAGTTTAGTTCTTGAAGATGTTTCGCTAGTCATCTGACTGGCTTTCTTAATTCAGAATGACTTGTACAAGAATCTGTTGGCAATAATGTACCCTTGAAAGTCTCAATTAGCATATCACAGCCAGGTGTTAATGACATTATAAATGCAAGGCATGATTGCATTGTGGCTAAGAGGTGTTATAGGAACTCCCAGGGTAAGGCGTTAAAACAGCATTGTACATTGTTCAACACCATGTCTGCCATGTACAATGCTGTTTTGACGCCTTACACTGGGCATTCCTATAATACCTCTTAGCCACAATGCAATCATGCCTTGCATTCATAATGTTATTAACACCTGGCTGTAATATGCTAATTGGGACTTTCCAGGGTACATAACAGAATAGATTCTTGCACAAGTCATTCTGAATTGAGAAAGCCAGTCGGATGACTAGCGAAACGTCTTCAAGAACTAAACTTTAAGTCCAGTTGATCGAACTGAATACAACACATATATTAAAGAACAACTTTACTCATCTAGCTCACTGTCCACCGATGTTTAGCACCCAGGATGAGGTTTTGTTTCTATCTTCTGCAATACCTAGTTTAAGTCTCCTTCTTGGCTCCATACTCCATTCAGTTGGCGACTCCGGCCAATAAGAAGACATGTTTTGTAAAACTGTATCTTATCATTGGCTGGGATTGCCAAGGTGGAAGTGGAGTCGGAGGAAAGGAAACTTTAAGTAAGTATTGTAGAAGATAGAATGCAAACCCAGCGGGGAGACCTAGTGGTTTAGGTGCTTACCCTGGGCATTACTAATTGCTGGGTTAGGTGGACAAGGTGGAGGCTAGTACTGTATAGTTATCCTTTAATCACTGTGCACTGCATTGCAATATTTCAAATATTTAGCACAAACCAATGTGGCCAACACCATCATAGATATAAAGAGAAAAACTGCACAAACTTAATACATTTATTAAACCAGCAGGACTCAAGGCTCTATCATATCTGTCCAAATTAAATCGTTTCAACCTGGATAGATTTTACTTGGGCAGATTTTCGTCTCAGAAGATGTCAGATGACAGTAAATGTGGTTTAAAAATTGGTACCCGTGTGGCCAGTAAACCTTTTCATTCTAACGTCAAGAAGAAATAGAGTTCAGTGGCAAATGACTTCATTCCCCTGTAACATAGAAACAAAGGAAACATGCTGAGCGAGTGTGCTATTGAATTCACTTATAGATAGTGACGGAAACATGCCAAACTAGAATGTTATTGAGTTTACTGTATTGACAAAAACAAACACATTCCTGTTCTAATCCACAGTGCAAATTCAATAAGTCACTTTAGACAAGTATTTCTATGTGTGGATTGCCCGTTGTTCTACATGCTCCCTATAGGTTTCTTTTCATGCCATGCCTTCAAATGTTGCACAGTTCAATCAGTTAGAAGGCTGGCTATGTGAGCAGGTTTCTGCAAAATATATTGAATTTAATTATAGGTCATATTACACTTTATGCTGCTTTTATTCTTATGTACATAGTCATTTGTTTACTAAATATGCTTTCATATATTTCATGAACTAAGTACTTAGGAATGACAAATAGCTACAAGGACTAGTTTTCTAGTGATGTATATTTGTATATTAAAGGAAAACTAAATCCAAATTTTTACACTCCTGAATCTGAAAATATCCCCTCTAAAAACACCAATAGACTGTAAAATCCCACTACAGTAAATATTAAAGTAAATGCAACCCTCTGAAGTACTGGATGAAATAACTGTGTGTGTAAGTACAGTGACTGGCGACACCCGACCTCAGTCGCATGCTTCCTTGCCTAATCTGTCCTGTATAAGGACTGGTTAGATGCTACAAGTGGATGGGGCCAACTGTACCAAGTTCCTGCAGTATCTTAGGACTGAGCATGTGTAAAGAGCATAATGGTCAGTGACCACAAAGTGTGATACTGGGATGTTGGGAAAGAAAACACAAACCACACGTTAGAAAGGTATGTTTCCCAACAACCATAACAAAATAAGAGGTGAGACTCTGCTTTTATATTAAGGTGCTCTTTCTTCTTAAATAGTGTTGTTTAAAGGCTTTAGTTGTCCTTTAAGGATTGTAAAACATTTGTCAATTTATAATAATAATAAAATACATGCTGGAACTATTGTCCATAGTGTAACAACAGGACTCTTACACTAGTTACCTCTTTGTTTTATATTTTATGTTAGTAAATGATTCAAATGTATGAACCCTCTCATATATATATTCTCTATATAGAGCTCCATATTGACCTTTTTATTGTAGCTAAAGTCTGTCACAAACTGGATGCAGAGAGCTGAGTGGTTGGGCCTTGCAGGAAGTAGACTTGTGGGTAAAATTCCTGTAGGATTATCACTATCACTAGTGTCAGGCTCAGAAAAAAATGCATAGATAACATATTTGCATAAACCAACAAATTGCTCTAAATCAGAACTATTTTAATTTTCTCTTTAAAGTAGATCTAAGCTAAAAAGACACATTATACTATTGCAATCTATAATGCTCGGTGCATTAGCCAGTCCCCACTGGTTAATAACCAGTCCAGCACACTGGAAAATGTAACTGAACAAAATAATAATGAATGAAATTATTTATTAAAGAATATTAAAAGCTACTGGAAAACTAAACACTAGGCTGTAACTGCTAAATACATTGGGTTCTGTTTAATTCTTGATATCGTTCTCCTTTAAAACTCATCAATAACACATTTTATTATCAGTGTTTAACCCCCAGTGTCTTTTTTAAATGGTATAGAAGGAAGAGTGGGGCATCTGCTTTATGCTTTATAGCCCGTCAAGTTTTAGTCCAAAATAAGGATGATATATTCGTAATGCATATCCAAAGTAATTACCAAGAGTTGAAAAGTATGTCAATGCGTCATCTTTTCTCTTTTTATATTCTGACTGTACAAAATACAGAACTAGCGCTGTTCTCCCAAGCTGCCAGTCAATTAAACACCCAAATGCAGAGGAATGTTAAGTATATTAAGTATGAAACAAAGAACAGATGGAAACTGAATCCAAGAGACACATTTCAAAAATGATGAGAAACTCAAATTACAGCATGATATATATTTTACCATTTACGGCTCCTCTGCTAATACAAAAATAAATAAATAATATCCGTGCCGTTTATATTCCATAGAAAGAAGTCAGATGAAACGCAGAATTATAGAGAATACAATGCTGAGGAATACAAATATTTACTCTATGAATTCCAAATAAAAGCCTTTTATCCATTTTTAATTAAATACAGTCTTTGTGTAATAAAGCAGCTGCAGTGTAAAAATTTTATTTTACTTCTTTTAACAATATAAAAACTGATTTCAACCAGCAGTGCAATAACACAGAAGTAGAGCACTAACCAAGGGCCCTTGTATATATCTGTATCAAGTAATCTAATAACGAGTTTAAAGGGCATGTCCACCCTTAAAAATTGTTTTTTATATGATGTTCCCCCATGTCTGGTAGCCCCAACCGCATGGTTTGTATTTTCCAAAAGCTCCCCAAACTCTTACTTACCTCCCCTCGTTCCTCCGCTGCACTGCCGGCCCTCTGCTTGCGAGAATGCAAGCAGAGGGGCGGGACCGGCAGTCGCGTCTGTGATTGGCTGAGCGGCAGCCAATCACGGACGCGGCTGCCGGTCATTCAGTGCAGCGGAGGAAAGAGGAGAGGTAAGTAAGAGTTTGGGGAGCTTTTGGAAAATACAAACCATGTGGTTGGGGCTGCCAGACATGGGGGAGCAGCATATTAATGGGGTTTTACGCTAGGGGGAGGGATAGTAGAACGGGAGGGAGAGGGAGGGAGGGGGGAGAAGGGCTGCAGTACGCATGTCAAATATCTACCGGAGGCAAGGTAGCTGGCAGAGCCCTGCTAGCCTCCTGGTGGACAGTTTTTGGGACTTTAGGTAATAGCGTAGTCTCGTTATTGGAGACTTTGATGTGTTTAGAGTCTATACCATGAATAATCATGCATCTTAAGCTCCCCACAGAATATTTTGCTATTTTACAGTGTTTAGCTACAGCCATATCGCCATATTTATTTGAGATACATAGAGGATTAGATAGTTCCAAGAGAGCATTCCGGATGGAGGCCCGGTGGTTAGCCATTCGTTCTTTGAAACTCGTAGTAGTCATGCCAATATAATATAATCCACATGGACACACTATATAATAGTATAGTATAGTATTTGAGGTTGAATAAAGACATACATCCATCCAGTTCAATCCATCTAGCAATATCCTCATTTCCTGCCTAACTGTTGATCCAGAGGAAGGCAAAAAAAACCCACCAAATTTATGAAGGGGGAAAAAATTCCTTCCTGACTCCAAGTGGCAATCGGAAATTTCCCTGGATCAACTCTACTTGTTTGCAGAAACTCATCCAGCTTTTTTTTGAAAATGACCAATGAACCTGCCATAACAACGTCTACTGGAAGACAGTTCCATAGCTTTACCGTTCTCACAGTGAAAAACCCTTTCCGAGCTTGAAGCCTAAACCTTTTTGTCTTCAAGTCTTAAGGGATGTCCTCGTGTCCTTTGACATGTTCTATTGGTGAACAATGCCCCAGATAGTTTATTGTATGTTCCGTTAATGTATTTATACACAGTAATCATATCCCCACGCAAGCGCCTTTTCTTTCTCTCCATCATACTAATGTCACTTTCCTTCTCCCTCTTCATATTCAAGCTCCCCCAATCCCCTTATTAATTTAGTTGCCCTTCTCTGAACCCTTTCCATTTCAAAGATGTCCTTTTTGTACACAGGATTCCAAAATTGCACTGCATATTCCAAATGAGGCCTTACCAATGCTTTGTAAAGAGGGAGAAATACATTTTCCTCCCTTGAATCCATACCTCTCTTTATACAAGACAATACCATGCTGGCTCTGGCTGTTGCCGCCTGGCACTGCTTGCTGCCTTTAAAGGAGAACTAAACCTAATTTTTTATACTCCAGAATCTGAAAATAACCCCCCTAAAAACACCAATAAAACTATAAAATGCCACTTTAGTAAACTCTGTTAAAGTAAATCAAAGCCTGTTAAGAACTGGATGAAGTATCTGTGTGTATGTGCAGTGTCAGACCACACCTCCTGACCTCAGGCATATGCTTCTTTCTTTATCTGTCCTGTAAAAGGATTGGCTAGATATTATTAATGGGTGTGACCAACTGTAACAAATTTGTGCCATAGCTAAGGACTGAGCATGTGCAGAACATAATGGTCGTTGACCAAACTGTGTGATACTAGAATGCTGAGAAGTAAAGCACAAACCATATGTTATTTAGGTAAATTTCCCAGCGCCTGTATCAAAATGACTGGTAAGACACAGATTACTGGTTTTATATCAAGGTGTTCTGCCTTCTGATTCAGTGTTGTTCTGTGGCTTTAGTTGCCCTTTAAGTTTGTTATCCACCAAAACTTCAAGATCCCTTTCCAACAGGGATTCACTTAACACAGAGCCATTTATAGTATAAGTAGCACAAGTATTTTTAAGTCCAAAATGCATCACCTTACATTTATCCACATTGAATTTCATCTGCCACTTAGCAGCCCAATGTGATAATCTATCTAGATCCCCTTGCAACAATTGCACACCCTCTGAAGTTTTTAATGGTCGACAAAGTTTTGTGTCGTCAGCAAACACAGAAACCATGCTGACAATACCCACTTCCAAATCATTAATAAATAGATTAAATAGAAGCGGCCCCAACACAGAACCCTGTGGCACCCCACTTAGCACTTTAGTCCATAATGATGAAGCCCCATTAACAACTACTCTCTGCACCCTATTCATTAACCAATTTTCTATCCATGTACAAATGTGACTCCCCAGACCAACAGACCTTAGCTTATTCATTAGTCGCCTATGGGGGACTGTATCAAAAGCCTTTGCAAAATCCAAGTAAACTACATCTATTGCTATACCAGAGTCTACATTTCTACTTACTTCCTCATAAAAGCCAAGCAAGTTAGTTTGACAAGATCTATTCCTCCTAAATCCATGCTGGTTATTACTTATAATGTCAGTCTTTGAAACATACTCTAGAAGATGTTCCCTTATTAAACTTTCCAGGATCTTCCCCACCACTGAAGTTAAACTTACAGGCCTGTAATTACCCGGCTGTGAACGACTACCCTTTTTGAATATTGGAATAACATCAGCCCTTTTCCAATCCAGAGGCACACCACTGGACATGAGGGAATCAGCAAAAATAAGAAACAATGGCCTAGATAAAACTGAACTTAGCTCCTTAAGTACCCGAGGATGTATTTTATCCGGTCCAGGAGATTTATTAATATTAACCTTATTTAGTTCTTTCTGTACCATATGCTCGGTTAACCAAAGTGAACTTGAATCTTGTATACCATTTTTGCTACTATACTCTATGATATCTGTACTTGGATCTTCTATAGTGTATACAGAGGGGAAAAAATTATTCAAGACATTTGCTTTATCGCCATCCTCCGTAACTAACTTATCCCCATTAATTAATGGTGCCACATTCTCAGTCCTCATCTTCTTACTATTAATATACTTAAAAAAATGTTTAGGCTTAGTGATGCTTTCTTCGGCTATCCTAACTTCATTATTAATTTTAGCTAGTTTGATTGCTTTCTTACACTCCTTGTTACAGTTTTTATAATCCCTAAAGGCCCTTTCCGTTCCCTCTGCCTTAAAGGTTTTAAATGCCTTTTTCTTCCTTACCATTTGCCTCTTTACATCAGAATTCAGCCACATGGGCGCGGATTTATTTTTTTTACATTTATTTCCCAAGGGTATAAATTTAGATGTGAACTGGCTTAAAATCCCCTTGAACATAGTCCACTTCTGTTCAGTACCTTTACCTGATAATACATTATCCCAGTTGACATTCTGAAGAGCTGCTTTTAACCTGGGAAAATTTGCTTTCCTGAAATTAAATGTCTTTGTTAACCCAGCGCACTTTTCCTTTCGATAACAAAGTCCAAATGCCACTATTTCATGGTCACTATTCCCTAAGCCTCCAGTTACTTTTATATCTATAATGCGCTCCACAATGTTAGATATTACCAGATCCAACAGAGCTCCTTTTCTAGTAGGAACCTCAACCACCTGTGAGAGAAAATTATCCTGCAGCAAATTCAGGAACTCATCGCCTTTTTCTGTGATGGCAGTTCCACCACACCAATCAATGTCAGGGTAATTGAAGTCCCCCATAATGAGCACACTCCCCAAACTTGCAGCCCTTGCCAATTGCATATGAAGTTGACTCACCTCCTCTCTGCTAGCATTTGGTGGCTTATAGCAGACACCAACAATGACATTACCCCCTTTCCTGTTGCCTAATTCCACCCATATTGCCCCCACTTTATCATCCATATCACTAGTTATCTCTTCTTTTAAATTTGACTTCAATTCTTTTTTAACATAAACACATACTCCTCCCCGTTTCCTTTTTTTTCTGTCCTGCCTAAACAAGGCATATCCTTCTTTATTTACAGCCCAGTCGTGAGAACTGTTCAACCACGTTTCTGCTATACCTATTACATCATACTTTTCATTCAATGCCATCATTTCCAATTCACCCATTTTGTCAGTCAGGCTTCTCGCATTTGCAAACATACATTTTAGATTATGATCCTGTAATTTATTAGTACACTTTAATACACATGCCTCCCTATCCCCTATGCTAGCCCCACCCCCCTTAACGCCCACCTCAGGCCTATGTACACCCTGCTTTCCTCCTGGGCTATCTATCCCAGTGAGACTGCGAATACCCCCCCCCCAAACCTAATAGATGATGTTCCTACTAGTACATGTGTAATGTCCCCAAATTTTTATTCTCCTCCCAGTATGGGGATGGGGAAATGTTGTACCAGATAACATCCCGTTGCAAGTCACACAATTTGGGCATCGATAACACCCCTGCTTTCCAACGGTAATATTTGGGCTTTGGGTCGAGATATCGGTGCGGACCAATAGGGACCTTAGAGTGCGACCCTTTCTAAAGACATGTTGTACGTGTGTGTCTCTGAACGGAAGAGTTCTGTCCTTTTGAATAAGCTTCCAGTGCTTATTCATAGTATTCTTTAATGAGCTACTTTGTGGATTAAACTCAGTACAAAATGTAACTGTTTTTTTATGATTCTTTTTTGTGCTCAAATTGGACTCAACCGGATTTAATGCTTTGGCCATGGCATCCCCCTCTGGGTGAATCTCTCCTTAAGGTCATTTAATTGTGACATCATTTTCGTGTTTTCACTATTGTTTCATACTATTCGGAGAAATTGGCTGTATGGTATAGATCTTTTTAATGTCTCTGGGTGACAACTGTTTCGATGTAGAATTGTGTTTTTATCAGTGGGTTTGCGAAATAATGTAGTCATGATTTTATCCTTTTCAAATGTGATTCTTACATCTAGAAAGTCCACAGCTCTGGGGTCGATATGCGCTGTAAGTTTAATGGTGGATTGAAGTGCATTAATGTCTTCTACAAATCTGCGGGCTGTCGATTCCTCCCCCCACCAGATGAAAAACATATCGTCTATGTATCTTTTGTAAAACCCTATACACGGCAAATATTTCTCCAAGATGTTCTCTTTTTCAAATTTCTCCATAAAGAGATTAGCCATCGACGGTGCCACATTTGACCCCCATGGCGCTGCCAGATATTTGCTGATAATACTCTGTATCAAACCGAAAATAATTATTAGTCACAATGAAGGTTAGAAGATCAACCAAAGCCTCTATTGGAGGCTTTCTATGACCATGGGTGATCCAGGCTTCCTTACACACGGTGATTCCCTCCATCTGTGGGATCAGACTACCTAGAAAAGAGGGTCTATAATTGGCTCTCTTGTCAAAATACCCCTACCTATGGGAGATGGAGATACAAACGTCCATATAACAGGAATATGTATACCGTAGATAGCTCGGGGGACTCATCGGAGGGGGAGACAAATCCCCCCAACACATCTCAATCAAGAACCCCAGTACATACCACTTGGGGTATGACAACGAGAGCAAACTCTATAAACAAAAAAGACCCACGAGAAGGAGTCGATATAAGGGCAACCAAACCCCCAAGACCCCAAAAGAGACAGTAGTCTACAACCTTAGTGCACACCAACTGACTGCCGCAGAGGAGTCACTCCTCAATAAGGGATTGTCTTTTATTCCAACGAATAAATTTGATGCCTTCCAGACAGAGATTGATCTCTTTAAATTCCAGCGGACTTTAAAATTCAAGGACTATTTCAAATATACCACGGATATTCCCGCTACGACGTGGTATACTGGCAAAAACCTGAATCATCCTAAAAAAGACTTACCTAACACTCCGGCCGCCATAAAAGTATTTTCCAATATCATCTCGGACGAGATCACAAATATCCAAGAGAAAAGAAACAAACATATTTATGAAAATTTATCTAAGGAGGAACGGGTGGCCATTAGGTCCCTCATTTCTGACGAACAACTTATCATACGTCCAGCCGATAAAGGGGGTGCTGTAGTTTTATTGGAGAAGAACCAATATATCGCCGAACTAAAAAAATCAATTGACGGATTCTAATACATATTTACAACTGGAGGGAGATCCAACTTATCATTTGAAAAAGATTTTGGATAACAAACTACAGGCCATGTTAACAGCCAATTGGATTGGCAATAAAGATTTTGATTGTTTGGTGACACCTTATCCGCGGTGCCCAATAATCTACACTTTATCGAAAATCCATAAAACATTAAGCAACCCACCAGGACGTCCAATGATGTCAGCCATTGGCTCTTTGTTCCAACCTGTGGCTCAATTCATCGATTTTTATTTGCAGCCATTGGTCAAGAAAATGGACTCATATATTCGCGACAGCACTCACCTAAGAACTATGTTAAATGATTATAAAGTCACACCAGGGATGTTACTGATGACTTGCGATGTTGCAAGTCTGTACACAGTAATCCCACAGATGGAGGGAATCACCGTGTGTAAGGAAGCCTGGATCACCCATGGTCATAGAAAGCACCCAATAGAGGCTTTGGTTGATCTTCTAACCTTCATTGTGACTAATAATTATTTTCGGTTTGATACAGAGTATTATCAACAAATATCTGGCAGCGCCATGGGGTCAAATGTAGCACCGTCGATGGCTAATCTCTTTATGGAGACATTTGAAAAAGAGAACATCTTGGAGAAATATTTGCCGTGTATAGAAGATCTATACCATACAGCCAATTTCTCCGAATAGTATGAAACAATAGTGAAAACACAAAAATGATGTCACAATTAAATGACCTTAAGGAGAGATTCACCCAGAGGGGGATGCCATGGCCAAAGCATTAAATCCGGTTGAGTCCAATTTGAGCACAAAAAAGAATCATAAAAAAATAGTTACATTCTGTATTGAGTTTAATCCACAAAGTAGCTCATTAAAGAATACTATGAATAAGCACTGGGAGCTTATTCAAAAGGACAGAACTCTTCCGTTTAGAGACACACACGTACAACATGTCTTTAGAAAGGGTCGCACTCTAAGGTCCCTATTGGTCCGCACCGATATCTCGACCCAAAGCCCAAATATTACAGTTGGAAAGCAGGGGTGTTATCGATGCCCAAATTGTGTGACTTGCAACGGGATGTTATCTGGTACAACATTTCCCCATACTGGGAGGAGAATAAAAATTCGCGGACGTTACACATGTACTAGTAGGAACATCATCTATTATATAGTGTGTCCATGTGGATTATATTATATTAGCATGACTACTACGAGTTTCAAAGAACGAATGGCTAACCACCGGGCCTCCGTCCGGAATGCTCTCTTGGAACTATCTAATCCTCGATGTATCTCAAATAAATATGGCGATATGGCTGTAGCTAAACACTGTAAAATAGCAAAACATTCTGTGGGGAGCTTAAGATGCAGATTCTTAAGTGCATGCATTATTGGATGAGTTTTGTAGGATATAAACACATCAAAGTCTCCAATAACGAGACTACGCTATTAAGAATGGAAGCAAAATGGATCCATAACCTAGGGACTTTATCACCTAGGGGACTAAATGAGCAATGGGCCCTGCAATGTTATCTCTAAGGTGTCTGTTAAAGTAAAAAAATTGCTATAGCAAGAAAAACAAAAAGGTTTTTGCCAACATGTGAGAATTTAACAATTGAATCATCGTAATTGGAATGTCCCTGAATATGTAATTATTTAATAAGTTAATGAGTAATTTATAGTCATTTTCCTGGTCTAATCTACTTTGAATGACCAGATGTTCTGATGACGGCCTGCTATGCAGACGGAAACATGTTAACGATTGAATAAAGAAATTGTTTGTTACTAAGTCCTGAGAGTGCGTCCTCTAGCACAACGGTATATACCTATTGAGATATGATTTAAGTGAGTGCCACTAATTTGTGCATTTTTTGTTATGAAAGGAGAAACGGCACCCTTTGGAGATACGCACCATTAGAAGCTTATGCTGGACTGATGGAGTGCCGCTGCATATATATATATATGGACTAATATGGCATAAATTATTTTATTTAAATTGACTAGACCAGCATTTGATTGACAACCCAAGTTTGAAAGATGGGGACAAGAAAAAACAGCCCTGAGGATATCCATATTTAGTGTGTGCCCAAATGTGGTGCAGATCCAAATTTTTTGGCTAAATGTGCAACATGGGAAAATTAGTGATAGTTGAATATCAATATAGACCAATAATAAGGATACATTGTTGTTAATAAACAAACAGTGTGGCACCGGTGAACAAAAAGAAGCGTGGGCTTATAAAGCAAACATAAACATGCTACTTACCAGGATGCACCATGTCACTTTTGTATGAGTAATCTGTTCACTTGCAATGTGTTCCCTGAGGAGATAAGTGTGGATACACATAAACTGTATGTACAAATGCATTTTCACTCTCCATCTTTTTTTATTCTCTTACAAGGAGGTTTATTTTCCTTTTTTTATATATAGTTATATGTATATTAAATTTAATTTATATTTAAAGGGCATGTCCACCCCCAAAACTGAAATTTAACCCAATACTGGACACATTCTGTAGTTTAAAAAAATCCTTACCTGACATTTCTGCTCCAAATGGTTCTCCTGCTGTGCCTTTTAAGTCCTGGAAACTGCAGTGTAGAAGCTGTCAGTGAGTCATCCGTTGCCTGTCTCAGCCTCAACCTCATCAAGGTCTGAGGTATACGCAGGGAAGTCTCCCCCCCACCCTCCGGATCCATCCTCTGAGGCCGTGGCACCTAGTGTGAAATCCTCTTTATGGAAGGTAAGTAACAGCAGCCCAACCCTAACCACCATATTATTTTTTTTTAAAAAATGCCCTGATAGTTACTTACAGACCCTTCTTTCCCGCAGCTGACGTGATCGAAGACGACACGGGAGAGCCGCGTCTTACAGCGTCTTAGCCAATCACAGATGCGGATGGTGGACCAGCCCCTGCTTGCAACTTCCTCAAGCAGGAAGCTGGATAGAAGACGGTGCGTGCGAGAAGGGGCTGTAAGTAACTATCGGGGCATATTTTAAAAAATATATTATGGCAGTTGGGGGTGGGCAGCTTCTACCTACCTTATATAAAAAGATATATTTCAGGGTGGACATGCCCTTTAACTAGACAGTTAAGCCCGTTACATAAACGGGGAACTGCAATCCTCCTCCTCATCTCGCAATTCTGATACTGTTCCCCAAGCGCATTAGTCCGTCCAAGCCGAGAGACACTCCCCCTCTCATCGGCACATGCGCAGAAGCAAAAAGCACAGAGATTCACGGATGCACATTAGGGCTTTTATTATATAGGATTGAGTTGCCATCAAAAATAACTTAACTTACTGACAAGGATGCCACCATATTCCATCTAGGGAGTGACTAGGGCTCAGCTTCTTGTTAGAGAACCTATCAGGGTTATTCAATAAAAGTTCTTATTATTAAAAATGGTGCTAATTTTGCCCCAACCAATCAGATGTTAGCTTTCAAATGTTAAATAAGATCTGATTGGTTGGGGCAAAATTAACACCATTTTAAACAATAAAAACTTTTATTGAATCTCCCTGTATGTATTTTTCTAAAAGCCAGTATCATTTATTAGAACAAAAAAAAATATATATGACAGGGCATCGTATTATCTTAATATCACCTAAAATT
Source organism: Hymenochirus boettgeri (assembly GCA_019447015.1). Classification (NCBI taxonomy): domain Eukaryota; kingdom Metazoa; phylum Chordata; class Amphibia; order Anura; family Pipidae; genus Hymenochirus; species Hymenochirus boettgeri. Next base: position 206,313,909 of record CM033476.1, read on the forward strand.
ACCCTTGTTATTCAAGGGGAGGTTCAAGCAGAAAAAATAAACATAGGTACAGAATAAAAAAAAGATCCCCACTAACCATTCATCTGGGAGTGCAAATGTCATGTAAAAATTAATTGCTTTCAAGGCATGTCTGTTGCCTTTTATCCAGTGTTAAATATATCAAATAAAAAATTATACTGTCAATGTCAAATAATTTTTCAACTAATCACTCAGTAACAAGGATTAATTACTACCAATCTTAAATCTGTTGTTTTTTTTAGTAAAGAACTGTCAATCACCCAGTCTCAGCCCCTCCCCCTGGCACACTCTATGTAGAAACTGCCTATTTTATAAAAACAAAGCTTATTTGTCTGTCTTTGTATGGCTAATTAATTCAGCATTAAAGGGGAAGTTCAGTGCAAATACATATGCTTTTAAGAAAAAAGAACAGTCATTTTTAATTCCAACGAGATTAACCTGCCCATTCAGCATTTTGTTTGTGTAAAAATAAATGCAACCGAAATACTTATTTCCTGTTTGCAGGACCCCTAGTAGAGACCGTTATGGTCTTGCCCTTGACCCAGCGCCTGGGTTGATTCAGTTGCTCAGTAGAGATCTGAGCATGTTTGACCCATCCAACAGCCAATGAGTAGAAATTACTGTTCGGAACATTCCAAGGATGTGGTGCATCCTGGGAAGAAGAAGGACCGTTAGAACCTGAAATGTCAGCTCACTAATGTCAACAGCAGGGAACAGCAAAGGGTATGAAATCAACTGATTTTTCAAAATGGGAGAGAATATGTAGAATAGCTAGGTTTGCAAAATACAAACCAAGAATTTTTAAAATACTTTTCTTTAAGATCAGGAAATGGAATAAACATTATCTGTCTTTCTGTGCCTGCAGCTAACACCTAATCATGCAGTTACAGTATCTGCTGTTTGTGCTCTCTGTGTTACTGATGTCCCAATGTAGCTAAAGAAATCAATTGGCAGTTGAAGGTACAGATAATCTCTGCATATGCTCCACACTCTATCTGTGCCTCAGATTTTGGAAGAGGTGGGTACAGAAAGAGGAGAAATGCATACTAAATAGGAGTGAGCTGAACAGGACATGAGGAGATCTAGTGATGGGCCTAATCAGGGACGTAAGGAATTTGTACGGGTGAGGTAAGGAATTTTTGCCACTGACATAAATGTCGACACACAATTTACTTATCAGAAAGGTTTGATGATAACAAGGATTCCTTTAACTCTTCAGAAATCAAATATTCCCTTAAATTAATTGAAAATAAATATTTATGTTTAAGAAGAAGCAAATAAAATGAATAGAAATTACGTATTCTTGAAACAGGGTCACTATAGCACACCATCAAGGGCAGTTGCTATGTGTCTGTTGGTAAAATCCTCCAGAAACCCCCTTCCCAGGCATGAACAATATCCAGAAAAATGAAGATGAGAGGAGCACACTACTTGTGCAATGTTTCGGGCAAGGAGGGCAAAGGCCTCCTAAAACTTTGCATGTTGTTTGCACAATAAAAGTTATTGTTTTCAAGTATTGTGCTCCTCTCATCTTCATTCTTCTGGATAGAAATTACGTACCATGAGCAGGAAATTGCTCATGAGATCACCCAGTCCTCCTTATAACCAAGAATCATGCAGAAGCGCAAATTTTCAGTTCAGTGGTTTGACTGCAAAAATATTACATTTGCCCTTATTGGTTTTGGTCTGTGTGTGACCAAACTGGTCAAAGACCCAGTTGTTTAGTGGTCATTCCAACAATCTATCTGCTCTTGAGTGTCCAAACAACTGTGTTACAGACTCAGTTAAGTCACCCTGTACTGTACATTATAGTGCATGCATTCTGACAATTCTGCAGTACTACTAGAAAAAAGGGATTGTAATCTTATATAATAAAAGACAGTTGTAAAACGACAGACACTGGACCCACTGTAGTACCCCTGAATGGCCATTAGGTAGTGCTGAAGAGAATGGGAAGAAATCCTAAATAACTGTGGTTCTCAAACTTTATCAGATCGTGGTGCACTTGGCAATGCAAATTTTTCTCGAGGCACCCGTGTGTTCTTAATGTGGAGTTAATGTTGTAATTAATATAATGTATTTTTAGAGTGCAAAGAACAAAAATGTAAGTTATACTGGTGAAAATATTACCACTAACAATATCTGTTGTATTCAATTAGATCAACTGGACTTGAAGTTTAGTTCTTGAAGACGTTTCGCTAGTCATCCGACTGGCTTTCTCAATTCAGAATGACTTGTACAAGAATCTGTGGTAATTATGTACCCTGGAAAATCCCAATTAGCATATCACAGCCAGGTGTTAAGGGCGTGATTGCATAGTGGCTAAGAGATGTTATAGGAACGCCCAGGGTAAGGTGTCAAAACAGCATTGTACATGGCAGAAAGTTGGTGTCGAACCCCCCACCTCTATTTAGGCAACCGAAATGGTCATACCATATGTAGCAGGGGTCTCCGAGAAATTAAGAAGAATTTTCAAAAAGGCAGCAATTGGTACATCCGAAAGATCCAATACTGAAACACAAGAAAATCGACATCATATACACAGTGCAGTGCAGTGAAGAATGCTCTAAAGAGCCAATTCCTCGGGTCAGGACTCAGGCGTGTATCTGCATCTTAAGGATAAAGGACATACCTTTGAAGATTGTAATGTTAACATATTGGCAAAGGAACGTGACTGGTTCAAGAGAGGTGTCAAGGAGGCCATTTATGTGAAAGTAAAGAAACCAAGCCTAAATAGAGGTGGGGGGGTTCGACACCAACTGTCTGCCATGTACAATGCTGTTTTGACACCTTACTCTGGGCGTTCCCATAACACCTCTTAGCCACTATCTAATCACGCCCTTAACACCTGGCTGTGATATGCTAATTGGGATTTTCCAGGGTATATAATTGCCACAGATTCTAGTACAAGTCATTCTGAATTGAGAAAGCCAGTCGGATGACTAGCGAAACGTCTTCAAAAACTAAACTTCGAGTCCAGTTGATCTAATTAAATACAACAGATATACCATGACCTGGATACATGAGAACCTTCACAAGCATATACCACTTACAATGTTCTGAGGTACACCTCTGGCTCTTTACACACATCAGTGTGCCTTGGCATACCCTTTGAGAGAGAAACCCTGCTATATACTAATACACACCTGTATAAATGCATGGAATGCTGGACCCATTGGTTGGTGCCTCTTGGGTCCCAGGAATGAACCCTTCTATATTCTCTCCATTCAATACATAGATCTCACCAATTGGCTGCCTAAGAGAATGAGTGCATGGGGGGTTTGGGGTGCATGCGCGGGGGGAGGGGGGATGCATGTTGTGGGGTATGCTAGTCCTTAAGCTTCATATGGACATCCAATTTGGTTACCGACCACCAAACGTGTTCACACATGCGACTAACAGCCATTTCGGCTATGGCAGATCAATGAATGACCCATGACCGAACGCATACACACATGTGACTACCGAAATGGCCGTTACTCGCGTCTGTGACGTGCCCTCAGTGGTCCGGGGTCTGTCAACAAATCGGACATCTATATGAAGCTTAATACTAGGGAGGGGAGGTGGGAAGAGAGGGTGATGGTTTTGCGATTCTTTAAAGAATCTGGGGTTTGTTAGTGCTTGCTAATTGTTTCTATTATTATAATAATTATAATGGATTCATATTGTGCCAACTTCTTCAGTGGCTCTTTGAAATTACACATGAAGAATACTTACATGTTACATACAGGGAGAGTGCATATAAAGTGCCACACAAAGTAGTGCACACTTAGAGTGTGTAAGCTAGAATTGGCAAGTTAATATTCAGCAATACCATGATACAATAGAAAAGAGTGCCCTGTACAAGTGAGCTTTCAGTCTAGAGGAAATGGGGATGAGACTTTAGGTCAGGCATAGACAACCAGTAGATCTCCAGATGTTTGAAAACTACAACCAGCATTCACTGACCGTAGAGTTTCTTGTAGAGGAACACTGGTAGTTTTCAAACATCTGGAGAGCTACTGATTTGCCTAACCCTGCTTTAGGTGAAGCAATGTTGAAAACCATACTATTTTCTGTCATTTTCTGCATGTGACTATCACTGTCCATGAACACATTCACTGGTCTGGTAACAAGCATCAAATATAACTTGCCTTTACCATCCAAGTCAGGTGGGTTATTGACTTTCACTTACAAATAAGAGTGGATTTCAGGCCAGGCTATCTAGGCTATACTGCTGCTGTGCTGCTCAGATAACAACCCCCATACCCCCTGCTTACTGCAGCCACCCTTGTAGTGACTTACACTTACTCAAAAAACTATTGATACAAAGCAGGGGACCAGCCAGATGACCCAGGAGGAAAAATATATAAAACTAGCCCTGCTTACACGTTTTTACACAAAACTACTACAACATTAAAGGGCATCTATTGTGGGAAAATGAACTTTTTTTTCTTTCTTTCCATGAGTTCTATAATTCCCCCCAACCCCCAGAGTGTCTGCATTTTCTTAAGTTTCCCTCTCTGTCCTGAGATACACAAGTTAGAAGAATACTGATTGCATTCCTCTACTCCTACTTGTACTGTCAATCAAATCCCTGTGACTTGACCCTCTTCCCTGCTTAAAGGGCAACTAAAGCCACAGAACAAAACTGAACCAGAAGTCAGGACACCTTGATATAAAACCAGTAATCTGTGTCTTACCTCTCACTTTGATACGGGCGCTGGGAAATTTACCTAAATAACATATGGTTTGTGCTTTACTTCTCAGCATTCTAGTATCAGACAGTTTGGTCAACGACCATTATGTTCTGCACATGCTCAGTCCTTAGCTATGGCAGAAACTTGTTACAGTTGGTCACACCCATTAATAATCTCTAGCCAATCCTTTTACAGGACAGATAAAGCAAGGAAGCATGTGACTGAGGTCAGGAGGTGTGGTCTGACACTGCACATACACACAGACACTTCATACAGTTCTTAACAGGCTTTGGTTTACTTTAACAGAGTTTACTAAAGTGACATTTTATAGTTTATTGGTGTTTTTAGGGGGGTTGTTTTCAGATTCTGGAGTATAAAAAATTGGGTTTAGTTCTCCTTTAAGTCCTTCCCTCCCCCATGCTCTGTAATAAACATAGAGATAAGAGCATTAGCAGGGGGAGAGATGTAGCTTTGACTGCAGAGATAAGATTGCACTTGACCCCCCTTATTGATAATTTTCACTGATTGATGATGGGTCACAAAGAGGAAGATCATATTTTATCAGGAAACGGAGAGATCCGTGACTCCAGGATAGGTTGCTTTCTATTGGCCCTTGTGCGTGGGTGTTTTTTTCAGGATGTTGAACTTTTAACTCCTACTGCACATGATATGCTTGTTAGCCGGAGTTGAGACATGGAGGAGGTAACAGAGGGGAGGGGGAAGTGCTTCAGAGAGATCTGACGCCATGGAGAAACAAAGTTACTGACAGAGGTAGGAGAAAGGCAGCACAGAGTACATGAATTTAACTTGTAATGGGGCAATGTGTTTTTATCAGTTAAAATCAGTATTTAATACGTGTGTATTAAAAAATGCATATCAATGTTTAAAGAAGAGAAATTGAGTATTTTAAAATTTAACGCCTTGCAATTCTCTACGATCCACCCTTTTTCTTTGAATACTAAAAAATGGTTAAGCACCAGATAATAAAACCTTATCAGTATAGAAATATTTGTACAAGGTAAATTTTCTAAAGGATCATTATCAGCTAAAAAGAATGGCAGTGCTACTAGCAGGACAAATGTATGAACAAATCCAGGGGCACAGTGCTGCACATAGAGGTTAAAGTCACTCTAACCGATTCATTACCAGTTAATCCCTTGCTTGTGGCGGGTGCCCAAGTATCGCATAAGACACTCACACAAAAGCCACAAGCAATTCAATAACCCATTTGTGCCCGTTCCGGCGTGACTATTTAAAACCAGCTAATAGGTTGTGTTACATGGGTTAATTAGGTTAATTCTGTTTGGAATTTACCCAGAGCCACGAAAGGGTTATTGAAACTCTGGAAGGAGATCTAACTAGAGCAACTGCGGCTCTGGGTAAATCTCCCTGAAAATGCATTTGTAAGATTGCATTATATCATTTACGGGCTCTAATTAATTCCCAGTTCAGAAATAACACTGTGGACTGTATTCCATTTCATTTATTCTACCCTGAGCTGTCATGGCTGTCCTTTTGCAGTGAACTGTTATTAAACAACAATTCCTGTTATCTCCTAGAGCTGTTGACATCTGACAAGTCATTCTCATCCAAAGAATGTGAGGGTATCATAGGAACACTAGTTATACAGATTACTTCTGTCCCCTACAGCAGGATTAACAAAATGAGCAATGTGCTAAGAAAGCTTCCTGCCTTTTGGTTTCTAAATACTATTGGGGTTATTCAATAAAAGTTCTTATCGTTTAAAATGGTGCTAAATTTGCCCCAACCAATCAGATCTTATTTAACATTTGGGAGCTAACATCTGATTGGTTGGGGCAAATTTAGCACCATTTTAAACAATAAGAACTTTTATTAAATCTCCCTGTATATATAATATATATAAAATAGAACATATAGCATTTCAATCCAATCCAAATATCTACTTACCACACTTTCTGTAATTGTACTTCTAGAAGTCACTGAAACAACTTCATTGCCTGTACATTTATGTCACAATGGGTAAGGACTCTGTGTTTGTCAAGTCAACATGGCTTAGATGTGGACTTTACCCCATAGTACAATACAACACGTGATAAGGATAATAGCATAAATTATAATTGATGCAACTCTTTTAGTATAAACAATATAAAGTTTGTGCATAAGTATAACTATGCATAGTGTACACCCACACACATTTATATATATATATATATATATATATATATATATATATATATATATACATACACACACAGGTATATGAAGGACAACACTCAGATCATAGTTCCAATTCAAAAAGACTTTTTTATTTGTAATCATACGAGCAACGTTTCAAGAGCTGACACCCCCTTCTTCAGGCTCACTGCTCTAACAAATACTTATCAACTGGTTACAACAATTTAAAATACATTTATATCATACAACAGGAAATGACTTCACTAAGTTATGCCTCCCCTGGGCCACCTCCCATTACAGTTAACCCTTAGCCTCGGTGTTTCAAAGATGGCACTACACAGACACAAATCCCTTCAAGAGGATAAAACATACAAAACTAGCATCTCCCAAACCTACACAAGTCTAAGGGAAGTGCTAGCTCCTAGAAAAAGGTAGATCCTTTATAAAAACAGGTAAAGATCATAGTTTCAATTGAGACTGTGTGGTGTGAGGGTATTCAACTTCTTTACCCACCACACCTCCCTTTCAATTTAAGTTCCCTGTCATCTCTTCTATGTGGGAGCATCACCATTTCCATTACCATAAAACTTAGGTCAGTATCTTTATGCCCAGGCTCCATATAATGCTTAGGTACTGGCAATTTACCATCCTTCAAACTCATACTAGACCGATGCTGTGAAATACGTGACTTCAGTCCACAGGGACACCACAACACATACTGCATTCTTTGTTTCACAAGTAAAATGCCCTTTGAGCAGGCCTCTTCTCAACAAAATGGCATTGTACACATTTAAGACAACTAAAGATCCCTAGCCTTTTTTATTCCTCCGTTCTATACATAGATATCCCCAATTGGTTGCCTAAGGAACGTCCCTTCCTGTGAGACACCACTGGTGGTTCCATAAATTATGAGACTTGTAGATAAGCTCCCCTTACAATACGCCAATTTTTACGTATTACCTGACTAATACGCTCACTTTCTTCCCCATACTCCATTACCAACGGGATCCTTGTGCCTGTCCTATGTGTCCCACCCTCTCCCTGTCCATCACTTTTCTTTTTAATGTTCTCATAAGGACCTGATCAGGGTAAATCTAAATTTATCAAACATATTTTTCATCTGGCCCATAGGGTCACTCATTATCCTCTGGGCCCTGGTAAACTGACTCACAGGAATCACTTTCTTAGTGTGAGGAGGTTGAAAACCCATATATGCAAGCAATTGGTTTCTATCAATATGCTTGATAAACAGTTCAGTTTTAATGCTATTGTCTTTAACCTTACATCCAGGAAACTGATACTCTCTTTGTCATAGTGTATGGTAAACTTGATGTTTGGGTTTAAACTGTTGAGTTTCTCATGGAATCCCAATAGAGGTCCAATGTGGCCCCGCCATAGGAGAAAGACATTGTCTATGTATCTCTGCCAGGACACTATGGGTCCCATGAAGGATGTTAATTCATAGATGAAGTCCTCCTCCAGCCAAGCCATGAAGACATTGGCATAGGATTGGGCCACATTGGACCCCATAGCAGTAGCCATCAAATGAGAAATAATTGTTATACAGAATTATCTCCAAACACTGTACAAAAATTTAAATCTGTTCACCACTATATATCCTAGCTGTGTACAAACGCTTCTTTATAGCCCTCAACCCCTCTCCACGGGGAATATAAGTGTACAGGGAGAAAACATCAAGTATGGCAAGCACTATGTCACTTTGGTCATCAATATTTACATTCTTCAATTTAAATACAAAAAAAAACTATGTATGGATCATAAGATTGAACCCACCCCAAAAACAATGGGCCTCCCAGATGGCTAACCAGGATTCTTGTGTACCTTAGGAAGGGTATACAAAACCGGGTAACTGGGTGTGAGAGGTAATTCAGTACTTCTTTTGTAATAATACAATTCTGCTAGGCCATTTTCAAAAGGCCATCAATATGCTTTTTAATGCCCCACATGGGGTCACCTGACACCTCCTTGTATACATTCCCATTACCAAGTTGCATCATAATTTCAGAGTGATAATATTCAGTATCAGGAACAACTATATATTCCCCTTGTCTGATGGCTTAATTGGACAAGGGGGGATTTAAAATCCAGAGCAGAGAATTTGATTTTCTGGACGCAAGAAGAGGCTTTTTCTATAAGCTAGCACCTCCCTTAGACTTGTGTGGGTTGGGTAGATGCTGGCTTTGTATATATTATCCTCTTAAAGGGATTTGTGTGTCTGTTTATCTTAAGTGTATGGATAACCAGTGTAGTGCCATCTTTGAGACACGAAGGCTAAGGGTTAATTGTAATGGTAGGTGGCCCAGGGGAGGCATAACTTAGTGAAGTCATTGAATTGTTCTTACCAGTTGATAAGTATTTGTGAGTCTGAAGAAGGGGGCATCAGCTCTCGAAACGTTGCTCTGATAATTACAAATAAAAAGGTATTTTTGAATTGCAACTATGATCTGAGTGTTGTCTTTCATATACCTAGATGTGGGAAAAGACACAGCCATATTTCCTGAGGCATTGCACCAAAGCATTTGGATTAGTGTGAAGTGCTGTACAAAGTAATATTACACTCACACAGACACACACACAGACACATACACACAGTGCTGGGTACTTTTCACAGAACTGAATAGAGGATAGATTAGGGTCCGCTTTACTCTAAGCCTACAGACTGCAAGCACTATTCTTCATGCCATCTGCTGACATTCCTGGCCACAAAAGAAGGGAATTATTTACTCACAGTACATTAGAGAGCTGTATAATATTTCAGGTTTTAATACTGCATTGGCACTGGGTTATGGGGAAACATTGGTTTGGGCATATATGGTTATATTCAAAATTTAAAGAGCATGTCCACCCTTAAAGGATAAGTGCACTGTAAAATTAACTTATGTTCATTTGGAATCTGCAGCTTTAAAAATACCGTTGCCATATTTGTTTTTCTCTATGCCCCTCCAGAGCCAACTTTGTGCCGTGAAAGTTGATGACATCTTGTTACTGGTTTGCTGAATGTTAAGCTCCGCCCCTCTGAGATTTCCTCTGCTTTCTCCTGCTTGAGCCTCAAACGGTAATGCCTGTGAGTTCTGTGCACTCTCCTGCTTGAGCCTCAAACTGTAATGCCTGTGAGTTCAGTGCACTCTCCTGCTTGATCCTCAAACGGTAATGCTTGTGAGTTCTGTGCACTCTCCTGCTTGAGCCTCAAACGGTAATGCCTGTGAGTTCCGTGCACTCTCCTGCTTGAGCCTCAAACAGTAATGCCTGTGAGTTCCGTGCACTCTCCTGCTTGAGCCTCAAACGGTAATGCCTGTGAGTTCCGTGCACTCTGCCGCTTGAGCCTCAAACAGAAATGCCTGTGAGTTCCGTGCACTCTCCTGCTTGAGCCTCAAACTGTAATGCCTGTGAGTTCCGTGCACTCTCCTGCTTGAGCCTCAAACGGTAATGCCTGTGAGTTCCGTGCACTCTCCTGCTTGAGCCTCAAACGGTAATGCCTGTGAGTTCCGTGCACTCTCCTGCTTGAGCCTCAAACTGTAATGCCTGTGAGTTCCATGCACTCTCCTGCTTGAGCCTCAAACTGTAATGCCTGTGAGTTCCGTGCACTCTCCTGCTTGAGCCTCAAACTGTAATGCCTGTGAGTTCCGTGCACTCTCCTGCTTGAGCCTCAAACTGTAATGCCTGTGAGTCCGTGCACTCTCCTCTGCTTGAGCCTCAAACTGTAATGCCTGTGAGTTTCCGTGCACCTCTCCTGCTTGAGCCTCAAACGGTAATGCCTGTGAGTTCCGTGCACTCTCCTGCTTGAGCCTCAAACAGTAATGCCTGTGAGTTCTGTGCACTCACCTGCTTGAGCCTCAAACAGTAATGCCTGTGAGTTCTTAGCACTCTCCTGCTTGAGCCTCAAACAGTAATGCCTGTAAGTTCCGTTCACGTGCGTGTGCACAGAACTCACAGGCATTACCGTTTGAGGCTCAAGCAGGAGAAAGCAGAGGAAATCTCAGAGGGGCTTAAGCTCCACCCCTCTCCAAACAGCAACTGCATCAACGTATGGCCCAGCACAGAAGAGCCAATCCTCGGGTCAGGACTCAGTCATATAAGGAAAAAGGACATATCTTTACATAAGATTGTAATGTTAACATATTGGCAAAGAAACATGACTGGTACAAGAGAGGTGTCAAAGAGGCCATTTATGTGAAAATGAAGAAATCAAGCCTGAATAGAGGTGGGGGGTTCAACACCATTTGTCTGCCATGTACAATGCTGCTTTGACACCTTACCCTGGGCAATTCCTATAACACCTCTTAGCCACAATGCAATCACGCCTTGCATTCAGAAGGTCTCTAATATCTGGCTGTCATATGCTAATTGGGACAAAAAGGGTACATAATTGCTAACAGATTCTTGTACAAGTTATTCTGAATTGAGAAAGCCAGTCGGATGACTAGCGAAATGTCTTCAAGAACTACATTTCAAGTCCAGTTGATCTAATTGAATACAACAGATATACCATGACCTGGATGAATGAGAACCTTCACAAGCATATAGTGTTTATACTTTATGTATATTCTTATTTTGTTCCAATTTAGTTTTAGCTTCCGTAATTACAGTTTTGGGTTACCCTCATATTTACATTTTTGGCACATTTCTTCTATTTGTTCCTTCTTTCTTTATGGATCGTTTACTAGTCTCCCCACTCTACATAGTTGGCTATATAGAATGGATCTCTTGAAATGAGTAGGATGATGGCTGTGGAAATGTTGTAATTGGTTTTTGTCAGTGGGTTTTGTGTATAGTTCCATTTTCACCCCTTCTGTATAATTTTTCACTATTTTAACATCCAACATTGGACAGTGTTCATCACTCATTATATAACTTCTTTTTCAGCAACTAAGGTAGCATCTCCTACCAACAAGTAAATTGTAGATTTCTATTTTCTAAAGGTGCCTTGTGGTAATTGTAAATTGTCCCTTTAAAGCACTCTTTTAAATAGTTTTTTCATTGAAGTTTCCAATAAACAGGCAAGAATGCCAACTGATCTGCTTTAAAAACAATCTGAAACCATTTGGCTACCTATATCATTCCTTTCAGACAGATCATTTTGTTGCATATATAGCCACTCAAACAACTGATTCCCATGTAGAAAGTGATGTTGGCCAGACACTACATCGACATTACACCAATTTGAGATTTAATCCAAGATGAATGTCAAATTGATTGTAATATTTGGGGGTTTGGACCTAACAAAAGGAAGTTTCCTGTGAGTGAAACGAACTTGTGAGTGTCCCATTCTCTTAAGGACCTTGATCTCAAGGACATAGAAAAAGAAGGCCATTGAAACAAGAAGGGCAATTAAACAAGGTTTGTGCGTCACTGTGTTGGTGTGGTGTATTAGAAGGGACAGTTTTGTCAGTACCATGCAATGTGCATCGTGCCACATGTATAGGAACCTGGAGCAGATGTTCCGGGGAACCTATGTCTGTGTCAGGTGTGAGTGGGTTGCCCGTTTGGAAGCTGAGGTGGAGAGTCTAAGGGGGCAGCTTGCAGCATTGCGGGGATTGGCAGAACTGGGGGGTCAGCAGGCACTGGCTGGGGCCAGTATAGAGGTGGGTGGAAGAGGGACAAGAAAGGATGAGGAAGGAGGTAGTTTTGTTAGGGTTACTAGGGGAAGTGGGGGATGGAAGAGTAGGGGGGCTTCTTCCCAGATTGTCCATCCCAACAGATTTGCCGCCTTAGGTAATGAAGTGGAGGAGGACACCTCGGAATTAGCATGTATGGAGGGGGCTAGTCCCTTGAGCACCCAGGGGACTGCCATCTCTGATATAAGGGAGGAGAAACGAAGGGTCAGGAATGCAAGGCAGGTGGTAGTGGTAGGGGACTCCATTATAAGGAAGGTAGATAGGGTAATCTGCCGCCAAGACCCTACATGCCGGACTGTGTGTTGCCTGCCTGGTGCTAGGGTTCGGCATGTGGTGGATCGTGTAGACAGATTATTGGGTGGGGCCAGGTGTGACCCGGCGGTCTTGGTTCACATTGGTGCCAATGACAAAGTTAGAGGTGGAGGTGAGGTCCTTAAACATGATTTCCGAGAACTAGAGGCCAAGATAAAAGCAAGGACCTCCAGGGTAGTGTTTTCAGAAATACTACCACAGCCACGTGCTAAGCCAGGGAGACAGCGAGAGCTTAGGACCATTAATGCGTGGCTAAGAGAGTGGTGTAAGGAAGAAGGGTTTGGGTTTATTGAGAACTGGGCAGACTTTGCTGTCGGCTACAGGCTCTTTAGTAGGGATGGGTTGCACCTCACTGATGGTGGTGCAGCTGTTTTAGGGGAGAAGTTGGCTAGAGGGTTGGAGGAGATTTTAAACTAGGTTTGGGGGGGGAGGGTATTAGCAGTCTCACTGGGATAGATAGTCCAGGAGGAAAGCAGGGTGTAGATAGGCCAGTGGTGGGCGGAAAGGGGGTGGGGCTAGCATAGGGGATAGGGAGGAATGTGTATTAAAGTGTACGAATAAATTACATAATCTAAAATGTATGTTTGCAAATGCGAGAAGCCTGGCTGACAAAATGGGTGAATTGGAAATGATGGCATTGAATGAAAAGTATGATGTAATAGGTATAGCAGAAATGTGGTTGAACAGTTCTCACGACTGTAAATATAGAAGGATATGCCTTGTTTAGGCAGGACAGAAAAAAAAGGAAAGGGGGAGGAGTATGTGTTTATGTTAAAAAAGAATTAAAGCCAAATTTAAAAGAAGAGATAACTGGTGATATGGATGATAAAGTGGAGGCAATATGGGTGGAATTAGGCAACAGTAAAGGGGGTAATGTCATTGTTGGTGTCTGCTATAAGCCGCCAAATGCTAGCAGAGAGGAGGTGAGTCAACTTCATATGCAGTTGGCAAGGGCTGCAAGTTTGGGGAGTGTGCTCATTATGGGGGACTTCATTTACCCTGACTTGATTGGTGTGGTGGAACTGCCATCACAGAAAAAGGCGATGAGTTCCTGAATTTGCTGCAGATATTTTCTCTCACAGGTGGTTGAGGTTCCTACTAGAAAGGAGCTCTGTTGGATCTGGTAATATCTAACATTGTGGAGCGCATTATAGATATAAGGTAACTGGAGGCTTAGGGAATAGTGACCATGAAATAGTGGCATTTGGACTTTGTTATCGAAAGGAAAAGTGCGCTGGGTTAACAAAGACATTTATTTCAGGAAAGCAAATTTTCCCAGGTTAAAGCAGCTCTTCAGAATGTCAACTGGGATAATGTATTATCAGGTAAAGGTACTGAACAGAAGTGGACTATGTTCAGGGGATTTTAAGCCATTTCACATCTAAATTTATACCCTTGGGAAAAAATGTAAAAAAAATAAATCCGCGCCCATGTGGCTGAATTCTGATGTAAAGAGGCAAATGGTAAGGAAGAAAAAGGCATTTAAAACCTTTAAGGCAGAGGGAACGGAAAGGGCCTTTAGGGATTAAAAAACTGTAACAAGGAGTGTAGAAAGCAATCAAACTAGCTAAAATTAATAATGAAGTTAGGATAGCCGAAGAAAGCATCACTAAGCCTAAACATTTTTTTATAATTTAATAGTAAGAAGATGAGGACTGAGAATGTGGCACCATTAATTAATGGGGATAAGTTAGTTACGGAGGATGGCGATAAAGCAAATGTCTTGAATAATTTTTTCCCCTCTGTATACACTATAGAAGATCCAAGTACAGATATCATAGAGTATAGTAGCAAAAATGGTATACAAGATTCAAGTTCACTTTGGTTAACCGAGCATATGGTACAGAAGAACTAAATAAGGTTATATTAATAAATCTCCTGGACCGGATAAAACATCCTCGGGTACTTAAGGAGCTAAGTTCAGTTTTATCTAGGCCATTGTTTCTTATTTTTGCTGATTCCCTCATGTCCAGTGGTGTGCCTCTGGATTGGAAAAGGGCTGATGTTATTCCAATATTCAAAAAGGGTAGTCGTTCACAGCCGGGTAATTACAGGCCTGTAAGTTTAACTTCATGGGTGGAAGATCCTGGAAAGTTTAATAAGGGAACATCTTCTAGAGTATGTTTCAAAGACTGACATTATAAGTAATAACCAGCATGGATTTAGGAGGAATAGATCTTGTCAAACTAACTTGCTTGGCTTTTATGAGGAAGTAAGTTAGAAATGTAGACTCTGGTATAGCAATAGATGTAGTTTACTTGGATTTTGCAAAGGCTTTTGATACAGTCCCCCCATAGGCGACTAATGAATAAGCTAGGTCTGTTGGTCTGGGGAGTCACATTTGTACATGGATAGAAAATTGGTTAATGAATAGGGTGCAGAGAGTAGTTTTTTAATGGGGCTTCATCATTATGGACTAAAGTGCTAAGTGGGGTGCCACAGGGTTCTGTGTTGGGGCCGCTTCTATTTAATCTATTTATTAATGATTTGGAAGTGGGTATTGTCAGCATGGTTTCTCTGTGTTTGCTGACGACACAAAACTTTGTCGACCATTAAAAACTTCAGAGGGTGTGCAATTGTTGCAAGGGGATCTAGATAGATTATCACATTGGGCTGCTAAGTGGCAGATGAAATTCAATGTGGATAAATGTAAGGTGATGCATTTTGGACTTAAAATACTTGTGCTACTTAACTATAAATGGCTCTGTGTTAAGTGAATCCCTGTTGGAAAGGGATCTTGAAGTTTGGTGGATAACAAACTTAAAGGGCAACTAAAGCCACAGAACAACACTGAATCAGAAGGCAGAACACCTTGATATAAAACCAGTAATCTGTGTCTTACACGTCATTTGATACAGGCGCTGGGAAATTTACCTAAATAACATATGGTTTGTGCTTTACTTCTCAGCATTCTAGTATCACACAGTTTGGTCAACGACCATTATGTTCTGCACATGCTCAGTCCTTAGCTATGGCACAATTTGTTACAGTTGGTCACACCCATTATAATATCTAGCCAATCCTTTTACAGGACAGATAAAGAAAGAAGCATATGCCTGAGGTCAGGAGGTGTGGTCTGACACTGCACATACACACAGATACTTCATCCAGTTCTTAACAGGCTTTGATTTACTTTAACAGAGTTTACTAAGTGGCATTTTATAGTTTTAATTGGTGTTTTTAGGGGGGTTATTTTCAGATTCTGGAGTATAAAAAATTAGGTTTAGTTCTCCTTTAAAGGCAGCAACAGTGCCAGGCGGCAACAGCCAGAGCCAGCATGGTATTGTCTTGTATAAAGAGAGGTATGGATTCAAGGGAGGAAAATGTATTTCTCCCTCTTTACAAAGCATTGGTAAGGCCTCATTTGGAATATCAGTGCAATTTTGGAATCCTGTGTACAAAAGGACATCTTTGAAATGGAAAGGGTTCAGAGAAGGGCAACTAAATTAATAAGGGGATTGGGGAGCTTGAATATGAAGAGAGACTGGAAAAGTTACAATTATGTATGCTGGAGAATAGGCGCTTGCGTGGGGATATGATTACTGTGTATAAATACTTTAACGGGCCACACAATAAACTATCTGGGGCATTGTTCACCAATAGAACTGTCAAAGGACACGAGGACATCCTTAAGACTTGAAGAAAAAGGTTTAGGCTTCAAGCTCGAAAGGGTTTTTTACTGTGAGAACGGTAAAGCTATGGAACTGTCTTCCAGTGGACGTTGTAATGGCGGTTCATTGGTCTTTTAAAAAAAAAGCTGGATAGTTTCTGCAACAAGAAAATGTTGCAGTTACTGGTATGATACCGTAAAGTAGAGTTGATCCAGGGAAATTTCCGATTGCCACTTGGAGTCAGGAAGGAATTTTTTCCCCTTCATAAATTTGGTGGGGGTTTTTTGCCTTCATCTGGATCAACAGTTAGACAGGAAATGAGGATATTGCTAGATGGGTTGGACTGGATGGACGTTTGTCTTTATTCAACCTCAAATACTATACTATACTATACTAATATTGAATAGAGCACAATCTTTACCTGACAACATTCACATGATATTTCCCAGCTAGATTTCCTTCTTCTTCAGATTATTTTGCTTGCATTAATAATGCCCACATTACATATATTTGACAAACCGGCTTGTACGTAGACTAATGACGGGATGTCACTACATATCTGCCTAGGATTAGCCAAACTAGTTTTCAATGGTTGACTAGAATACTAAAATGTGATTTTTATCCTTCTAAACCTAAAGAATTATATTGTCTGGATACAATTGGATTCATTTTAGACAACGTGTTTAAAATACATAAATTGTGCAAGGTGTCCCTTTAGCCCTTTGGGCCATATGTAAAAACTTGCATGATCGCAATCGTTGATTATCACAATCGTAGATATACGACAGCAATAGTAAATTTACAATTCTGATAATGCTCGGTAAAGGCTCGATATCGCTAAAAAGGGATAATGTGCCTTTATAAATATGGCCCTACACAAATTGTTAGAAACAGCATGCCATTGAAGCAGACAGTATTAGCTTAGATGGAAAACAACTTTGGTGCCCAGAAACATTTTAAAGGCAGTTTAGGAATGACCACCAAGCTAATTAAAGGTATGGAGCAAGATGTTTTAACAACCCTAAAAAAATGTATTTCATTAGATAATTGATTGACTTTTTATGCATCTGTGACTTTTGCTTATGTTAATACATACAGTAACTAAATAGGATGTTACAAATACACTTTACAATTTTCATACAATACTACAATTGTTTAATATAAGGGCCTGCACTACTATGGTGCGTTGCCATCTTAGGGCTCATTCAAACTGTGTTCATTTTTGCATATTATTACATGGTTTGTGTGCAATTTTTCCACAATTACTAGCTGGTGGTTTTAGCAAGGAAAAACGTATTATCGTCTATTTTACAAAACTTCAATAGAGTAAATGAAGTCTTTATGCTCCAGTCCAAAACGTCAAAAACTGGTTCGGCAGGTTTTTCAGCTCTTACCATAATTAAACGAACTGTTCCTCTATGGGGCATTAAAACATTTTCAACAACTGTAAGTTCCTTAAATACTGTTTAATAAAGCATAGGTTGAGCGTACAATATGCTTAAGGTTTTTTTTTTTTTTAAAGACATCTAAAAGTAAAATGTAAAAAATTTTATTTTAGATACTATGTTTGTAGAATGACAGTTTAAATCTGGCCCATAAAAACAAACAATTACCAACAGCCTTAAGGGCTACTACTACAAATAAAAATCTCTTGGCTGGAATTTTTGGGCTAAAGTCTTCTAGTTTTACAGCTCATTTTGGACCTTGATCAATCCTGGACCATTGTTTTCAGATAGTAATAGCAAGCTGGGTACCTGGGTAATAGCAAGCTGGGTAAAATTGAAAGTTTAAAAAAAAGAAATAGAAAAATTGATAAGATAAATAAAATGCATTGTTAATTCACAGAAAACAGGATAAGTTTAGCCTCTCATTTTACCCCTTAGGGTTTACTGTCTGCAACAACCAAATCCAGTATGCTTCTCTTTTTAATATTTTTTTCTCAATATCTCCTCCTTCTTGCACCTGTTCTAATACTTGCCATCTCAATTGGCTTATATTATGTGTTTTGTCTTTGAAGTGCCTGGCTACACTCGATTTCATATCCTCATTTCGTATATTACCCCTATGTTTGTTCAATCTTTGCCTCACCATTCTTTTTGTTTGGCCTACATATAGTACGCCCAGGGACGGATTTATACTTTTTTCTCCCCTAGGCCAGCTAACTTGTACTTTCTGTTCCCCTCCCCCACCCGTACGTGGTAATTCATTGGCTGAAGCGGAGCTTTGTGAGTGGGAGAGGTGCCCATAGCAAATCAGCAATCGCTGCACATTTAACAGAGACCGGTAAGGCTCTGTTGTGTGCCAAATTATGTGCAATGTGTAAATTTAATATGGGAATGCAATACTGCCTAACTTGAAAAAAAAATGTTGTTTTATTTTGCCTCCCCAGGCCGCGGCCTAGTGGGAAATCCGGCCCTAAGTACGCCACAGGGACATTTTAGGGCATAAATGACTCCATTTGGCACATAAAGAAACCTTTTAATTTAATAGCTGTTCCCTTACTTGGGTGCATGACCTCATCCCCTTGTATGATGCCAGAGCAATTTTGAAAATTCAAACATGGGAATGTTCCTATTGTGGGTTTTGAGAGGAATCTCTAGGTTGTAGTTTTCCTTACTGGCGGATCTATATCACTTTTAACCAGGATAAGTTCCTTCCCCTCTTGTAGGCAAACCTTGGTTTATTTTTACATATTTCTGACAAATGTTTATCAGCTGCCAACACTGGCCAATATTTCTTTATGATTTTCTTCACTTCTACAGAGTTTTCCTCATATTTACTGACAAATGTGAATATATCCTCTTTTCTATTCACTTTTTTTTTGTTTTAATAAATCCTCCCTTGGTATCTCCGCTATTCTGTCTTCTCACCTTCTCCAACCTTGATTTCTTGTAACCTCTATTCTGGAACATCCCCATCATCATCTCGCTGTGTTTAGCAAATTCACTGTCGCTGGAGTTTATTCTTCTACAACGTAACAACTGGCTTTTAGGGAGACATTTAATGCACTCTAGTGGGTGGAAACTCTGTGGATGCAGGTATGTCGGTCTATCTGTGGGTTTCCTATATAGACTACTCTGTATCTTGTCTTCCTCAAGTGAAACTTCTATATCTAAAAATGAATCTTATCTTTACTGTATTCCAATGTTAATTTTATGGTTTGATGCACCCTATTTACATATTCCTTAAATTTAAGTAATATCACCTCTGGGCCTATCCACACAAAGAAAATATTGTCAATAAATCTGTAGTAATAGTATAGAAATTTAGGGAACATATTTTGTAATATGGCTTTTTCTTTAAGTGTATACATGAAAATATTAGCAATAGGCTGGTGCCGTATGGGCACCCATGCTTGTGCCTTGTACCTGTTCGTAAAATGTTTTTTGAAATCTAAAGTAATTCTTGGTTAGGACGATATCTAGCAGCATAGAAAGAAATTTTACCATTTGATCATCCCCTCCTAATTCAGTATATAACCATTTTTCAATACTTTTGATCCCCATATCATGTGGCATATTAGTATACAAGCTGGTTACATCCATGGTACATAACAAGACTTCTTTCCCTTTAAATTCCAAATTTTTGATTTTATTAAAAAAATCTGTTGTATCCTTTAGGATCGTGAGTAGTTTACATACAATGGGCTGTAAGTAGTTATCTATAAGCATTGACAATGTTTGAAATACTGAGTTGCATGCAGACACTATAGGTCTCCCTGGTGGATTAATAGGATATTTATGTATCTTTGGGAGATGGTAAAACACAGGTACTCTGGGATTTCCCATTGTCAATTCTCTCAGTTCTCCACTGATCAGGCCATCACAGACTGCTTCATTAAGCAATATTTCTATTTCCTTTTTAACCTTGTGTGGGGTCCTGCAACATTATTTTATAATGGGATTCATTTTGCAATTGCCTCATAGCCTCATTCACATAATCAGCCTTGTCCATTATGACTATGGCACCACCTTTATCTGCCTTCTTGATTATAATAGATTCATCACCCTGAAGATTTTTAAGTGCCTCCCTTTCTTTCTTAGGTAAGTTCCCAACGCATTTATGTTGTTTTTCCCAAAGCTTCCTACATTCCCCTAGGACCAATTCCTGAAATGTATTTATAGCTTCACATTTACCCTGCATATGCACTTTTAATTTATGAGTAGCATGTTTATGGGGGATATTTGTAGTAGTGATTTTATATGGTTAAGTATTTTAGTGTTTTTATACTCCTAGGCAGAATAGGGAAATGAAAGAAGGATGTATAAGGTATAAGGGATCCCCTATGTCCACCAATTAGAAACTGAAAATGGTGAAGTTATCGTTTATTGTGTCAATATGGGAATGTACCACTAGATGAAGCTATTGGTGTTGTAGTAAGATACTGAGGGATGCACTAGGGGGCACTCTAAAACGGACTATAAAAAGCATGTAGTTTGATGACTCTGTGACACTTGATAAAGGTCACAGTGCCAAAACTTTGTGTTGTTATCTGCACTTAATAAAGAGGGATTCCCCCTTTTGAAAGCCACGTAACCATTGGTTTCAGAGCCAAAAGCTTGCCTCCTTCTGTGGGCTGGTGGTCCAAACGACAAAATGGCGAGATTGTATGTAAAGCATTTTAATAAAACAGACATTTCTACCAAACATTCCAGGTAACAGTAATTAAAGGAGAACTAAAGTGTTCAGACTTCAATTAGACAGAGCACATTTGCAAAGATACAACAAACTGTCTCTCACTCTCTCCCTTTGCTGTGGCTTCTGAATGATTTATGAAATAAACCTGTCGGTACTAGGGGTGCTATAATCCACCTCTCACCTATTTTGGTGAAAGTGTGTTTAGTGCACTTCACATGCTCTCTTCTGCACAACAGATCAAAATAAGGATGCTGCAACCTTGCCCCCTAGAAGATGGCAGCCAACAGAGACCTGCCTCTTTTAGTCACAAATTATGTTATAGACGATCCTGCCTCTCAGAGAACACAGACAATCGCAAAGAACAGTGTGCAATAGTTTAGTTTGTTTTTAAACAAATCTATGTTCCCCCACACATTACTTTACCTTTCATACAGTTTAAGTGTGGGGAATTGAACTTATAACCTCATGGGCTGTGTGTTAAATGGAAGTACACCATTAACCTGCCACATTACCACAGCTAATACAAATAAGAGGTAAACTTAGAAACTATCTTTTGCTAGGAACAAAATGGAAGGCTCTTTAAAGACTGCATGGGCTGGGATTTTATGGGCAGCAATATGAAAATTACAGAATCTACTTCTTATATGAACGTAAATTAAACTTACTAGACAAGTGTCTTGCAATGTATAGGTGTTTTAGAAAGAAAAAAAAAAAAAGTTTAGTGCTCTCTCAATGGGAATGACCAGACAGGGCTGCATGGTCTTATATATGTTTTGTTACAAGTCTTTGGAACTAGTTCTTGTATGAACTTGTTTGTTCTCAAATGAATACATTTTAAGTGTTTTTTACTTCAGAGGCTTTAACTCATTAAAGTTAAGTCATCATCTAAACTAGGTCTTAGAGGGCCACATCTATAATTAATGTTTTACATGGTAACAGAGTACCAGGGTGGATAGCGCCTTCATTTCTACAGCCTACATTTATGGCCCAAACTTTTGGCAGGGACACAAATAATTAGCATAAAAAGTTAACATAATAACAAAACCCAACTTACACTATATTTTGGTAATGGCACAAATTGATTACCTAACTTTATTTCAGTATAGCTATGTCATCAGCGCAGGCTATGGTATGAACTATTTAAGCCAAAAACAGATTGCTATAAAAGAGGGGCAAATGTGCTTGGAATTTGGAGTTAGCAAAGGTGACTTCCAAAGAAATGCATACAACCATCATTGCATCGAAATAGCCTCATATGCAAGGAAAATGCTGCTAAGAACACTGCACCCAAAATCATTTTACCATATACCCATCACTGCAATAATGAATGCTTCAGGTTGTCCAAAAGTGTTTAGAAAGTGCCAGGACCATTCTTCTTGAGTCCTTTGCAGAAAAATATTGCTACCAGTGCAGAATTTACTCAGTATTGGTAGCAGGTAGGTGTGAGTGCAATTGCATGCAAAGCGTGGAGTCAATTTTGGAGAACGGCCTTGAATCAAGAAAAACATCATTGGACTGTAGGAGACTGGTGAAAAATCGATTGCACTGAGAAGAAAAGGTATATAAATGCCCTACAAGCTACAAGAGCAACTTTTCCAAGGTATTTTTCAGCATAATGAAGCTCATGGTCAGCAAAAGTGACCACGAAGAAGCACAAAGATCAAAACACTGAAATTCTTGACCCATGGTCAGGATCCCCAGATCTTATGTTGGCCATAAACGTAACTATCAAGATCACGTGTATGGACAATCGTACATTATTTTTTTTTCTATGAGGACAGAAATTCTTTTTTCGACAGCCAATACGATAGTACGTTTGCATTGTAGCGTCTATGGCCACCATTGGTCTCAAAGTGGGTGGACAAGCAAAATCCCACAAATCATTATCAACTCCTTCAGATCTTTTAGATTTTGCTTTAGAATGAAGGGTCAACATTGTAAATATCAACGCTCTGCATAAATTTGAATAAAAAAAATCTAATATTATAGCAGCAAAGTTTGCAAAACACATTTGTTCCTCCCTAATCTATGACATGACAGGGTTTGTCAGGAGACCTTTAGCCTTAAGCATGAGCAAAATGTGCTTTGGCAAATGGTACACTAATGCACAGCTCTCCACATGTGCGGAATTTAATATTTAGAGCTCCTATTGTGTTATTTATTGCTTTGTTCATATAGTAATGTATCCAATAAATAAAACATACAAGGAGACCTATACAGAGATTCTAATACAAATAAAGCAGCCACTTTAATGTTTACAAGACCAGATAAACAATGTGTCTCATTTAATAGTTACAAAGCTTAACAATTAAGCTATAGGAGTGATAAAATTATTAATAAATTACTTAACACAAGACAAACGCAAAAACCCTAAAACAATTTTTTTTTGCCAAAGCCTTTAAAAAAATACAAATTATTATAGAATATACTTGTTTTGCCCACCTGCGGTCATTTTTATGGAAACAGAACACCATTATTTTTGCATTAGCGTTAAAAGGTATTTTAAGGTTATTAATAACCTTTCAGCAACTCAATTCCTGTTCAGAGGTTTTATAGTTGGCATATAAGAATATGCAAATATGAAGGAAGATTTTAGGGCAAAAATGAGAGTTTAACAGACATCAAGGTTGGCATACTAAAATGTTATACTATTGAAGGAAATTTCTCAGATGTATCAATGTGCACTGCATTAGAGACTTCTTTTCCTTTCACCTAAATAATGGCACAAATATGGTACTTAAAGTGATTCTACGGAATCTATACTGGGAAACATCTATATGAGGAAACATTTTTTTCCTCATTTCTTCCCTATTTCTTTAGATATCCACCGGTGAATTCCCCTCTCCCAGTTGCTGGCTGATAGTGATTACAGAGCATGTCAGACTATACAGATAGTCAGGTCTGATAAAGGAGGTGTATATTAAAAGATGGAGAATGGATACTGAGCATGGCCAAACAAGTATTGAATTAAAGGCGTGCCTCAACACACAACTCAAAGTAAATGCTTGTATTTAATTATAGATTTAGATTAGGCTAAGTAATTTTAAAAGTATAGTTGCCCTTTCAGTGGACTGGAAAGTGTAGTTTCACATGGACGGAATACACTCTTTCAGTGCTCGTTTTCTGGTTCATTGGTGAAGGCAATACTGAAATGCTAGGAGTATTTTTTCATTAGCAGTAAAATATCTTGAACCACTGTTCAGTTTGGCCACAAACTGAACATGTGACAATAGCCTAAGTGCTGTGCTCATCATGAGTTGGGAGGGTATCCACTTGCCTATTGCTATGGGTTATTTATTATTACTGTAGGAATCACAATAGGGGCCAGTCATTTTTGAATAAAATAAATGTCCCTTTAAAACCTGAATTGGTCTTTCTGGAGGGATTGTGTCTGTGTACGGCTATCTCAAGGGCACATTTGTTTTTGTAATTGAATGTTGTATTTGAAAGATGTTTTTAAATTATCTGTTCATGTGAAACTAAAATGTAAGACAGAAAAGTTTCTATAAAAAGTTTTAATCGTCATCTCTGAATGGGCAGCATTATGGAGAAATAATTTATAATTATGCAGGTTTATGGCATTTATTGATTTCTGCATCCTTCCATTCTTGACCTTAACAATTGGTTTTATGAGAGCTATTTACTTGACAGCTCTTGCGAGGTGAGAGAAGTAAAGGTTGTAGGGGCTAGAGAATTCACAGAGCATGTGGGATCAACTTAGTAAAAGCCAGAAACCAACAGAATTAAACATTTCTCCAAAATGCTTCTAATTTTTAAAGGTGAAAGATACAGCAAAGTAATCATTAGTGTGGTTATTTCATATTTTAGATAAAATTCTTGTCTATTCTTAATTTTTAATATTCTTATAAAATTGATGTTATTTGAACCATTTATCTAGTTTTTACAAACCCCAAACACAGACCTTTTTTTTTGTCACTTGGTGTATACAGTAAACACACAAAACTTTGAATAAAAAGAAAATTAACTTGACTTAATTTTAGATGGCAATACTATGCAGGATCAAAATTATTATTAGCGTTTTCATTGAAAAAAAATTCTGCATTGCCTGTGAGGACGGTCAGTATGGAGACAGCTCTGCTGGTGTATATACACGTTTGGACATAAATAGGTCTGATTTAGAGCTCCACATTACTAGAAAAGGCATTTGCACAAAATAAGTGTACCTGAAGGCTGCAATTATAAAGGGACATTTTTGCAAATATGACGAGGCAAACTGCACAATGTCAGCTGCAGTGACAAGAGAATGGGGGGGGGGGGGAGGAGAGGCTAGTTTCTGATTTATGACCTAAAACATTAAGATTAATGTTGGGAATACATGTCCAAAAAAACAACAACCAGACAGACACAATACACATGATCCGATCCTTGTACAATATTTGGATATCTGGATATTGTACGATCATAATCTGGTGTATAGCCACCAACAGTCTCTTTCACAGTATGAATATATTTAGAGGTTATGAAGGCTACTAGGCATGAGAACAACTAAAAATTTAGGAGGCACATAAGAAATGAATTGCTGGAATTATAGGGTTATATGGTCACATCTCATCATCAAGTCCATAGTCTTCTTCTGGGAAGTCTCCCACAATAACAGTTTGTGGCTTAACAAAGGCACCGTACTTTGGCAAACATGTGAAGTATTGTTTTCCTTCAACCCTAGGGGAAAAGGAAGGCAGGTAAAGAAAAGGCAGGCATGTGATATCACACATTAAAGCAGTTTACAAAAGAAGAACAGAAAGCAAAGGTTTAAGTATTCTTACATTTATTTTAAACAACTTAAAACTCCCAAAAAACAGTGAATTACGAGACTTCGCCAAAAATCCCTTAGCCAGCCTATTTTCTGCCACCAACTCCTCTTAACCGATTTCTGTACTGTACCACTGCTTCTGCTTTCCCTCTGCCTACTCCTTCGCTCTCATGAGAAATATAACATGGGAGTCTGAGATTAGTCCAGTAAACGGCAATGAATGGGATAAAGCTTTGATGGCTCACACAGTGTCACCCAAAGTGTCGGAAAGACTGACAAGGAACAAAGACATTCTATGTTTTAATTATCAATTTTCTGTTAAGGCATTTACCTAATTATTATGCGGTTCCTTAAACTTTAACTGTTCTTAGTGGGGCTTTCAGACTATGGGGGAATATACATTTGGGTTTAAAATTCCTTTAATATTAAAAAAAAAAAATGATAAAAATGATTATCTAGCTAAAATGGTAACTGCTTTTATTATTACTTATTCTTTTTAGCAACATAAATAAGCTAAAAGCATTCTCTTTTTGCATACCAATAGGCTAAAACAATAAAAGAGTAACTGTGCTACAACTAGGAATACTTTTCATACCAAATTTTAGCAATTTTTCAAAAAAAGTATCATTTAGAAATCCATCAGAACAAACATGTAACGCATACCGAGACAACACTGTTTTAAGCATCATTGTAGCGCAAGAACCAATGACTGACAGCTTTTCTGTGTATTTTATTTATATATTTTAAAGGACTAGGTTAAATGTTTCCTCTAATATCTTTTTGGTTGTGTGCAAATGTATATAATCTGTGCGGACACAAAAGCAAATTTTGTGCAATACACTTTAGTTTCAGATTCCGTATTCAGTACGTTCAATGCTCAATCTAATTGTGCCAGGGATTCCACCACAACAGATATAATGTACTTATAAGATTGGACATGAGAGAGCCACACACTCACTCAAATGCTTAAAGTGCTATTTATTAGGAGTGAAGCACAACAGGTTTCGAATCATTTTGGGTTTTTCATCAGGTGCTTCATTTCGGTTCTTCATCTTCAACTTGTACCTGATGAAGAACCGAAATGGTTCGAAACATGTTTTGCTTCACTCCTAATAAATAGCATTTTAAGCATTTGACCTAGTGTGTGGCTCTCGTGTCCAATCTTCTAACTACACTCATGTTACCTATATAATTACCAAAATGTTTGTGTGCACTCTATTTTAACATGTGTGAGTTATGTGCACACTCCTGAGCACAAATCTTAGAGGGAACACTGACTAGTGCTAGCGTATGCATTTTAGTGTTAAATAATCTTATTGATTTTTCCAAATATTACATGAAAAAGAAACAAATAAAACTAAACTAGGTAAGTGGCATGTGTTCAAAGAAAGTATCATGAGTGATGTAAAGAATCAGAGAATTTGTAGCTGTGAGTTAAAAGGTAAGCTTATGCCTTTCCCACAGTTTTAATGTGGTCTCAGTACATGGACTGATAGGAGGGTAATGCCTCAGCCTATTGTAACCCATCTCAGGGGTCTATTTTGCAGTGCCAAGTTACCAAATGAGTAAGCTGAGCAGCTAAATAATATTTTAACAGTCATCTCCTCTTGGTGTTTCAGTATATAGATGATAATCCTATTGATCAGGGCGTTATACCCTCCCATTTAATACACTGCACAATAGTTTTATGAATTGGTTCCAATCTGGTCTTGGACAACTAGACATATATGGACAGTACAGTTCGCAAGGCAACCTTCATTTTAAATGAAATAATTTCAACATTTTCACCATCTATCAATATCGGATTTCACAGCTTTAAACAATGGAACATAATTATGTCATAAAGGTTCAACCCTGGGGGCATATTACAACTGCCAAATACGGAAACCCTGACTGTCGCCATTGAAAAAAAAAATTTAAAAGGTTAATAGTTTTTGTGTGCATCCTTTCTAAATAGGACATTCTTTCTATGGCCTTCTTAGTTTCCACTTATCTAACTAGACTTACATCCTCACACTTATTGAACCAGAACACAAAATCCACTTGACTATTCTAAAGATAGATTTAGAACAGTGATGCCCAACCTGCGGCCCAAGCCTGGCCGCATTTTTTCGCAGCCCACACAGAGCCGTGGGAGGGCGTGGGCATTCCGGGGAAGGAGCTACTGAACACTCAGTGTTCAGAGCTGCTAGTGTGGCCCCCAGCATCGGCTGGGTTGGGCACCCCTGATTTAGAATATTTACATACCTACATATGCTTGTGACACCTGGCTGTGATATGCTAATTGGGATTTTCCAGGGTACATAATTGCCACAGATTCTTGTACAAGTCATTCTGAATTGAGAAAGCCAGTCGGATGACTAGCGAAACGTCTTCAAGAACTACATTTCAAGTCCAGTTGATCTAATTGAATACAACAGTACATACCTACATACTTGAGCAATCTGCAGCATGCATCTAAATTATCTCCCAAATAGCCAGGCAGTATTCATAACAAACTAACAAATACATTGGAACAGTAACGGAGTGTAAAAAAATATTAAGAACAGTAATGGAGCGTATGATACCACTACAGTAATTTGCATTTAGCCATTATGACCCATAGATTTATATGGATTAGGCAAGTGTATTTGCAATCATTTCTATTTTTTCAGTGTGCCTGACCTAACCCTTTAAACAGCTTTTTGCGCATGTGCACCATGTGGCCACAAGTCTGAATATCAGTCGTATACTGTGAAGATTTTATACTTTTTTGCCTGTACTAGACACCTAAATGAATAGCATACAGCCTGGTAGAGCACTCTGCTCCTCTGCAAATCACAAGAGACCGCTGTCCATAAAAACTTCTTTATTGATACATGCTGGAAGTAATACGGTTACATAAAAGCACGACCGCCTGATGCATTTCGGGCCTGCCTTCAACCCTTAATCATAGGCATAGTACTAGTACTAGACACCTACCTCACACCCTATTTGGACTTGTCAAAATATTTTAGCTACCTAAAATTCTATACACCCTGCAGCATTCCCTGAACTATATACTTCAGATTCCTTCTTTCAATCACTCAATTTCCTTATTTTCCGTTTCTATGGGCCGGTCAGACCAAGCACCTTAAACCCATGCCAGCTTGGCTCTTCCATACTTTAAATTCTACTATTTAGCTAGTCAAACTAAGTTACTGGCTGAACACAACAAAGTAACCAATCCAGTCAGACTGCATGTTATGCTTATACATTAAAAAGGATTGCCAGTAGCATACATAAACAATACCAAGGATAATGCTAAGTGGTGACAGTGCTGTGTGCAATCTATTAAAACTTGATAAGAGGTTAATAAATTTACCCAGCAACAAGCTATACCAACAACACCCATCTTGCAGTTTCCTCTTTAACTAGACAGGTCTAACAGAGGAATAAAAACTGCAGGAATGTTATAGTGAACTTTGGCTAGGGAATATCACCTCCACCTTTCCTACATGTTTAGAGTCTTAAATACCTCAAAATCACTGTCTGCAAGCAAACTTTTTACCACACCCTCCTCTGCAGCTAAAACCCAAAGAGACGAACATCCATCCTTCAATAAAAATTAGGGATGGATGTTAGTCTGCTTCCCCGGGGAAGAAGCATGCTCAGCTAAGACTTAATGCTGGGGAAATCAGGAAGTACCTGGGCGGAAAATTGACAGTTGGGAAGGAGGCTATTCATGCAGGCTGAGGCTGGTCCCATGACTACAAGCTGGTCACATGGCTGAAAGCAGGAAGTAATATTCCTGAACCTTTCTAGCAATAGCTTCTCACAAATGTTATCTAGAGATGTGATTTAGGCTTTAATTTGAAGGTGCGATGGAAGGCTTTTTATATAATTCCAACTAGTTTGGAAGAATTTGAGACCGTAGTTACCCTTTAATAAGTGAAAGTGTATAATTGTACATCATTTACTGGTTTATTATACAAGCCAGTAAATTACCTTATTGTTACGTTAGATTGGTATCCATCTTGGTATGTACGACTCAGGAAACCATTTTTCTCTTTTAAGCTCATAAGTACAAAATAGAGTGAATTTTAAAGACAAAAATTGCGTATCATGAGCTCTCACCTTCCATCATGTTTTCCAAGAGGTTCATCGTATTTCACTCCAACCCAATACCCTGGTTTAAAGTCTGCTAAACCTAAAAAGTGAAGCAATTAGATACAGCTAAGTAGATAATGAGGCAGTTTCAAATATATATATATATATATATATATATATATATATACACATACACACACACACACACATTTATCTGTATATAAAAGGTAGTATCAGCTTTATGAAAATACAATTAAGTAAATCAGATTGCACTCACCAACATACATAACAGTGCCTCTTTTTGTTGGCTGCCCAGAGACTCGAACCTCACACCGGGCCCCCACAGTGATGGATTCTGCTGCTATCCGTTCTTCATCCCGCTTGCGCTCATCGTTTTCTTGTTTCTGCAGTGTTTCCGTCTCATTGAATTTGCCTAACCGGTTTTTCTTAAGGAAGGAGCGCACAGAATCTGTATCAAAAAGCAGAAAACAGAATTACTTGTATACCATGCACATAATAATGTATAGACCAATTACTGAATATAGAATAGTTTTTAAAATCTAAGACCTATCTTTTTAAACAAGTACAGTAAAAGTGTATCCATTATTCTCAGGGAGGTGATATCGCTTTTCCCTACCTCCTCCATTAAATTCAAATATTAGAAAAAGATAACCCAAGTCAACACACAATGCACTTTTTTTTTAAATCTGTTTTTATTTTGTTCAGTCAGGAAAGAAAAACATTTTACATATATGTAGTTAATGATAGTGTATTACAGCTGATAGTTATCAATTTTGTGGTTTTACATAGCGTTCCTCAGCTAAGCGTGCACAATGCTCTTTTTAGGCAATGATTTTATTTATTATGGAAAAAAAGTATCCAACCCTACATTATTAAAAAGTAATTGCCCCCTAACCCTAATAACTGGTTGTGCCACCCTAAGCAGCAATAAAGCATTTGCAATGACTGGCAAATAATATTGCTGTAGAGGATTTTCCCCCCACTCTTCTTTACATAATTGTTTTAATTTAGCCACATTCAAGGGTTTTCCGAGCATAACCAGGCTGCCTTTTAAAAGTCAAGCCATAGAATCTCAAATAGATTAATGACTAGGCCATTCCAAGGTGAACTTGATAGCAGGTGCATAACTGCAGGGGCACGGGCCCAACCACTAAATTGGAGGCCTGGCCCCTGACAAACACCCCTACCCTCCAGGCTCCGTGATCAGATCATACATATGCGGTAAAATGTGCACAATCAGCTGTTTAAAAACAGCTGACCGAGGAGCGTTTTGGAAGGGGATTGCAGATCCTTGTTCTGGGTTCATTTGTGACTTTTTGGAAGAGTTGTCTCAGTGCTCTTGGGGTAATTTTTGTAAGCCGCCCACTCCTAAGTCACCAGGGTCACCACTTTTTCATGTTTTTTCTATTTGTGGTTCACTATAGCCCCATAAAATGTTTTAGAAATAACTTTGTAACGTTTTAGGCATGAGATGGCAATTACTTTTTTCTCATTGTTCCTGAATTTCGTGGCAGGATTCTTCTTTTTTGGGATCTACTTCACATCCATGTAGCTTGAGTGACATCACCTGACCCTCTGATCCTTCCCTGTCCCTGGTCTTAACCATGCACAAAGGAATTGATAACACTTCAGAGACCACAGTTGATCAGACAAGTGATCTCCTGATTCAACAGGTCTGGCAGTAATCAGACCTGGATATGGCTAGTGAAATTAAGCTTTCCAAAAAAAAAAAAAAAAAAAAAAAGGGCTGTTAGGTTTGTTTTTTTTTCCCTTAATAAAATTGTATGTATGTATAATTTTATTTATAAAGGCACCACTTGGGTATGCAGCACTGTACATTATTAAATACAGAGTATACAAAACAGGAGGATAAGTGCTAGCTATTATAGAGATAAATTACATTTTATATATGTATTGATTTTTTTTTCCACAGTGGAGATACCCTTTAATAAAAATTCCCTCTAACTACAGACTCATACAAAGTAAACCTATGGAAAGATACAACTAATCCACAAAAGAAAGTAAGAAAAAAAAAAAAGTAAAAAATGATGTACTGCCACGGTCAACTCTAACTTAAAGGATATGTTCACCCTAAAATCAACTGACTTGTATTTGGAAGCTGCAGCTTTAAGTAATGTGTTACTTTTTTTCCCCCTAGGGCCCCCCTGAGCCTACCTGTGACCATCTGAAGTTACTGACATCTTGGGTTATGGTTGCAGTCTCTTTAGCTAACCCAAGATGTCAGAAACTTCAGATGGTCACTGGTAGGCTCAGATGAGCCCTAGGAAAAAAACCCACATTACTTAAAGGACAACTAAAGCCACAGAACAACACTGAACCAGAAGGCAGAACACCTATATATAAAGCCAGTAATCTGTGTCTTACCTCTCATTTTGATACAGGAGCTGGGAAATGTACCTAAATAACATATGGCTTGTGCTTTACTTCCCAGCATTCTAGTATCACACAGTTTGGTCAACGACCATTATGTTCTGCACATGCTCAGTCCTTAGCTATGACAGAAACTTGTTACAGTTGGTCACACCCATTAATAATCTCTAGCCAATCCTTTTACAGGACAGATAAAGCAAGGAAGCATGTGACTGAGGTCAGGAGGTGTGGTCTGACACTGCACATACACACAAATACTTCATCCAGTTCTTAACATGCTTTCATTTACTTTAATACAATTTACTGGAGTGGGGTTTTATAGCTTATTGGTGTTTTAGGGGGGTTGTTGTACAAAAACATGGCCCAACATATCATTGCTATGCCGATGACACCTAACTGTATTTATCATTCAAACCTGGCTTCCCTAACCCACAAATAAACAAATGTTCTAGTTATATCACAGTTAGACTACTGCAATGTTCTCTATACAGGCCTTCCAAAAAAAGATCTGCACCACCTGCAACTAATACAGAATGCCGCTGCAAGGCTATTAACAAGCCAACCCCACCATTGCCACATAACACCAACCCTTCGCTCACTTCACTGGCTACTGATAAAATTGAGAATTCTGTTTAAGATTGGCTTATTGACATTCAAATCCTTGCACAATCTGGCCCCTGGATACCTGAAGGACTTGGTGCAAATGCATCACACACCCCCCACAATCTTAGATTGAAAGGATTCAATAACTCACCCCCAGAGTCCACCTCAAAACGTTTGGAGACAGAGCCTTCTGTCATGCTGCCCCTACACTTTGAAACTCCCTGCCACACCCAATCAGTACATCCCCATCCCTGGAAACATTTAAATCCAAACTGAAAAACCACCTGTTTAGTCTGGCATTTATGAACACTTGACTATTTTCTATGTAACACAGACTGTATTGATCTGAGACATATCTATGCGCTTTGATCACTTTAGGAGAAAAGCGCTTTACAAATGTTATTGTATTGTAAATATTAACTACTAAGAAGAGATTACGATACCTATCTGCGATTTTTGTGCTGGGAGGAGAGACAGCAGCACTGCAGGATCGCCGATTGGTAAGTACGGATATCTCGGCTAAGAAATTTACTATGTGAGACAGTAGCAAGCTCTTCTGCCTCCCTGGGAATTATAGAGATAATTGCAAAAAGGTGAAATTTTAGGGTTTAGTGACCCTTTAAGCAGCGCAGGATTTATACTTTTTTTCTCCCTAGGCCAGTTATCTTTTGCCGCCCCTTGTGGACTGGCCCCCTAACAGTGACACACAATTCATTGCCCCCCCCCCCCCCCCACTCCTCATGTAAACACACAAAGTAAGTCCAATTGTTGGTTCCAGTGAGGAGAGAATCTGGAAGTAAAGTACCTGCAGTATTGGCTTCGGGGACTGGTTGGGGCAGAGCTTCTAATCACACAGCTCTTCCTCTGCAATGCACTGACAGCTCTGCCCTGCGTCCTTCTCTAGCTGTGTAAGCAGACTAACCCGAACAGAAAGCAAAGGAGGCATGGCTTAGAAGCAGGGCAGAACTGTCAGTGCATCGCAGAGGCAAAGCTGTGTAATTAGAAGGTTTGTACAAACAATCCCGGAAGCCAGTACTGTAGGTGCTTTACTTCAGAATTCTTCTCTCCTCACTGCAAAGTAATGCCGCCCTAGGCCATGGCCTAGGTGGCCTACCCAGAAATCCGGCCCTGCCTTTAAGTTGTGTTACAATGGGCAATACTTCCTCCCTATTCCAGTCTACAATGAGTCTACATAAACCAGGAAAAGCACCTGTTCTCTTCTCATAGGCTTCTTGCGATATTTCATACTTTTCCACCCTGGAGAGGTCCTCATATTCTCCAGTCTTTGTGCCACTCTTATCAATCACCTGTGAACAATTGAGCAAAATTAAATATTCATTATTCAGAAAAGTATTTTAAATCATAACAAGAAAGGGAAAAAAGTACTGATTTGTTAGGAATATTCAATGATGGAAAAATGGCAAAAATACACCTTTAACCTGTTGTAGATAGCTCAGTGAAACTGGGGCTTATGGGTGCACACAATATGCATTAATTTGCAAAATATATGCAGTAGTCTTTTAGATGTATTGCAACACCAGATTTGACTTTGGTTGGCCTTGGCATGAACAATACACACCCTGTACAGTACAAGGAAAAGGTCAATATGAATGTTCCTCTAAGGTGCTTATATTAAATCCACTATTTTTAAAAAGCCAAAAAGATTAAAAATTTATAGTGCGTCACTAAAGTTCAGAAACCATACATGTATTCTGCATCCATCATCCACTGGATAGGATCCCAAAAGAGCATCATCTTGATCTAGGTTCTGAAGGAAGAAGTTCTCTACACCATAGAGCTGTAAATCCATACAGGATGCAGGGGACCCCACCACTAGCTCAAGCTTACACTGGAAAGATAAATTAATTTAGGTTTTAGGTTGATATAAATTAAAACAAGACATTGTACTTATGTATTGCATCAAATTACAGGCTCATTGCATTCTAGAACCTCCATTAGAGTAATTTTCTTTCTATTTCAAATTCTTTAGCTTACATTATTATTACTGTACTAACCTTTTTTCTTACTACTCAGAACAGCTTTGTTTTAAGCAAAACATAAAATTCTCATTAAAGGGCAACTTTATTGGTCTCAAAATAAGTTAGGGTTAAATGAAAGCCTGCAGTATTTCCTTTAAAATGAGCCGACAATCACATCTCTGAGAAATTGCATTGGGGTGAATGTTCAAACTTCCTGCTTCCAGTAGGTTTGAGTGGCATCACCTGACCGCTGCCCTC
Source organism: Hymenochirus boettgeri (assembly GCA_019447015.1). Taxonomy (NCBI): domain Eukaryota; kingdom Metazoa; phylum Chordata; class Amphibia; order Anura; family Pipidae; genus Hymenochirus; species Hymenochirus boettgeri. Next base: position 206,349,051 of record CM033476.1, read on the forward strand.
CCCCCAGCCCCGGGGGAGAAGCATGCTTAGTTAAGACTTAATGCTGGGAAAATCAGGAAGTACCTGGGGGAAAAAATTGACAGTTGAGAAGGGGAGCCTATTAATGCAGGCAGAGGCTGGTCACATGGCTACAAGCTGGTCACATGGCTGAAAACAGGAAGAGTTCAAGCAGGAAGTAATAGTGCTGAACCTTTCCAGCAATAACTTCTCACAAATTTTATCTAGAGATGTGATTCAGGTTTTAATTTAAAGGTACGATGGTAGGGCTAATAAGGTAAGCGTTGCAGTGTTTCCCGGGTATTATATTATTCACAAAGAGGTGGGAATATGCGTTCTCACCACCCTGTAAATATAGAAACAGATTTCATATACTTTATAAATATAGTTTAGTGTCCCTTTAATGGGTTATTGATCATGTACTGTGTTTTGGAGAAAAATGCCTATAATATAAACATTGCCATTGTATGTTTTTTTTGTGCTCCCATTGACGTGTATTTTATGGGATTCTGCACGATTAATCAAAAACAGGAAAATGGCAACCACGTTTTTTATTGCATCAAAAGGAAACGCATTTTAACAGACAAAGAAGGGCATAGTTCCTACAGTTCACATTGTAAAGCGGCTGCACTAGTTATTTTCAGGTGGACAGGCAGAACGCAAGCGGACCAGAAATTGCAGAAAAAATGCTATATTGGGACTTCTCAGTCCCTCAGTAACACTTTTCATGAATGATTTGTACTGAAGGGCAGAGAAACTGAAACGACAGTGAGGCTGAATATATAAACCCATGCAATGAAAGGTCTAAAAAGGTGCAGTTAGAGAGCTGCAGAAACTCTCATTTCAACTGTAAAAGAAATCTTTCAAGAAAGGTCAGACCTCATAACAGGACAAGACCAATGAGTCAAATGTTATACCTATATATTGCCAAAAATAAGATTATTTATGCCATTCACATGCCATTTAAAGAGTATGTACACTGATTTTTCTAACTTTATTTTAATTGTTGAAGGGGAGATAAATGAACTATGCCCTACCTTCCGTTCTTCAGTAAAACTTGCAGGAGAGGAGGAAGAACTTACTGCAGATCGCGCCAGCTTCTCGGACACCCTCCGACGCATCCATGCTCCTTTGCACTGTGTGTGCACATAACGAAAAAGACTGGGGATGTGTTGGAGACTGTCAGTGATGCTGGAGCGATCTGGGTAAGTTCTTCCTCCTCTCCTGCAAGTTTTACTGAAGACATATCCTGTTCTTCAGTTAAACAGATAAAAGTATGTTAGAAAAATCATTGGACATACCCTTTAACTGGTCCTTACAGTAAAACCTTTGAGTGTTTTTTACTGTCATAATGTTTAACATCATTACCAACTATTTATTTTTTTCTAACCTTGAGTTCTGCCAGGGTGAGGCCTCGATCTAATCTCTTCTCAACAGTGAAGGAGTTAAGGCTGCTACTGACCCTTACGGTCACTATTGATGCTGAGCTTACTGTAATGGAGCTCATGTTTGTTCAGACAGTAGCAGCAGCTCCAGTACCTGGGATAAACAAAAAGGTGACAAACAATAAAAGAAAAAGCAGCCAGCAACACAATTCATTGTCCTATTGACTTTTACCCCATTGAAGAGCACTGTGGGTAAATACTATAGTATTTTTGAGGTTAAATAAAGACATATGTCCATCCAGTCCAATCCTCATTTCCTGCCTAACTGTTGATCCAGAGGAAGGCAAAAAAAAACCCACCAAATTTATTATGGGGAAAAAATTCCTTTTGGACTACAAGTGGCAATCGGAAATATGCCTGAATCAACTCAAACCAAATAAGTCCCTAAGTGTTTAAAAGGCAAGTCCAGCCCCAAAACAAAAACTTATATCCTGGTTCTTCCAGTTAGTAACGGTCAGTTATGGATTTGACAGTTGACATCACAGCCAATGACTGAATGTTAAAGGACAACTCCACCCCCATAATAACATCTTTTAGAAAGAATGGCCTCTTTAAAATATGTTGATATATTATACTTTGTCCTATAAATTCATTACTGTATGCCTGCTATGCTTCTGGATGCCTCATGGAAACTGAGCAATTTAGTGACCTGTACTAAGCCTGGGCATGCTCAGAAGAGGCAGACAGGGGAATAACATTCAGTCATTGCAGTGTTCTCCCTAGGGTCTTTTAGCCGGGCGGCCCACCCGGCTACTTTTTCATGCCACCCGGCTGGAAAAAATTCCTTGAGAGAACACTAGTGATATAAAAGAATTTAGATGTAGGTTTAATTGGTGTGCCAATAGGTCAGTAAAAACTCCCACCAATACTGCCCAGTCCAGACCTGTTTTTTACACTTGTAAGATTATTGGCTTGTGCTGCCATGTTACATGGGTTACCTCCTAAAGGGAACTACAACTCCCTGCAGATGTTGACAAACTACAACTCCCAGCATTCTACAACCACAGAATGCTGGGAGTCATAGTTTTCAAACATCTAGTGGGACAAAAGTTAGACATCCCTGTCCTATATAATGAACATGATGCAGTGCACATTTTTCCCAACCACCAAATGTCCCCGTCCCACCCCACCCGGCTACTTTTTTATGCCACCCGGCTGGAAAAAAATTCTGGGGAGAACACTGCATTGGCTGTGATGTCAACTGTCATATCCATAACGGACAGTTACTAACTGGAAGAATCAGGAAGCAGAAACAGGGAAACAGGACATTGTGCAGGATTTCAGGTTAGACTTATATATTTCACATTTCAAACTATTACCATTTAGGGTTTTGGGGGGTGATTTACCTGTAAGTAAGTTTTCATTTTGGGGCTGGACTTGCCCTTTAATTCCCTGACTGCCTCTTCTGAGCATGCCCAGGCTCAGTACAGGTTTCTAAATTGCTGTTTCCATGAGGCATCCAGAAGCATAGCAGGCATACAGTAATGAATTCATAGGACAAACTAGGATATATACTAGGAACATATTTTAAAGAGGCCATTCTTTCTAAAAGATGTTCTTATGAGGGTGGAGTTGCCCTTTAAGCTCACCTACACTTGCTAGGCTAGTAAAACAATCAGATAACATTGAGAAGGCTAACAGACTCTTTATAAAGGGGACACATACATACACCCACCCATACATACATACATGCATGCATAGAAAGTCACTCAAAACACACTTTAATACATACATACACACACATGCAGAAATACACAAAACAGTCCTGATCCTAGTCTCCAAGAACAGTATATATGTGCAGGTAATGGTGCAATAATAGATGCTATTTCCTACACTGTTAAAACGGCTCTCCCTCGGTTAACCCCCTCTGATAACAGTCGGTGACAGTGGAATAATAAAGGGCTTGCTTCTCCTTCTTGCCGGCAGCAATATCAGAAAGGACTCCAGAGGAACAGGAAACACAACTTTACAGAGCCTCCATGTAACACCAACGACTTCCTTTTCCTGCCCTTGAAGTCATGTGACCACCTTCAGCCATTCACAGACGATTACATGTGACCGGCAGCAAATTACAGTTCTCACTGAGCTTTGGGGTGGGTGTCTTCTGTCCGCCATCTTTGTTATGGGCAGGCAGAATTTGATTTAACTAGGGAAAATGACGGAAATTCGTTACAGCCGAGATTTCTGCAGACATCCACGGAAAGCGGATTTACTACTGCATTGCGGGAGAATCCCGCGAAATTCGGGACGGTTGTGAGCTATGTAAAAAATTCATTCATTCGTTATACTCTACTCTTAAAGCACACACCCCATCCTCTAAAACACACAGACAAGGGGGTTTAAACTGTTGTCGCTGCCAGAAGTTTGGCAAATAAGTGAAAAAGAGGGAAACAAGGTTTAGTGTACATGTATAATGTAGGGCTTGTACACATATGTATAAGGTAGGGCTTGTACATATGTGTATAATGCAGGGCTTGTACACATGTATAATGTAGGGCTTGTACATATATGTATAATGTAGGGCTTGTACATATATGTATAATGTAGGGCTTGTACATATATGTATAATGTAGGGCTTGTACATATATGTATAATGTAGGGCTTGTACATTATATGTATAATGTAAGGCTTGTACACATGTATAATGTAGGGCTTGTACACATGATGTGTATAATGTAAGGCTTGTACACATGATGTGTATAATGTAGGGCTTGTACACATGATGTGTATAATGTAGGGCTTGTACACATGATGTGTATAATGTAGGGCTTGTACACATGATGTGTATAATGTAGGGCTTGTACACATGATGTGTATAAGTGGGGGCTTGTACACATGATGTGTATAATGTAGGGCTTGTACCATGATGTGTATAATGTAGGGCTTGTACACATGATGTGTATAATGTAGGGCTTTGAACACATGATGTGTAATAATGTAGGGCTTGTACACATGATGCGTATATGTAGGGCTGTACACATGATGCGTATAATGTAGGGCTTGTACACATGATGGTATAATGTAGGCTTGTACACATGATGCGTATAAGTAGGGCTTGTACACATGATGCGTATAATGTAGGGCTTGTACACATGATGCGTATAATGTAGGGCTTGTACACATGATGCGTATAATGTAGGGCTTGTCACATGATGCGTATAATGTAGGGCTTGTACACATGATGGCTAATTGTAGGGCTTGTACACATGATGCGTATAATGTAGGGCTTGTACACATGATGCGTATAAGGTAGGGCTTGTACACAGTATGCGTATAATGTAGGGCTTGTACACATGATGCGTATAATGTAGGGCTTGTACACATGATGCGTATAATGTAGGGCTTGTACACATGATAGTATAATGTAGGGCTTGTACACATGAATGTATAATGTAGGGCTTGTACACATGATTTGTATAATGTGAGGCTTGTACATAGGGATTGTCATAATGTAGGGCTTGTCACAGATATGTATAATGTAGGGCTTGTACACAGGATTTGTATAATGTAGGGCTTGTACACAGGATATGTATAATGTAGGGCTTGTACATAGGATTTGTATAATGTAGGGCTTGTACACAGGATATGTATAATGTAGGGCTGTAACACATGATGTGTATAATCGTAGGCTTGTACAACACATGATAATGTAGGCTCTACATAATGTATAGGGCTTGTTACACATGATGTGTATAATGTAGGGCTTGTAACACATGATGGTATATGTAGGGCTTGTACACATGATGGTATAAGTAGGGCTTGTACACATGATGCTTATAATGTAGGGCTTGTACACATGATGCGTATAATGTAGGGCTTGTACACATGATGCGTATAATGTAGGGCTTGTACCACATGATGCGTATAATGTAGGGCTTGTACACTATGCGTTATAATGTAGGGCTTGTACACATGATGCGTATAATGTAGGGCTTGTCACATGATGCGTATATTGTAGGGCTTGTACACATGATGCGTATAATGTAGGGCTTGTACACATGATGCGTATAATGTAGGCTTGTACACATGATGCGTATAATGTAGGGCTTGTACACATGATGCGTATAATGTAGGGCTTGTACACATGATGCGTATAATGTAGGGCTTGTACACATGATATGTATAATGTAGGGCTTGTACACATGATATGTATAATGTAGGGCTTGTACACAGGATTGTTAATATGTATGGGGCTTTAACAGGATTTGATATGTGGGCTTGTACCAGGATAGTATAATGTAGGGCTTGTACACAGGATATGTATAATGTAGGGCTTGTACACAGGATATGTATAATGTAGGGCTTGTAGTATTGTACACAGGATATGTATAATGTAGGGCTTGTACACATGATATGTATAATGTAGTATCAATCACCTGTGAACAATTGAGCAAAATTAAATTTCATTATTCAGAAAAGTATTTTAAATCATAACAAGAAAGGGAAAAAAGTACGATTTGTTAGGAATATCAATGATGGAAAAATGGCAAAAAAACACCTTTAACCTGTTGTAGATAGCTCAGTGAAACTGGGGCTTATGGGTGCACACAATATGCATTAATTTGCAAAATAATGCAGTAGTCTTTAGATGTATTGCACACCAGATTTGACTTTGGTTGGCCTTGGCATGAACAATACACACCCTGTACAGTACAAGGAAAAGGTCAATATGAATGTTTTCTAAGGTGCTTATATTAAATCCACTATTTTAAAAGCCAAAAAGATTAAAATATAGTGCGTCACTAAAGTTCAGAAACCATACATGTATTCTGCATCCATATCCACTGGATAGGATCCCAAAAGAGCATCATCTTGATCTAGGTTCTGAAGGGAAGTTTCTACACCATAGAGCTGTAAATCCATACAGGATGCAGGGGACCCCACCACTAGCTCAAGCTTACACTGGAAAGATAAATTAATTTAGGTTTTAGGTTGATATAAATTAAAACAAGACATTGTACTTATGTATTGCATCAAATTACAGGCTCATTGCATTCTAGAACCTCCATTAGAGTAATTTTCTTTCTATTTCAAATTCTTTAGCTTACATTATTATTACTGTACTAACCTTTTTTCTTACTAATCAGAACAGCTTTGTTTTAAGCAAAACATAAATTCTCATTAAAGGGCAACTTTATTGGTCTCAAAATAAGTTAGGGTTAAATGAAAGCCTGCAGTATTCCTTTAAAATGAGCCGACAATCACATCTCTGAGAAATGCATTGGGGTGAATGTTCAAACTTCCTGCTTCCAGTAGGTTTGAGTGGCATCACCTGACCGCTGCCCCTCCCCCAGCCGGGGGAGAAGCATGCTTAGTTAAGCTTAATGCTGGAAAATCAGGAATAGTACCTGGGGGAAAAAATTGACAGTTGAGAGGGAGCCTATTAATGCAGGCAGAGGCTGGTCACATGGCTACAAGTGGTCACATGGCTGAAAACAGGAAGGTTCAAGCAGGAAGTAATAGTGCTGAACCTTTCCAGCAATAACTTCTCACAAATTTTATCTAGAGATGTGATTCAGGTTTTAATTTAAAGGTACGATGGTAGGGCTAATAAGGTAAGCGTTGCAGTGTTTCCCGGGTATTATATTATTCACAAAGAGGTGGGATATGCGTCTCACCACCTGTAAATATAGAAACAGATTTCATATACTTTATAAATATAGTTTAGTGTCCTTAATGGGTTATTGATCATGTACGTGTTTTGGAGAAAAATGCCTATTATATAAACATTGCCATTGTATGTTTTTTTTGTGCTCCCATTGACGTGTATTTTATGGGATTCTGCACGATTATCAAAAAACAGGAAAATGGCAACCACGTTTTTTATTGCATCAAAAGGAAACGCATTTTAACAGACAAGAGGGCATAGTTCCTACAGTTCACATTGTAAAGCGGCTGCACTAGTTATTTTCAGGTGGACAGGCAGAACGCAAGCGGACCAGAATTGCAGAAAAAATGCTATATTGGGACTTCTCGTCCCTCAGTAAAAATTTTCATGAATGATTGTACTGAAGGGCGAGAAAACTGAAACGACAGTGAGGCTGAATATATAACCCATGCAATGAAGGTCTAAAAAGGTGCAGTTGAGAGCTGCAGAAACTCTCATTTAACTGTAAAAGAAATCTTTCAAGAAAGGTCAGACCTCATAACAGGACAAGACCAATGAGTCAATGTTATACCTATATATTGCCAAAAATAAGATATTATTGCCATTCACATGCCATTTAAAGAGTATGTACACTGATTTTTCTAACTTTATTTTAATTGTTGAAGGGGAGATAAATGAACTATGCCCTACCTTCCGTTCTTCAGTAAACATCGCAGGAGAGGAGGAAGAACTTACTGCAGATCGCGCCAGCTTCTCGGACACCCTCCGACGCATCCATGTCCTTTGCAATGTGTGTGCACATAACGAAAAAGACTGGGGATGTGTTGGGACTGTCAGTGATGCTGGAGCGATCTGGGTAAGTTCTCCTCCTCTCCTGCAAGTTTTACTGAAGACATATCCTGTTCTTCAGTTAAACAGATAAAAGTATGTTAGAAAAATCATTGGACATACCCTTTAACTGGTCCTTACAGTAAAACCTTTGAGTGTTTTTTACTGTCATAATGTTTAACATCATTACCAACTATTTATTTTTTTCTAACCTTGAGTTCTGCCAGGGTGAGGCCTCGATCTAATCTCTTCTCAACAGTGAAGGAGTTAAGGCTGCTACTGACCCTTACGGTCACTATTGATGCTGAGCTTACTGTAATGGAGCTCATGTTTGTTCAGACAGTAGCAGCAGCTCCAGTACCTGGGATAAACAAAAAGGTGACAAACAATAAAAGAAAAAGCAGCCAGCAACACAATTCATTGTCCTATGACTTTTACCCCATTGAAGAGCACTGTGGGTAAATACTATAGTATTTTGAGGTTAAATAAAGACATATGTCCATCCAGTCCAATCCTCATTTCTGCCTAACTGTTGATCCAGAGGAAGGCAAAAAAAACCCACCAAATTTATTATGGGGAAAAAATTCCTTTTGGACTACAAGTGGCAATCGGAAATATGCCTGAATCAACTCAAACCAAATAAGTCCCTAAGTGTGTTAAAAGGCAAGTCCAGCCCCAAACAAAAACTTATATCCTGGTTCTTCCAGTTAGTAACGGTCAGTTATGGATTTGACAGTTGACATCACAGCCAATGACTGAATGTTAAAGGACAACTCCACCCCCATAATAACATCTTTTAGAAAGAATGGCCTCTTTAAAATATGTTGATATATTATACTTTGTCCTATAAATTCATTACTGTATGCCTGCTATGCTTCTGGATGCCTCATGGAAACTGAGCAATTTAGTGACCTGTACTAAGCGGGCATGCTCAGAAGAGGCAGACAGGGGAATAACATTCAGTCATTGCAGTGTTCTCCCTAGGGTCTTTTAGCCGGGCGGCCCACCCGGCTACTTTTTCATGCCACCGGCTGGAAAAAATTCCTTGAGAGAACACTAGTGATATAAAAGAATTTAGAGTAGTGGTTTAATTGGTGTGCCAATAGGTCAGTAAAAACTCCCACCAATACTGCCCAGTCCAGACCTGTTTTTTACACTTGTAAGATTATTGGCTTGTGCTGCCATGTTACATGGGTTACCTCCTAAAGGGAACTACAACTCCCTGCAGATGTTGACAAACTACAACTCCCAGCATTCTACAACCACAGAATGCTGGGAGTCAAGTGTTTCAAACATCTAGTGGGACAAAAGTTAGACATCCGTCCTATATAATGAACATGATGCAGTGCACATTTTTCCCAACCACCAAATGTCCCCGTCCCACACCCACCCGGCTACTTTTTTATGCCACCCGGCTGGAAAAAAATTCTGGGGAGAACACTGCATTGGCTGTGATGTCAATGTCAATCCAAACGGACAGTTACTAACTGGAAGAATCAGGAAGCAGAAAAACAGGGAAACGGACATTGTGCAGGATTCAGGTTAGACTTAATATTTCAAATTTCAAACTATTACCATTTAGGGTTTTGGGGGGTGATTTACCTGTAAGTAAGTTTTCATTTTGGGCTGGACTTGCCCTTAATCCCTGACTGCCTCTTCTGAGCATGCCCAGGCTCAGTACAGGTTTCTAAATTGCTGTTTCCATGAGGCATCCAGAAGCATAGCAGGCATACAGTAATGAATTCATAGGACAAACTAGGATATATACTAGGAAAATATTTTAAAGAGGCCATTCTTTCTAAAAGATGTTCTTATGAGGGTGGAGTTGCCCTTTAAGCTCACCTACACTTGTAGGCTAGTAAAACAATCAGATAACATGAGAAGGCTAACAGACTCTTTATAAAGGGGACACATACATACACCCACACTACATACATACATGCATGCATAGAAAGTCACTCAAAACACACTTTAATACATACATACACACACATGCAGAAATACACAAAACATTGCTATCCTAGTCTCCAAGAACAGTATATATGTGCAGGTATGGTGCAATAATGATGCTATTTCCTACACTGTTAAAACGGCTCTCCCTCGGTTAACCCCCTCTGATAACAGTCGGTGACAGTGGAATAATAAAGGGCTTGCTTCTCCTTCTTGCCGGCAGCAATATCAGAAAGGACTCCAGAGGAACAGGACACAACTTTACAGAGCCTCCATGTAACACCAACGACTTCCTTTTCCTGCCCTTGAAGTCATGTGACCACCTTCAGCCATTCACAGACGATTACATGTGACCGGCAGCAAATTACAGTTCTCACTGAGCTTTGGGGTGGGTGTCTTCTGTCCGCCATCTTTGTTATGGGCAGGCAGAATTTTATTTAACTAGGGAAAATGACGGAAATTCGTTACAGCCGAGATTTCTGCAGACATCCACGGAAAGCGGATTTACTACTGCATTGGCGGAGAATCCCGCGAAATTCGGGACGGTTGTGAGCTATGTAAAAAATTCATTCATTCGTTATACTCTACTCTTAAAGCACACACCCCATCCTCTAAAACACACAGACAAAGGGGTTTAAAACTGTTGTCGCTGCCAGAAGTTTGCACATAAGTGAAAAGAGGGAAACAAGGTTTAGTGTACATGTATAATGTAGGGCTTGTAACATATGTATAGGTGGGTTGTACATATGTGTATAATGCAGGGCTTGTACACATGTATAATGTAGGGCTTGTACATATATGTATAATGTAGGGCTTGTACAATATGTATAAGTAGGGCTTGTAATATATGTATAATGTAGGGCTGTACATATATGTAATGTAGGCTGTACATATATGTATAATGTAAGGCTTGTACACATGTATAATGTAGGGCTTGTACACATGATGTGTATATGTAAGGCTTGTACACATGATGATAATGTAGGGCTTGTACACATGATGTGTATAATGTAGGGCTGTACACATGATGTGTATAATGTAGGGCTTGTACACTGAGTGTATAATGTAGGGCTTCCATAGTGTATATGTAGGCTGTACACATGATGTGTATAATGTAGGGCTTGTACACATGATGTGTATAATGTAGGGCTTGTACACATGATGTGTATAATGTAGGGCTTGTACACATGATGTGTATAATGTAGGGCTTGTACACATGATGTGTATAATGTAGGGCTTGTACACATGATGTGTATAATGTAGGGTTGTACACATGATGTGTATATAGTATGTTGTACACATGATGCGTATAATGTAGGGCTTGTACACAGATGCGTATAGTAGGGCTTGTACACATGATGCGTATAATGTAGGGCTTGTACACATGATGCGTATAATGTAGGGCTTGTACACATGATGCGTATAATGTAGGGCTTGTACACATGATGCGTATAATGTAGGGCTTGTACACATGATGCGTATAATGTAGGGCTTGTACACATGATGCGTATATGTAGGGCTTTACACATGATGCGTATATGTAGGGCTTGTACACATGATGCGTATAATGTAGGGCTTGTACACATGATGCGTATAATGTAGGGCTTGTACACATGATGCGATAATGTGGGCTTGTACACATGATGCGATAAATGTAGGGTTTACACATGATGCGTATAATGTAGGGCTTGTACACATGATATGTATAATGTAGGGCTTGTACACATGATATGTATAATGTAGGGCTTGTACACAGGATTTGTATAATGTAGGGCTTGTACATAGGATTTGTATAATGTAGGGCTTGTACACAGGATATGTATAATGTAGGGCTTGTACACAGGATATGTATAATGTAGGGCTTGTAGTATTGTACACAGGTATGTATAATGTAGGGCTTGTACACATGATATGTATAATGTAGGGCTTGTACATAGGATATGTATAATGTAGGGCTTGTACACAGGATATGTATAATGTAGGGCTTGTACACACGATATGTATAATGTAGGGCTTGTACACAGGATTGTATAATGTAGGGCTTGTACACAGGATATGTATAATGTAGGGCTTGTACATAGGATTTGTATAATGTAGGGCTTGTACACAGGATATGTATAATGTAGGGCTTGTACACAGGATATGTATAATGTAGGGCTTGTAGTATTGTACACAGGATATGTATAATGTAGGGCTTGTACACATGATATGTATAATGTAGAGCTTGTACACAGGATATGTATAATGTAGGGCTTGTACATAGAGTATGTATAAGGTAGGGCTTGTACACAGGATATGTATAATGTAGGGCTTGTACACAGGATATGTATAATGTAGGGCTTGTACACATATGTTAAATGTAGGGCTTGAAAACATATGTATAATGTAGGGCTTGTACATATGATATGTATAATAATTGGCCTGTACACTGGGGTTCTGTAGAAAGACATTGCTTAATGCAAAAACCTTGCTTGGTACTTGGTGTAGGTTCAAAGTATTGGCATTTAGGAAACAGGAAGTCTGAACTCCCCTGCAGTGTCTGGGTCAGGTGAACAATCACATAACACTGGAAGGCTAATAATTCATCTTTGGCAGAAAAGAAACTTTGTCTGCACTAAACAGTGTGAATTCCGTGACACCATTTTCTGTTGAGAAAACTTTCAACAGAAAGAGAAAGTTCACTGCAAAATATTAATATTTTAAAAAGTATTAGCTTGTATTATACATACCTAGTTAGTCTACATATTCTCTCCCATTTTGAAAAATCAGTTGAATTTCTACCCCTTGCTTCTTCTTCCCAGGATGCACCACTTCCTTGGAATGTTCCTAACAGTAATTTCTACTGATTGGCTGTTGGATTGGTCAAGCATGCTCTCTACTGAGCAATTGAATCAACCCAGGCACTGCGTCAAGAGCAAAACCATAACGGTCTCTATTAGGGTTGCTGCATTTATTTATACACAGACAAAATGCTAAATGGGCAGATTAAGGTCATTGGGATGGAAAAATACTGCACTTTTTCTCTTAAAAAGCATATCTCTTTGCACTGAATTATGTTAAGCACATGTATTTGCACTTATGTCTTATATGTGAATTTGTTTGTGACATTATAAGAACAGAAGTTCTCATTCATCCAGGTAATGGTATATCTGTGGAATTAAGTTAGGTCTAGTTGATCTAACACATATCACAAGTTCTGGCAATAAAAAGAAAAGACCTACCCTTTTACAGCTTGTGAAGGTTCTTATTCATCTAGGTCATAGTATATCTGTTTTATTCAATTAGATCAACTGGACTTGAAGTTTAGTTCTTGAAGATGTTTCGCTATTCATCCGACTATATGCTAATTGGGATTTTCCAGGGTACACAGATTCTTGTACAAGTCATTCTGAATTGAGAAAGCCAGTCAGATGACTAGCGAAACGTCTTCAAGAACTAAACTTCAAGTCCAGTTGATCTAAATGAATACAACAGATATACCCTTTTACAGGTTTTACAAAAGGTTTTATGAAAGAATGAAGATTTGATTCTTTACTATTATCATACCTCCCAACATTTGGAAAGGCAAGAGAGGGACAGATGAGTAAGGGAGATGTGGTGTGCATGGCAGCGTGCAAGGGCAGAAAAATTTGACCACGCCTAAAACATTTTTAATCTGTCACAGTATCCTAGATATTGCTTTCAATGTGCCAGAATCTTCTAAAAATTGCTTTAAATCTGCCAGTCTCTCACAGATTGCATTCCATCTGCATACCCTTTAATATTTCCCCTTTAATAGTTACACTTATTGCATCTCTGAAAAATATAGTGCAGAGTTGCAGGGGAGGATAATGAAGGGAATCTGATCTTAGCACAGCTCTGTACAATGTATTTCTCAATAGCATCCCTATCTGAAAGGAAATAAAACCATCACTATCTGAAGGTGAATGAAACCTTGAGCAGATCAATCCGGCTCCACATTTTTGTTAATTACTAAATTTAGCCGTGATACACGAGTCCTCTAGAATGAGAGCTAACATGAGATCTCCAGTGGGAGGAGACTCCTTACTATATGATGAATCCAGTGGGGGGAGACTCCTTACTATAGGATGAAGTTAGACTGGGAAATGATTTAAAAACTTTGAAGTTAGGAAAAAGACCTAAGGTAAGTGAAAATGGTGTACACGTGGCCCTTTATACTGGGCTTTGGGTTGTGGGGAAAAGACGTGTTGTAAAATTAACCCCTTACAGTGCATTTGTATTGCAGTGTGGCAGTGCCATCCCATTCACAACTCTTATTGGCTTTCCTTATGTAAAATGTGATTTATTACCTTGTGATGCACATATACATTCCATGGCTGTCAGCACCCTGCAATGGGAAACAACACATTTCCGTAGCTGCCTTTTTTTAAACTCTTTTTTTAGCTTACCTCTCAATTGTGACACTGGGCAAACCACAGTGAGAGGAAGAGACTGAGTATGTAGTGACATCAGATGTTCCACTACCCCTTATGATTGACCGCTCTATTCTCCTATGACAGCAACAACAGTACAAAATGAAAAGTAAAGCATTGTACCAAAGTGTCACAGCTGCAAGAAATCCAGAAAACTTAATAGCTATCCGGGAGGTATTGGGGCTATAATCTGTATCAGTTGGGAGGTTTGCAAACCAACTTAGGTGATTACTCGATTCACCACTAGATGGCAGCATACAGAGTAATTAACTTAAGTGTTGAAAAAGGCATACGGGATGGTCTGTAGAAGTTTTTTTCCAGGTCCTGAAATGTATGTATAGCAATATTCATCAAAATTGTACCAATCTGGAACATACATACATACATTGACTTAGATAGATAGATATAGATATAGATAGATAGATAGATAGATAGAGATAGATATAGAGATAGATAGAGATAGATAGATAGATAGATAGAGATATATATATAGATAAATACGTACATACATGCAAAGATTATGTAATTAGACATTATGATTTGAACACTTTTAATGTTAGAATAATGAACAGAGAAACTTTAAAGGCTATGTCCACCCCTAAAATAAAAATTTAATATCATGCTCCCCCATGTCCCCCAGCCCCAACCGCATGTTTTGTTTTTTTAAAAAGCCCTCCAAACTCTTACTTACCTCCCCTCGATCCTCCGCCGCACTGCCGGCCCTCTGCTTGCGAGAATGCAAGCAGAGGGGCGGGACCGGCAGTCGCGTCTGTGATTGGCTGAGCGGCAGCCAATCACGGACGCGGCTGCCGGTCATTCAGTGCAGCGGAGGAAAGCGGAGAGGTAAGTAAGAGTTTGGGGAGCTTTTTAAAAAAAAAAACATGCGGTTGGGGCTGGGAGACATGGGGGAGCATGATATTAAGGGGGATTTGTGCTGGGGAGGGATAGTAGAACGGGAGGGAGGGGGAGGGGGGAGAAGGGCTGCAGCACGCATGGCAGGAATCTCCGGGAGGCCAGGTAGCAGGCAGTGTCCTATATGGACCTGCTAGCCTCCTGGTGGGCAGTTTTTGGAACTTTGGGGGGGGACTACAGGAGAACCAGATGGAGTTGGGATGTGAGGTAAGGATTAAACTACACCACATGGTGGGGCCAGTAGTTGGGGGGATTATAGTTTTGGGGGTGGACATGCCCTTTAATGAAAAAATAAAAATAAATGATGGCACTTTGGGGATAGATTGTCCTAAAAAATATTTTTAATGCATTGGATAATGTTTTCATAGTAAAAGCATCTCTAGTGTTTCCTATTTTCTATTGTCTTATTTTAAATGAAAACATCCTTTCACCAATGATTCCAAAGAAAATGAAATGTATATAAAGTTTACAATTTAAGTGGAGATACACTTTAAAAAGTATACCTCTTCTGTGCCCCTATGGATAAAAATATGGAATCCATTTTTTAAAAAATTGTTTAATTTTGTTTAATTGTTTAATGGTGTTTCTTGTTTTATCTCAAAGGGACATTAAATCTGCTTTTTTAAGTACATTCCATCTGTATCTGTTATTCACAGGGAGGTGAGAAAGCTTATTCTCACCTCCCTGTGAAAAACAGAATGCCCGGGGAACAGTGGAACACTTACCTTACTGTTCCGATCGGGCGCCTATCTTTTGTATTGGTGCGCATGCGCCGATGATAGTCGTTTGGTTGGGACAGCAGAGAAGGAGGAGAGGGGATCACTGGAAATATAAGTGTTGCACTGTTCACAGGGCATTCTATTATTTACAGGGAGGTGGGAATAAGCTTTTTCACCTCCCTGTAAATAATAGATATAGATGCAATGTACTTAACAAAGTACATGAAATCTGTTTAATGTCCCTTTAAGCTTTGTGGCATGAACTGATTGATTATATTAATTATTTGGCTGATGCTTCGAAGTTTTGCATATTGTTACGTATGTCCATCCAGTCCAACCTTTATAGCCCTACCTACAGTTGATGCAGAGGAAAGCAAACAAAAACAACTTCTCATTACCACATCTACTGGAAGACGTTTTCACTGTAGAGAAACCTTTCCTAACCTGAAGATTAAACTTCTTTTCTTCTTATCTTAAAGGATGTCCACAAGTCCTCTGAAATTACCTATTGATGAACAATGCTCTAGAGAGTTCATTAAATGGCCCATTAATATAAGATCTTTAGCAGTTACAGCTTTTGGGGGCTTGTGGTTAAAGCTGTGGCCTGCAGATTCTATTTTCAATAACAGGTTTATTTATTTTCCCTTCTATTAGAATCTATTTTGTTTCAGAACTGGAAAATCTTGTTTTCAACTCTGGAGGCAAAATTCCTTTTTCTTTAGGTTTGTTAATTATGCCTTTTATGGGTCTTAGAGTTAATATATAAATATAAATGTTTTTTTTTCAGGGAAAGAAAATTAGAAATAAAGACTAGGATAGGATGACATCCCTAAACTTAAAGTTGCAAACCACTGTGTTCCTATTATAAACAGCCATCAAAACTTCTTGAGGTTTGGGATAGGATGTGGTGTTTGGCAATTCAGGACATAGCCTTTTGCCTCAAAGTAAAATTAAACTTCATTTTTTAAAAAATCCTAGTATGAAAGCTTTTCTCTATAGAACACCTACACCTAAACAAGTACGTTTATTTGAGAAATAGATTCTGTAACTAAAAAGGCTTCCATGTTGTTGCTATTACAACTCACAGCCCATGTGGTCTTCAAAGACTCTTTTAAGCATCTGCACCTATTGCTACACGTTCAAATCCCTAGACATTTTATTTTTGTTTCCTATCCATTCCTAGCAAAAGTTAAAGATTGTACGTGTTCTAATGTTTCACATAGCATCTCTTTTGGGTTATGGGTAAATGCTTGAGTACACAAGGTTGCCAAGCCATAAACTTTTTGTGTATGATTAGCAAAGGAATATATCATTGTATAAAGACAGGAACATTGAATGTATTTAAAAGAAAAATCCATTCTGTGTCTAAAGAGGGAGGATCTCTGTGCTGCTATATGATTTACTGTCAGCTTCAAGGAAGCAAGGCTGCAACTTCCTTGTTTTGAAGATTGTTTAAAAAGGATTTACCTAATGATCCCCATAAAAGAAAAGTTATATTGCTCTTTGATTTTGTTAAGGCCATTTCAATTTGTATTGATCGCTTATTATTAAAGCTAGGTACACACAAGGGGATATTTTAACTCGATCAACCATACACAACAATATCCAGTCAGGACAAAATGTCTGCGGTCATGGAAAAACTATATGAAGGTGATATTTTGGCCTGATCGTTCATGGGATGCATAGAAGGCCAAACGTTTGGCAGAAATTTACCGTTATGCCCATTCAAACTTTGGACTAATGTCAGTTGTGGTGGAGAAAAGTACCATCAATTATTCAACCAAGGTGATCTGAATGTCGTTCAGTCAAACTTTCCGGAAGTGTTTCCTTCTCAGTGCAAGACTAGCGGTACTGAGACTGCTTGGATGTGCACCCGAAACAGTAGTTGGAAATGACCTGTTTTGCAGCGGTGCACACTAATGTGACTGTATGCGGAAGCAAAGGAATTACCTGTAAGCATAGTTCATTCTTTCCTTATATAGTTCTTCACTTCCTAGTGTTCCAAATGTTGTGTTAAAGGATATGTTTACTCAAAAAATGATGTAATGGAGCCGAGAATGCAGCATGAAAACTTACCCACGAGCGCGCTCCTTCGCTGACTCCTCTGACATGTCCCAACTGCTTCTGGGTTAAACTATACTACGCTGTAATGACAAGTTTTTTTCATTAAAATATATAAATACAGCTACATTGTCTGTTTTGTGTTTAATCTTTCATTACATTTTTATCTGTAATTATAAGCTGGCAAATAATTTTCTATTTCTATGTTTTCTTCTGAAGATCCACGAATTATAGCACATAGGGACCATAAGATTAATGGACCATAAGTCCAGCCCCAAAATGAAAACTTACATACAGGTAAATCACCCCCATAAACGGTATTAGTTTGAAATCTGAAATATATGTCTAACCTGAAATCCTGCGCAATGCTCTGTTTCTCCTGTTTCTGCTTCCTGGTTCTTCCAGTTAACAACTATCAGTTATGGATTTGACAGTTGACATCACAGCCAATGACTGAATGTTAATCCCCTGTCTGCCTCTTCTGAGCATGCCCAGGCTCAGTACAGATTCAGTACAGGTTTCTAAATTACTCAGTTTCTATGAGGCATCCAGAAGCAAAGCAGGCATACAGTAATGAATTCATAGGGCAAACTATGATATATCAACATATTTTAAAGAGGCCATTCTTTCTAAAAGATGTTCTTATGAGAGTGGAGATGTCCTTTAAGCACTCTGACAGGCTTGTCTGTGTCTTTAAATTTCAGGAATAGGAAGTATAAATATCTAGAAGTCTTTACAGTGAGTAATTGCCATACTTAATGTATCTGTATGCTAAATATATTAATAGGAAATAAGACTAGATAATGGTGAAGACTAGTTGAAGAGCCACTAGCAACCTATGATGGCAATACACTAATGAACTAGAAAGGAAAGATTTAAGTAATAAAAGCTTTACATTTAAATTATAGTTACCCTTTAAGTATCACTGCCACAGGAATGTTTACAGGGTAACCCTTTTGAAATAAAAAAAAAAAATAACAAAAGTGGTATAAAGGTGATACCTTTAGTTTTCAGAATATTCTAGTTCCTTTTTCAAGCTGATTACCCTTGTAAGGAACTAGAATGTTCTGAAAGCTTGCTATGATTATCTTAGTCATTAAAGGTGTCACCTTTATACCACTTTTGTTATTTTTTTTATTTCAAAAGGGTTACCCTGTTAACATTTTGACTGGCTAACAAGGCACACCACCTTTTCCTGTGCCACAGGAATGGAAGGGTAGGTCAATAGGTGTGTACCTGTGTCAGGTTGTGGGGTAAAAGTAACTTTTTTGATGATTGCAAATGTAGTAAAAGGAACCTACCACACTCCTTAATTTGTAAGTCCTCAGGGTGCTGTCTCATGGAGCCATGTATCACCATGGTGATATAATACTTCCCAAACAAAAACATCCACGGACACACCGTCCGGTGAAATGAACTGCTTTAGTGTGACATTGTTCGCTTTCACACATTGTTTCTGGTGTTCCTTTGTCCTTACAATGTGAACAATGTCAAAATAGAGCAGTATTTTGATGATTGGTTGAAATTAGGTTTTTGACTGCAGTCAATCTTTTAGTATGATTGCCACAAGAATGGAAAGGTAGGTCAATAGGTATGTGTACCTATGTCAGGTTGGGGGGGGGTAAATAACTAATTTTTGATGATTGGTCAAAATTAGCTTTTTGATTATACTTACCCTTCAAATATGGCTGCCACAAGAATGAACAGGTAAGTCAGTTGGTGTGTGTACCTGTGTCATGTTGGGGGGGGTGAAAAAAAACCGTGCTTTTGATGATTGGTCAAAATTGTGTGTTTGAATTTAGTTAACCTATAAATGTCTGCCATGGGAATGGAAGGGTAGGTCAGTAGGTGTGTACTTGTGTCAGGTTAGGGGGTAAAAGAATAACTTTTTTTGATGATTGGTCAAAATTAAATTTGAAAATATCTGCCACATGAATGAACAGGTAGATCAGTTGGTGTGTGTACCTGTGTCAGCTTGGGGGCTAAAAAAAAACTTGCTTTTGATGATTGGTCAAAATTTGTTTTTTGACTATAGTTAACCTATAAATATGTCTGCCATGGGAATGGAAAGGTAGGTCAGTAGGTGTGTGCCTGTGTCAGATTATGGGGTAAAAGAGTAACTTTTTTGATGATTGGTCAAAATTTTTGACTATAGTTACCCTGTGAAAATATCTGCCACAAGAATGAACAGGCAGGTTAGTTGGTGTGTGTAGCTGTGTCAGCTTGGGGGGGTAAAAAACTAGATTTTTTGATGATTGGGCTATGGCTGCCACTGTAATGGAAGGGTAAGTCAGTAGATGTGTGTAGCTGTGTCTGTGTGGGGGTTGGGGGTATCGGTGTTTGTGTTTATGTAGAACTGTTTTGATCATATGACCGTGAAACCTGGACTAGTTATTATTTAAAAAAAAAATTTAAAATTGTATTATAGTCAATGGGGGAAAAAAATCTTGAGATTCTCCAATAATGTGGCATCTATGCCGAATTTCTTTTCTCTAGCTGGAAAACTGGGAGGAGATACAGTCCAAAAAAAGTAGAAGAATAAAAGAGAAGAAGGAATAGAAGAATATTTTGGCCCTTCAAGCCAATAGATTAAAAAAATAAAACTTCAATTAAACAATAGATTAAAAAGATAAAACTTAAATTAAATATCAACAAATCAAATATTTTGGAAAAGGGAACCCAAACTTTTAAGATAGAAGTTGTAGTTTATCATCTCTTCAGACAAAGGTACTAAGTTTAAATAAAAAGCTAAAAAAGAAAGCACAATGGGAAAAGTACTAATTCCTTTGAATGTTTGCATTAGTGATAGTCAAATAATATTGTGGATGGCTACACTATCTTGTTTTAAACATAATTGTGGATTAACATTAAAGGGCATGTCCACCCCTTTTTATAACATTTTGATATATTGTAGGTCTCCCTCCCCCAGCCGCCATATTAGTTTTGTCAGAAACTCCCCCGATCATTGCTTACCTTACCTCTCTCCTCTGGTGTACTGTCCCGGCCCTCTGCTTGCATGAAACTGCAAGCAGGGGGCCGGACCGGCAGTCGTGTCTGTGATTGGCTGCCTCTCAGTGCCAGTAGTGGAGAACACCGGGGAGAGAGGTAAAGTAAGTAGAGTTTGGGGGAGTTTCTGTCAAAACTATTATAGCGGTTGGGGCAAAACGGGTGGGAGAGGGAGGGGGGGGGGAGGCTGCAGTGCGCATAGCAAAATTCTCCCGGAGGAGAGACAGGAGGCAGAGTCCTATATGGACTCTGCTAGGCTCCTGGTGGCCAGTTTTCGGGACTTTGGAGGGGCATAGCCGGGCAGCCATTTGGAGCTGGGATGTAAGGTAAGGATTTTATAACACTACACAGTGGGGCCAGTAGTGGGTTAAAATATAGTTTTGGGGGTGGACATGAACTGCATTTTAATACATTTAATTAAAACTATTGTGAATAGGCTTAAAATGCAAATTCTTTGTACTAAGTCCAATGCCACACAGACATGCGCAATTACACGCACGTGCTTCGTGCGCGTTGGTGCCTGCTTGCACTGCGATCCCTGTAATATTCTGGGATCGTTATGCAAAAGCTAGGAAAGAATGCGCTCTGTTAACTGGATCGCAGCACAACCATTACCAGCGCACCTGTGGCCACACCAGTTGGTCAAAACTAGTGTGCACTTTTTATCACGCGATCAGATCGCAACCATACTAACTAGGTAGCTGTGTCTCCTATTTGCACTGTGAAGAAATCATCTTCCTCATTCCCTCCATTAGTTGGATGGTCTATTTTTTTACAGTGTTCGCATAAATTAGTATTGAAATGGGAGGAATGATGCTGCTAAACTCTGGAAAATCTGTCAAAGAAAGATGGTTTTGCAAGGTTGCTAAATACAGGGAGACAAACTTAAATGTACATTAGTAAATAATCCTTTATGACTTCCATTTATGATGTAACACAGTATGTTTCACTTCTAGACAGTTTTTCGTGGACCAGCCATTTTAGTATATGTTGTATACTGCAATATATTATGTGTTGTACAAATGATCTGCACCGCTGGCAACATATGATCCATGGGCCAGTGCCGGTCGGCGGTGGTGGTATGGGAAAACTGCCCATCCACTTTAAGGGATGCCCCCCATGAGGCAGAAATATACATTTTATCTCCCTTTGCTCTCTGCTTGCACGAACACCCTTGTCTTTTACACTTTGCTTTACATCTAGATAGCATTGTTAATTTATATCCATTCTTTCTAATGATTTTGTTTAGGGATTATTCTGTGGAAAATCTTCATTTTCTTTTTGTCTTTTTTATTTTGCTTTTATCCTTTTTTTTGTGTGTATTGTTGTTCTTAACTTTTGATTTTTTTACTTTAACAGGTCGCCTTCTTCCATCATTTTATTTTTTGCATTGGTAAGTAACCATCTTAGGATATTTTAACCAGTAAAACCATAAGGTAACCTAAGCAGTATTGAAGGGCATGTCCACCCCAGAAAACTAAAATTTAACCCACTACTGGCCCCAGTGTGTAGTTAAAAAAATCCTTACCTTACATCTCTGCTCCTTATGGTTCTCCTGCAGGGCTTGCCCAAAGTCCAGGAAAGTTATGAAGAGTAGTGGCTGTCTTCCTGTCCAAAGGTCTCTGCCTCCTGTCTTGCCTCCAGGAGGGATGGTGACATGAGCATGGGATCCCTTTCCTCCCCTCCCTCCCACCATCCGTATCCATCCTTCAACCTAGCACAAAATCCTTTTAATATATGGAAGCTCCCCCCTGCCCACCCCCTACCCGCTGAGTTATTTCTTTAAAAAAATCATAACGTTACAGCACTTCATTCCTGTGGTTCATCCTGCCAGATCAACAAACAATGCAAGCTGCCATGCACACTCAGCGGCCACTTCTACACAAAAGAAATCTTACATGTGTATGGGCTTCAGTTTTAAGGAAGAACTGTGGTCAACATAATTCACCAGGGGCTTACTCTAGGACATTGTACTTTTTAACCACCATATATTCTATATATGCAAAGAACTGACACAAGGATTTTAGAAACTACATATCCCTGTGTTTTTATGAGTGATACCCGAATAGTGCTGCTCATCAAATTGGAAGTTTCTTTCTCATATTTTCCTTTTTTTCCTAAAATAAAAAAATGGAGAAAATCAAAGGTGAATTTCTTCCAAAATATAGCCAACACAATACATGGGTGGCCACCAACTAACCCCAAATGGTACCAAGGCAATAACAGAGAATAAATAAAACTGCTCTGTATTTTGAACAGCTTTAACTAAATGCCCCTCATACTTGGAAATCCCTCCCTCAAGATATATATTTTTGGAATCTACTCACCTTCAACTACATAACAGCACCGTTCTTTCATGCATACATGCAGAATTCTGGAGGCAGTAAAAAATCTTACATAAAGGATGACTATATTCTAAAAATATACTTTTTAGAAACGTATAGTACCTGGGACATTGAGGTAGGATTGATATTTCCTACCTCCCAATATTGTTTCGTTGAGGAGCTACAGCAGATACAGTAGTATCATTGTGCTGCCGCTCCTCCATAGAAATTTATATTGGGAGGTAGATAATACAAATCCTACATCCCTGCCCCAGGTACTTTTTATTTGAGCTGTTTTTGAAAAAAAGTTTATATGCACTATAGTTCCCCTTTAACCCCAATTTGCAAGTAGTTTTCAGACTAAACACCCCCCAGATTTGAAAAAAAAAACACATGCTTCAAAGAACTGTCTGGAATTCTGAATGTATGAAAGAATTGCACCATTACATTGCTAATGCTGTTAAACTATGTACAGGGCTGGTGCAAAAAGAGATGCAAAAGTTTGCAATGCTAGTAATACACAACTAACACTCAGATGTTGGCTTTTTACTGAGTTATTGCAGTTAAATTACATCTGATTGGTGCTTCAGATTTGTAAAATGGGCAAACGTTTGCACCTTATATTGCATCATCCCTATCAGGGATGGTTCTCGCCATTTTGGTGCCTTAAAGGAGAACTAAACCCAATTTTTATACTCCAGAATCTGAAAACACCCCCCCCTAAGAACACCAATAAGCTATATAATACCACTTCAGTAAATTGTGTTAAAGTAAATGTAAGCATGTTAAGAACTGTATGAAATGTCTGTGTGTATGTGCAGTGTCAGACCACACCTCCTGGCCTTAGTCACATGCTTCCTTGCTTTATCTGTCCTGTAAAAGCATTGGCTACAGATTACTAATGGGTGTGACCAACTGTAACAAGTTTCTGCCATAGCTAAGGACTGAGCATGTGCAGAACATAATGGTCGTTGACCAAACTGTGTGATACTAGAATGCTGGGAAGTAAAGCACAAACCATATGTTATTTAGGTAAATTTCCCAGCACCCCTATCAAAAAGACAGGTAAGACACAGATTACTGGTTTTATATTAAGGTGTTCTGCCATCTGGTTCAGTGTTGTTCTGTGGCTTTAGTTGTCCTTTAAGCAAGTCTTCTTTGGTGCCCTCTCCCAAACTCCTCCATAAACCTAAAAAGAGCTGATCTGTAGCTCTGTACCATGTTGTTTTTTGTGTAATTATTTAAGTGTTTATAATGGAGGGTATCATGCTAAAAATGTTCGCCCATATTTCAATTAGATGCATGGTGTAGGCTGCATCGGTTTCAGTGTAGCCATACATAATGCATTTAATTAACTAATACTTGGCCTTGCAATATGTAGCTTACATATGTGTTCATTTTTAAAGGAAAGAATTCCCCATTTATAAGGCACACCTAGAGAAACCACATGACGTGGGGGAGGATAGAAGTAAATCTGGTCTTAGCACAGCTCTGTACAATGCATTTATCATCAATGTACCTATTTAATGCGGAACATTGGAGACTGCAATATATATAATCTGGTCTATGAAGCCCAGTCTGCAACATTCATCATTATTCATTTTTTAGGTGTTGCAATTTACACTGAAGTTCCCCTTTAAAGCTAAAATGGCAACCGTTTCATTTACCCTTACTTGTTTTAGTTGACCGTTAATATGAGACACCCCTTCCCCCCCCTCAAGTAATTTCCCCAGTATTTTACTTGATCTTTTTGGATGATTTGGGATGTGTCAAAAAAGACAAGATTATGCATTATTAGATGGAATTGACATGAGTTCCACAAGAGGGAGACAGAATTCTATTTTTTATGGCAATGTTTGCACATACTAGATTTCTAGAATCTACTAGAATCTGTTAAACAGACCTTATTGTACAGTACCTACATCCTGTCAGCATGTGATAGTGCTTCCTAAAACATTGTTTTTGGCTTCTGAAGCATTATTGTCCATTAAGAAAGCCTTGCGCAGTGGTCATTATGGGTGTAGTATAAACAAAAGATGGGAGAATTTAGGAAAAGCAACAATGATTGGGTTTGGAGTGTATAAAACTGGACCTACATTAAACACATTTGTTCTGAAATCATTTTTATCACCAGACTTGGAATCTTCAGTTGTGGCTGAGCAATCACAGCTATCATACAACCTACCTGTTTGGAATATCTGTAGAAGAGCACAACAAGAAAGGTATTAGTTCTATAATATTATGTGTTTACCCATAAATACCAATTGATAATCATTTGGAAATTGGGTGGAGTACAACTAACCTATGAGAAAGCGAATGTTTACAGCACAACAAAGGAAATAACAAAGCGATACCATGTAGCAAAATGGGCAATAATATCACTGTTGTAATAATCTACAGTAACCCTTGAATTGTTGGCTTTTATTGGTCTTTTGTAGTAAGAAATATTAAACTTCTAATTGGTTTCTATGGGTTTGTGTTATTACAAAATTAATTTTCCTAATTATATTTTCAAAAAAGGAAAACAATGTAACCTAGAGTTTTCCTAAATTCCATAAACATGTCTTCCTCCTACAACAGAATGTGAAATTCTACATTGACCCACAAAAAGGAAATCCTTATTACAGGAGCATTCACCAAAAATGAACTGTGTGTACCAGTAATGGTTCTTTCATTTTAACATTTTGTTATGAATTATTGTCCAGTTGAATAGAATTCCTGTATGTGTCGTACAGTGTGGCAGTGGAATGAATAAAATTCATTACTAAAAAAAGCATTGGGTTTGAATGACCAAATAAAATAATAATTTAACTCTACAGTCTATGTTCAGGTTGCGACTGGTAGTCGGGCTGGATTTTGTTTAAAGTTTCTCATTTAAGAAATTTATTAAAATGAAAAGTTGGTTGGAATATACATATTGCATTGTAACATGTAGGTGAACATTGAATATCAGACAATCATTGACTCCACTTCCCTTCTGCTGCTGCCACGTACAGAAATTGCACAGAGCTGCAGCAGAAGACAGCCGAGGGAATGAGGGTGGTAAGTACATTTAGAAGCCCTGTATGTGAGTTTAAACCATGTGAGGTCTAGGTTTTGGGGGGTAATTAGGTAGTATACAAATTTGTTTGGGGGTTGGAGATGCCCTTTAACAAGTTATATGTATAGTTTATTTATAAAGTGCCACTTGGGACGCAGCGCTGTACAGTAACAAAACACAATAAAGTCATACAAGGGGAACAAATACAAAGGTAGTTCAGTACATAATTATATAAATAGAAGTGCTAGAGCTTTGCCTCGAGGCAAAGAGGTTCCTGTCCCATAGAGCTTACAATCTAGTTTGGCGGGTAACATACAGACACAATGGAATCGGTGATATTGGATATTAAACAATTCCTTTACATCTGCAAAGGTGTAACAGCTTTATAAAAAAACAAAAAATGTTGAACTCCAGGAGGGAGATTCACCCAGAGCCGCAAGTGTTCCGGGCAAATCTCCCATAGCAGTTTTAACAGAGGCTGTGCGACTTTGGGTGAATCTCACCAGCTATTAGCTGGCGTTGAATACTTACATGCAAACAGCCCGCAGCCACTGGTAAATAGACTTGTGAAGGCTGTGCAAGTACCGGAAGAGGCACTCACTCAGCCACCGCAAACCGAGGCGCACAGTCACGCTAACCAATCGTAAATCAGTTAGCGTGACTTTAGAACCGAAAAGAATGCTTTGTGCCCACAGCGCTCCCTGGTAAATGACCCCACATATGTTTAGAGACTACATCCCAGCATGCTTTGGTTGCATTCTGCAAGTGCCAAGTTTAATATCACTGTGCACTGATAGAATATTTCAATTATAAAAATAATTCCCATTTTCACCATTATTTTATTCTTTAATTAACATGAAAACATACTTTACAAACCGGTAAAACATAAAATATATTAGCACACAGGAGGTGGTAGAGCAGGTTCAACAGGTGACAGGTTTTTAGTGTGTGACGTTCTCTTGGGAGTATCCCAGTGGTCTAGAGGATTAACAGGCTCTACCTGTAGTCACGTGGATATCTTATCTGTCATAGTGTTTTTTTGTAGACATAAAGGGTGTGTCCTATAAAAGTACTAGGGACAGGGTGAGACAGGTCCTCCAATCTACCTTGACACTACCAGAGAAGTTGTCCCTTTCTATCTGCCTCAGAGTGGCTGGCCCAGCGTAGGTCACAGGTAACTTATCTAGCATAAACTTGATCCTTTCCAGGTCTTCTATTCCATGGTTCTATGTCCAGAAAAATAATGGAACTGAAATGTTGTATTTGTCCCATTCCATTTAAAAATGCTAATAGTTGCTTAGGTGTTGTCTACAGAGCAGCTAATTGGATTGCTTTTTCTTAAAACTATTATACAAATGTGGGTCCTATAAATAAGAGCAAAGTGTACTACAGGGGGGGAAAGAGGAGTAGTTTGTTTTAAAAAAATCTCATACTGTGTTCTTGCATGTCTTAATATTAATGTGCTCCAATATATCCTGGGCGTGTGTACTTAAACAAGCTGGGGAAAGCAATGTTTGTGGTGCATCAGAATTACCTAGAGTCTGGGATCTTAGAAGTAACAGTGTGAGATGCATTCAATAATTATCTTTAAATACATGTTCAATTATGTCATTTAACATCTACATTCATTTATTGGTAATAGCAATTTCATGTTTTATAGGACAACCTACATGAATGCAATTATTTTATTTATAGTTGTGCTTTTGAATTATTTTAGCATTTTAAGCATTCATTTTTACATTTTAAAAACAGTTATATGGATTTCACCCAGTCATCTGATTACAAATGAGAATTTAGGTAATTGTATTGCTATGGCCTGTATCACTCAAAATATTGACTTTTGACACCTCAAACAGATCAGTTGCACAAACCCCCAAACCAGAGGATTTAATTGGTGAAGAGGTGGGGTGAGGTTTTCCCCAGGTTCCCCCATATATGTTAAACCGTCTCACTCCCTGTCTTTCTGATAGGGGATAAAATAACTCTTTACAAAGATGTTAGAGGACATTACAATGAATAAGCAGGGAATCTTTTTTCACTGGCATAAATAAAGGACAAGAGATCACCCTTTCTTCATTGAGAGGGAAGTAAGGTTGTAAAATGCTTTGCCTTATTTAACAGGCAGAATATAAAGGGATAAAGTTAAATGGATGCTTGCATAGGTGTATAACATAAGTGTACATTTTGTAAAGAATGTGTCTTTGTGTCCATGTGGTGTGTGGCTTCAATGCACATATGTGTTGGTGGTGTATGTGGGAGGGGCTTATGCGTGGAGGTGGGTGTGTAAAAAGCCTAAATTAACTGTGTAAATGAGACCGACACATTTGGAGCCTCTGCCTGTAGTGAAAGCACTGCTGGGTTCTTTTTAAGAAGACATGCTTTAGTGTGTCGCCCCCCCCCCCCCCCCCCCCCCCCCCCCCATTGACAGTCAATTTTACAAAAGGGAAGGAATGTCTGTGCTAAAGATGTGCCAACTGATAGCACTGCCTTGTAGCATAATTCATCTCCATGCCAACTACTTAATCTTCCTCTATTTGCAACAGATGCATTTTATGCATGTTACAATTAAGCTGTATTCTAAAATAAAATAAATGTTTTAAACATATTTCTGTAGAATGTGAGACACTGGTTTGGGGGCTTATTTAAAATGATTATAACAGGAATTCACTATTCCTTTTATTTTCTCCTCATTCCCTTGCTATTTTCCTATTACGCTGTCTTCTATCCCCTCATATTGAGTCACTTTCATTCCTTAGGCTACGCTGAAAGTAATTGTCCTTGCTGTTCTAGCCATTGAATGTCAGTAATTATTTAAAGGGTAACTAAAGTTCCATGTACCCTTTAATTTGGGTTATGTGTTGAGCTGTCAACCTACCGCTGTAGTGTCATTCATCCAATTCCAGTTTCCAAAATGCGAATTTACTGTAGCTCCAGCCATATAGATATAGATGCTGCTATTGTTTATGATGGCAAATAATTATTTAAAAATTAAAGCTGCATTGTATAACAATCATAGTAAATTACTGTGACTCTTTCTAACAACACTCATTCACGGGCTATAATTATTTGTTGTCTATTCCAAAAATCTGGTTTCTACACACAGATGAAATTAAAGGAGCTGTAAACTAAACTAAGGAGGAGCTCATATTTCATGGCACAAAGTAGGGCTTTTCAGTTTTGAATATTACCAATACATGTTACAATAGATGGGATTCAGCTTATTATAACGAACACTTAAAGAAAGCTTGTATCATCTGCACTGAATAAACCTACCTATTGCAATTGTGACAATGGAAGTGCCACAATTCCTTTAGCACCAAGATATCATTGTACGTAGCATTTTATTAACTGTGCATGTAGGTGTATCATTTATCTGTCCCTTTCCGTATCACAGCATCCCCTTTACCATTAAATTGTATTTACTGAAGCCCTAGGGATATTGTTGTTTTCAGTGGAAAAATTTATAAAATATGTTTTGTTGCATAAGGTTATATCCGAAAGGTGTATGGCCACTTTAAATTTGGCTAGTGGAGAGTTAAGCTACGTGCCGAAGGTTCATTGTTCTTGTGTAAAACAATTGTTAAGGCTAGGCCACACTTGAGTGATTTGTCATGCGCTAAGGATTGCGCTTGCGATCTGTTAGTGTGTGAGAATCGCAACATATTGCATGTGATTGTGGGTGGTCACATTACATGAGTGATATCCATTTTCGGAGCTGTCTGATAATGGACTATTGCAAACGGACAGTAAATCTCGTGAACACAAAAAGTTCCTGAGATTTCCAATGCGGTGCGTTTGCGATTCCGATCCTGTTTTGGAAGCGCATGTGATCACCATTTTTAATTGCAATCGCTTGCGCTTCCATAATTGGAATTGGGGGATTGCAAGCGCAAACATGTTGCAACGCACAGAAAATTTTGAAGATGCCTGTTTTTAGCGCAATCACTTTTGGATGGGTGTTGTAGTTTAGCAATATTCTGCTATAAGTTGGATGTCACATTACTCGCTATCTTACCCTCGCTGACTTTATTCTTGTTTTTTTTTCTAATCATTTTTAATGTCCTAATATATTTCTTTTGCCTTTGTACAGTCAGAACTGTTTTCATATAAGCCTGAGGCTGGCTTCATAAACACATCATGGGTAATAAAGTAGTGAGACATGACTTTGAATGGGTCTACACTGACCAACCTCACTCAGATAGGAGGAAAGAGATACTTGGTAAGCATTGTTTTTTTTTTTGGGGGGGGGGGTTGTTAACAGTATAAAAATTATTTTTGACTACGTAACACTTTTGGTTTGCTTGGATCTATATGTCCATTGATTACAGTTACAACAAACAATTCTGCAAATTATTTCTAACCACCAGTGACCTGATTAATGTGGTAGTATGTAACATTTTTAACTCTACTGTTATAAATTTATTTTTTTAATATTTAACACAAAACTAGCAATTTGCAGTTTGCTATTAATATTTAGATTTATATTAGTGTTTTGGTAGATAAAAAGAAACCTGGAGCGCAATAAGTTCTTAATAAGTAACGTATCATTTTGTTATACCTGTTTTTTTAGTTTAAGTCAACATGCATTCTGTGACAGATGTATTCTGAATAGCCTATTTGCAGATTGTTTGTCACTATGCAAACTCAGCCCTGCCCGTCATCCTTCGAACCTACTAAGGAGCTCTTTAAACAATGCTCGTAGCTTTCCGGCCAGTGCATTATTTTTAAGATTGTCAGCTAGATATTCAACAGAGGCATAAACGGCTTGACAGTGTAATGTGGTGAAGTTTTAACAAAAACTAAACCGTTCTCAGTTAAAACCAGCCTGTAAAAAACAAACTGAGTCTAGGTAAATGTACAAATATTGTGTGTGTTTTCCTGGGTTTTTGCAAGAGACATAAAAATCTAAAGGAGAACTAAACCCAAATGTTTATATTCCATTATAAGAAAAAGTCTTCCATAAAACCCCAATAAACTATAAAATACTACTTCAGTAAATTACATGTAATTGCAATCACCTAAAATATAAATGTGTGCATGTGCACTCTCTGGCCACTCCTCCTCCTGACCTGGGTCATATGATACCTTGCCTAATCTGGACTGAAAGTTGACTGGCTAGAACTACTGATGGGAGTGGACTGCCATAACAAGTTTCTGCAGTAAATTAGGAATGGCCAAGTGCAGAGGCGGATTTATATAACAGGTGCCTGTAAGCCCAAAATGCATATCCCCCTTAGGCACGTGCCTAAGGGCTAGGCCACACTAGTGTGCGCTACTAAAAGTGCACTCTAGTGTGGCCTAATTGTGGTGGGCACACCAGTTCGCTGCCAAACGCTATGCATGGCAACGCGCACACCCGTTTTTGGAGCACTCGTAAGCACTACAGTGTGGCCTCATCCTTATTTTAAATCCAGCCCTGGCCAAGTGCGAAGAGCATAAATGTCAGTGACCAAACTGTGAGATATTGGAATGCTGGGAACGAAAGCAAAAAACTCCAAGTTAGTAAAGTAAATTTCCCTGCATCCACATCAAAATGAAAGGTGAGACACAGGTTACTGGTTTTATTCTAAGAAGCTCTGTTTTGTGATTTTGTATTGTTGTGAAGCTTTAGTTGTCCTTTAAATGGACAAACCGTATTATAGACCATCTTTCCTTTAATTTATCAGTTATTTGCACATATGTTTATTATCTGTGGTACATGTACAGTATAGTGACTTTTTAAAATCATATTATCAATCTTTTATAAAATCACTGGATTATTTTAAATATATTATTTAAGATGCAAAGATTCCCTGGTAATAAAATTACCGGTAAAACCCGAACCTGGGAATATTAGAAGCTTAACTATCACTTGTTTATCTTCTGTGCAAAAAAGCTAGGAGATAAAGAGTGAGAGTGATAGAATTATAGATTGAATGGGCTCTGGATCTGTTTGTCTGTTGTTAATAATGTTTTACTACTAAATACACTCACTGTTTTTTGTTTTGTTATCTTCGTATTTTAGCCAAATATCCTCAGATCAAGAATCTCATGGGACCTGACCCACACCTCAAATGGATTGTCTCTTCAATGGTCTTGGTTCAGCTGTTGTGCTGTTATCTTGTTCGCGATCTGTCATGGAAGTGGCTTTTTTTCTGGTCTTATGTGTTTGGTGGTGTAATTAACCACTCACTCACTCTTGCAATTCATGACATTTCACACAATGTAGCTTTTGGAAACAAAGCAGCAAAGTGGAACCGCTTCTTTGCCATGTTTGCTAACCTTCCCATTGCTGTGCCATATTCCACATCCTTTAAAAAGTATCATATTGACCATCACCGCTATTTGGGAGGAGATGGTTTGGATGTGGACATTCCAACTGACTTTGAAGGACGCTTCTTTTGTACCCCAATACGTAAAATCCTTTGGATCGTTCTTCAACCACTACTCTATGTTCTTCGTCCACTGTATGTCAACCCCAAGCCAGTCACTCAGCTAGAGGTTATAAATGCTTTAGTTCAATTTTCCTTTGACATGGTTATATATTATTTGTGGGGACTAAAGCCTGTGGCATATTTGTTAGCTGGCTCCGTGCTTTCAATGGGCTTCCACCCAATATCTGGGCATTTCATTGCTGAACACTACATGTTTTTAAAGGGGTTTGAGACCTACTCATACTATGGACCACTGAATTTATTAACTTTCAACGTTGGCTATCACATGGAGCATCATGACTTCCCCAGCATTCCCGGGAGCAAGCTTCCACTGGTAAGAAAACATTGGTCAGGTATATACAATCTTTAAGCTAGTTAATCCATATGTGTTGAAATTTATGGAGAGCTGTAGTGATTTGTTTACCCTTCAAATAAAAAATTAAATATAGGCAAATCACCCACAAACAATAGAAAGCTTACAGATATAGGGTTAATCTGTTATGCCGCAAAATTATGCTCTCCACCTTCCCTCTGTCTCTCACAAGTTTCCACCTGCTGTTGAAGATTTTTTTTTTAACAAGCTCAGAGAAGACTGCTAGGGGAATAGCATTAATTGACTGTGATGTCATCTGTTTTATTCATGACTGACAACTGCTAACTGGAAGAAACAGGAAGCAGAAAGAGAGGTCACAGAACACCAGCCAACATTTCAGGCTAGACTTACATCTCTCCTCTTCCTAAATATTGCAGTTTAAGGGGTGATTTCCCAAAATACAATTTTTCATTTGAGGGTTGTACCTGCCCTTTTAATTCCCCAAACTAACAATATAGTAAATTAATGCTCATATTGCATTCCATAGAGTTTACTTTACCAGGTCCCTATACAACTCCTTACATTACTTACACTCTATAGACTATAGTGACTGCTCTTGCTGCATTGCATACACTGGAAGCCTGTTTTAAGCAGCTGTGAATTTGATTCATTTGGCAAAATTCGTAGCATTTATTTATAGGGATAGCAGCTCTCTGCACATTGCCCCAATTGTATTCCAGATACATGTAACTGATTTAAGAGACTGTTTTTTTTATGGAGAAAAAGATAACATAGCTCATGTTACTGGCTTGTTGGATTCATCAGACTTTAAATGTCTTTGAAATGTTTTTATATTTATCTGTGTTCCTCCAAATGAAGACAAATTACTTGTGATTTATATTTAAATAATGTTACATTAACGATAGTACTATCTCTATAGTGTTTTGTCAGGCCTGTGTAATAATAAGTAGGGGGAAGTACTGTTATTTTAGGCTTTATTTCATGGTGATGCAAATGTGGACTGATAATGCATTGACTGTATGTGTGAATCAGGAACCCGTAAGTACAGGAAATAAACAAGACATGTTAAGTTCATTGGGTAATAAAGGTGCACTATAGATTTCTAAAGGGGAACTAAAGTGCGTATACACCTTTTAAAAAAAAACAGTTAAAAAATACCTGGGGCAGGGAGAGGTAGGATTGGTAATTTCTACCTCACAAATCGTTTCTGTGAGCCAGCACAATGAAAACTGCTTCTGCCAGGCTTTCACCTGGCTTCAACACTGTCTTTTTTACAATAAGGCCCAGGACACTAACTTGGCAAACTGTACGTTCTGTAGCTCTGCAGTGCTACTGTAAAATAATTTTTACAGTGTAGTTGTCCTTTAACATTTCTTTAAAGTTTAGCACATGACCTCATGCAGACCAGCATCCACATGGACAATCATGAGAACAGACCCCTCCTAAACTTAAATAAACCCCTGCATACATGAATGGCTAGTAGCCTTCCATGGTAAGTATTTGGTAAGAGAACTAAATCCATTTCTTTTAAGATAAGTTATTAAATGATGCCAAGTAACCTCCACAATTGTTAAAATGTACGTTTAGACATGATATTTACATATCGCCTACAGCCTTACACATACCACATCTACATTATTTTTCTTGACTTTGATTAAATTCCTAATGTAAACGTAACATGCAAAAATGACCCTCCCTTTGCAGAGTATCTGCAGAACCTGTTTCCTATCCTAAACTCTGTATGATTAATCATTTAGAAAGATGCAGTTGGGTAGGAAAAGGGAAGTCAGTGTTGGGTAATCGAGAAAAGTAAATGAGCAGTTATGGGTGTGTGTTTATCTGTGAATGTACCATATTGTGTGTGTTCCAAAAGACGATAGAGCTTAAAACTGTGTGATCAATCTTGAAAATCACAAGCCATAATTGTAAGAAGTGAAGCCTATATTGGAGAGCTTAATGAAAGATTATGCATAGATCCAGCATAGTGAATTACTGCCTTTTTCCTATTGTATGTTCCTTTAGTGCTAGTACTTCATTTATATGGTTGGAAAATCTGCTTGGGAGGATAAAAGCTCATCACCAGTGATTCTGTTCCCATAGCCAGCAGTTACGGTAAAGAGCAGAACTGGTATATGCTAGTATATACTACAGGAAGAAGGAAAAACACAGTGGATTTTGCTTATACTATGATTACTTATTCCATATACCGTAGCCTATTTTCTCCTTTAAGAGAACTGTTACATGCAGATTTTACTACAGGAATCAGTCCTAGGTATATTCCTGTCGAGCATTATTTTCACTCTGTTCCATCTACCATCCTCTGGGCCATCAAGGCAGCTGAGACATCCCCTATGTAGGGGCATGCTTATAGCAATGCATGTCATCCTATAATTTAGCCTGTCTGACGATTGAAGGGGACAGCATGAAGCACAGCACAGAGATGCAACTTGGTCTGTTTTAGGCCCTCAGCCTGAGAGTAGAGGAATGGGTTTAAGACTTAAATTGCCCTTTATTTTGATTAAGCATAACTATATGTCTCCAAATTATCTAGTGTGTTCAGGGCCGTGTTACTCTATTCTTCAAATTAATTTAGTTTCTTTGAACCCTCTTTAATTTAGTGTGCTTTTTTTTGTTGTTAAAGGCAGACATCCCACCTTCAGGGGGCAGGGTGGGGAAAGTTGCGTGGTGCAGGGGGTGTGACATCTCGCGGGGGTGGGGCGTGATGTCACAAGGGGTGTGACCACTGTCCTAGGCTGGTGGGGGTGCAGGGTTAGGGAGGGGTTAGGGACATTCAGAGGGCGTGGCCTCATAAAGTGGCCGTGACTTGGGAGGAGACTCAAGTCTCCTTGAGGGGTGGGATGCCTGGTTAAAGGGCATGTCTACCCTCTGGAATATGGGTTAAAACCTAGATTTTGTTATACTTACCTTTTCCAAAGATGCTTCTAAAGTTGCTTACATAACACAATCAGAAAACATGGAAATCACGGGAATGCAAAAATTCTCATGATTTCCAATTCGCATGCGTTTGCGCTTGCATTTTGCGTGCACCATTTTTTAACGTAAACTCATGCGTTTTTATAATGTATTAAAAAGCACAAACGCGGCACAGTGCACAGGAATTGCACACACAATTGCGTAGTGGGGCCTCAGGATGGGGTTCAGGAACACTCCATGTGCCAGGTATCTATATGGTGTCACATGTCTATACCTGCTTCTGGAAAAGCAAGTTACACAACAAATGTTAAGCAGCAAAAATTCACCTGCTTCTGTCAGTGACTAAAGTCGGAACGTTTGAGAGCGTGTGGGGGTTGTAGTTGAAGTTGGATGCTTCAGGGCTTCTACTACCAGTTAGGCTCCTTTGTAAGAAAGCAAACAGTATTACAAATCCAAAGAGTGGCACCTTTCAGTTACATACTATGTACATAACCCCAGGGTCTTAGTATTAGTATCTGTCTTGTGTCTCCATAGTACCTGGCTCTAAATCTTTCAGTTGTACAACAAACAATTTGACGTACTATAACTGAATCTTTTAAAGGAATGTCAGTTTGTTGGCGTAAATAAAGTTTTGTTAACAAATTTAAACATTTTTAATTAATTAACTAGTTATCGCTGCACTGCATAGTCTTTTTTTTTTTTTTTTAAATCGGCTTTATTAAGACACAGACATAATTGGTCAATACATACATAGCAACACGTACATTAATTTGATAATATTTCTTTTCTTTGCCAAGAAGAGTTGCCTGTGGTGTATAAAACAGGATATATATTAAACTTTAATACATTGCATAACAATTTAAAAGCTTAAGTATTGCAAGTATAACTTATGTGTTTTGTCTCGGGCATTTTTCGGGCTTTGTATTTGAATCTTGTCATCAGGGTACCCAACCAGAATTAATAAACATATGAAACAGGCCGTCTAGGCACAGTTCTCACTTAGGCTTTAAACGCTACTTATTATTTTAGTTATCGTGGAATTGCACAGCAGTAGGGCAAATTAAAATTTTTATCATGCGGCCCCAACAGAATCAGTCATGGGGGTTTGGTTTCTCCCACTCATTAGTCCCAATTAGACCATATTTACCTAAGCAACCTCTGCCAATATAGATCAGCCTTATAAAGGGAAGGTCATTGTTAATTAATGTTTTTAATTGGTACAGTTTAAGAGTGTCTGGGGCTATCCACTTCAAAACAATGGCCTTTCTGGCATAGAAAAGGGTTTGTCGGAGCAGCGATAATTAGTGTTTGGACCAAAAATGATTTTCTGGTATTCCAAATATATATAGATTAGGGTCTAGGGGATTCTGTACTGAATTTGCTACTCAGTTGCTTGTGACCAGAATCTCTGTATCTTAGGGCATTGCCACAGGAGATGCCAAAATCATGCACTTTGGGCAGTTACTAATTCTCCCTCCTGGCATATGACTCAAGGCAGTTGGTGTGAGATATGCTTGCTCTATTATATAGTACTGTATCACTTTTTAGCAGCCAGTGATGGTAATACATGTTATTCTGCTGCATTTTACCAATCCTCAGTGGTCATTGTGGGGATATATTTTTGCCAGGATTGTAATCAGGAGCTGTATAGGGGGGCTATCTGCGCATGTAGTAGTGCGTAGACCTTAGGTATGAATCCTTTTATATATGATGTCGTACATAAGGTATAAGTATGGGGTGAAACACTGTGGGAACACTCTCTCTTCCAAACTCAGATTGGATATAGTGCCTCAACTGAAAATATCAAAATTCTTAAAGTATATATTGCAGGAGCAAAATTAAATTTGGTATGCACAAACCAAACTATCTTTACATCTGATTTTAACCTATTTGTGCAGTGTTGTGTGACCTTATAAGAAAACCGTGATGCATGAGCCTGAGATGTAGGGCCACAAAACAGGTGTTAAATCTCCACTAGATTTTTGCCATTAGTAGGATTACCAGATCATTAGATGAATGGAGGACACTTTATTCATGTAATTTGCAGGGCTGTACTAGTTGCAAACTGATTGCATTTAAGCTGTATTAAGCCTCACAGCATGCCTTTTTTAATGAGACGTCTGTTTTTTTTTATTATGGTAACCCTACCCATAACAACCTACATGAATTTCCTTCCATTCATTTTCTATTATAAGATCGAAATGTTTCTGCCACAGTGTGCTCAGTTGTATATTTAACTGCTAACAAAATTCTCACTTTGACTTTTTCTACCCAGACATGTCACAGTAGTAATAAATAATAATTTAAATCAGGTTAAAATAACATTTTCAAAAACTGGATGTAGTCTTTTCAGCAGCTTGATACCTTAAAGTAAATGTAAATGATTTTAGTGTTACTAAAGCTGGGTATACACATTAGCTTATGTGTGTACGGCCAAAACAATAGTTTCCGATGCCGTCAGGAATGATTGTCTGAGACGAAAATTTTCCCTCATTCATGGTTGGCTCCCAGAACTAAAGTATAGGGAGTCTGTCGCAATTGTGGGGAGTATGGCAGTCACAAACTTTCTCCTACTTTTTATATAGTGGATAATGCACCCCCAACTGTAAATTATAAGGATATTAGAAGTCACAGAGGAGTTCTGTGACCATATAAAAGCACAAGGCAGGCCACAGGCTGAATACCTTTTATACAGGGCACGGAACTCCAAGGTGACTTCTAATATCCCTTTAATTTACAGTTCGGGGTGCATTATTTATTATAACCGACCCCTTTGTGGCTTCTGGTTTCCGTCTCCTCCTGGAACTGTAAGATTATAAAGCTATAATCTTACAGATCCTCCCATAGAAATCCACTACAGGGGTAGGTTATATTATATATACGGCCAACATGCAGATTGTCTGTCATCTGCTGATTACTTTTATAAACTGTCATTAGCAGCACTATACTCAATGCATTTAAATGGCTTTTTTTTCACAGACTGTTAACATTGATTTATTAAGTGAATTCCAGCCTTATGATTGCCCCTTGAAATAAAATAACACTATAAAATAACAATAGTTTAACTTGGTCTCTACTGTGAAATTTGCTGAATAATAAAAATATTGATATTAATGTCATTAGGGTTTCGTCTCTAAAAAAAAAATTAAAAGTGTGGTTATTTCATTCTATTTTAACCAAATAGAGTAAGGAACTGGTAATTAAATGGTATTCCTGTTAGCTCTGTTAGTGATTAAAAAAAAACCTCATTAATGTAACCACTGGATTTGTGTAACAGACGTAGTTACTAGTTAACTGTTTGCTAAGGGCAAAAGATCAAGCTTCAAAGTTCTCTGGGAAAGGAGCTTTATGGATCTGTGTGAGGCAGTGTTTCCATCACCTCTCCCATTTTAGCTCTTTTCACTGCTACTAATATCTTATCTTACACTGTAGTTTAAATGATTTGTTTTTTATTTAACATAAGCTAAAGAATGCTGAGGTTTACTAAGGCAGGGGGCAGCTATTTGATCCCTGCAATAAAACAGATCGGTATCATGTCAACCTTCATAAACCTCACTAGGAATTGCTGTGTAGCACTTAGCAGCACCCGAGCACCTGCTATATTATATATTGATGGAGAAACAGTCATGGTATTTGCAGGGCAAAGATACAACTTTTTTATTTTTATTTCATTCCCACTCCTACAAGATCTCGAGATTCCCAGGATGGGTGAACATTCAATTAGAGAAATTATAAAGCTCTGTAGTAACTCTTCTGTTCTTATTGAGCGTCATATGGTTTTTGAGTGGAATACAGTTATTCATGGAGAAGTACATATGTTGAGTAATGGTTACAAAAATATATGTGTGTATCCTTCAAATTCCTTACTGCTGGCCTCACTCCTGTTAGACTCGATGTTAAGATTGATTTGACATTCATGTCGGGTAGAACATGGAGTAAAGTAGTGGTTTTACCTGCCAATATGACTGCAGTGTTTTCAGGGCAGA
This sequence comes from Hymenochirus boettgeri, assembly GCA_019447015.1. Classification (NCBI taxonomy): domain Eukaryota; kingdom Metazoa; phylum Chordata; class Amphibia; order Anura; family Pipidae; genus Hymenochirus; species Hymenochirus boettgeri. The sequence continues at coordinate 206,389,041 of CM033476.1, forward strand.
TTATTGTTTGCAATTGTAATAAAAAAATTAATATTGATCACAAAATATTTTGGGCCAGACCGTTGTCAAGACGACTGAAGGGAAGTTTATAGTATGTGGCCAGCTTTACTGTTATAAATCTTCTGACCCCAGTTTTTTTTTATTTTAATTCTCTGTATATTTTTTTAAATATCATTTGATTATACTATATTTATATATAAATGTATCTTTACCTCTGCCATTCTTTACTCAAAGCAACTAATGCTTTGTCTATTTCTTTTAATACAGGTTCGCAAGATTGCATCCGAGTATTACGATACCCTGCCATACCACACATCATGGGGGCGAGTGCTTTGGGATTTTATATTCTGCAAGGAACTGGGACCATTTTCCCGTATCAAGAGAGAGTGTGAATTGGCAAAGAAGGACTAGAGACATTGAAGAAATCTTATTTATTTGACTTTGTGTGTAAATATTAAACAGTGCACATTTTGCTGTGTGAGATGTTTCTATTAAGACGTGAAGTGCTTAATTTGCATTAAATTCCAGAAGCTGCTCCTTACATTTTTGTAAAATGGATACTGAGCTTTGCTACCTCTTGTCCACTGAAGGCACATCCTTGGCTTGCACTAGCCATAGATGACAGTTGGAGGGCCGCAGGTAGTCCTTCATTTTGTAAAATTAGAAACAACAAAAAAATTGGTAATGATGTGTTTTACACTGAAACAGTTACTGGATTTTGAATAAAAAAAAAATCATCAATATTTTTTTTCCTCCTGTCTTTAATATAATTATACACAGTAAAATATAATATTATTAGTGAATAGTAAATACATTAATTAGTGAATAGTGAATATAATTTGTCACTTTACATTATTCATGGCCACCCTTTTGGATTAAAGATGCTGGCTTCCAACCCGAAAGACATTTAGGGAGTGCCCAGGGCCAATTAGATTTAAATTAGATCGCCATGTCCACCCCCAAAATTATAATTTCACCCACTACTGGCCCCACTCTGTAGTGCATAAAAAACCTTACCTCACATCCCAGCTCCAAATGGCTGCCCTGCTATGCCCCTCCAAAGTCCCAAAAACTGGCCACCAGGAGCCTAACAGAGTCCATATAGGACTCTGCCTCCTGTCTCTCCTCAGGTAGAATTTTGCCATGCGCGCTGCAGCCCTCACCCCCCCCCCCCTCTCCCACCTGTTTTGTTCTCCCTTCCCCTAGTGTAAATTCCCTTTGTTATATAGTAGCTCTACCTCCCCCAACCATGCAAGCAGAGGGTTGGGACAGTACGCCGGAGGAAAGAGAGTTTAGTAAGTAGAGTTTGGGGGGAGTCTCTGGAAAATCTATTATAGTGGTTTGGGCTGGGGGAGGGAGAGCTACTATATAACAAAAATTATTAAATGGGGTGGCCATGCCCTTTAAGAATTTTATTTTTCAACTATAATGGGATCAACAGTGGAAAATATAAAGCTTCATACAAGGTAAGGCAACCTTCTCACACTCTAAACGCGGTACAGAAGATAAGCGGAGGAAGCCAGGGGAACAAAGGTGAATAAGTACATTTAGGGTCGCATGCGATTTCATGTGCGATTTCGTTGCGTTTGCACATATTAAAAAACGCATGTGATTGCGATTTAAAATGCGGAACGCAAATCGCAATGCACCTGAAAACCAGCGTTTTCGGTGCATTGCCGCGTTTTCAATGATCTGAAAAAAACACAAGCGCAAACGCAAAAACCCCCCAAAAAAACGCAGCAGTGTGGCCTACCCTTAATAGCATTAATTGGTCACATTTTGACATTTGTACTACCAATTCTACATTTTTAGCTCTCTTTCTAAAGTATGATTTCATTTGAAGGTATTGATATTACTTGATACAGGAATATCATCATTTTCTCTAAATTCAGTAAATGTCAACACTGTTCTCGATTTATATGGCACAAATCCGCCAACGTTTTAATTTATTTTTCTTTCCAGATGCTCCATCCAGACCTCTATCTTGCATATATCTTGATATCGGATATGGCAATGCATGTTTTTTCCTTATTTCCCTCCATGCCAAAATATTATTCCACAAGATACTATTAGTTTTTATCCTTATTCCAAATCATAAGGAATTACATTTCAACCTTATAAGCCGAAAAATACTCAGATTTATCAAATCTCTTCAATGTCTACGTAGACTTGCTAAACTATAAACTATAGCCCCTAATATATGTTGTATTCAGTTAGATCAAGTTTATTCCTTGAAGATGTTTCCCTAGTCATCCGACTGGCTTTCTCAATTCAGAATGACTTACAAGAATCTGTTGGCAATAAGTACCCTGGCAAGTCCCAATTAGCATATAACAGCCAGGTGTTAGGGACCTTCTGAATGTAAGATGTGATTGCATTGTGACTAAGAGGTGTTATCAAAACTGCAGACAGTTAATGTGACCCCCACACACAAGCGCACACCTCTATTTAGGCTTGGTTTCTTAATTTTCACATACATGGCCTCTTGAACTAATTTTTTTCCCCCCTCTCTTAAATTAATCCTTTTCCTTTGCCAACATGTTGACATTGCAATCTTTAAATGTATGTCCTTTTTCCTTAAGACTACAAGTCTGAGTCCTGACCCAAGGAATTGGCTCTTCTGTGCTGGGCCATATGTTGGTGCAGTTGCTGATGTGTATGTGATCTCCCCCACATACAAATCAGAGCACTCGTCACTTTGTATATGATGTCGCTCTTCTTATGTTTCAGTATTGGGTCTTTCGCATGCATCAGTTGCTGACTCAGTGTGTTGTTTGGTATAAAGCAGACAGGGATATGGTGTTTATTGAAAATCCTTCTTAATTTCTCGAAGGCTCCTGTTACATATGGGATGACCATGTTCTTTCTTGTGTCTTGCCTTTCTCATTTACTGTTGGTATTCGTGTTATTTTCTTTCCTTCTACCCCTTTTGACAAAGGCCCAGTCCCAATATCCACAAGTTTTAAGGACTCCTATAAGTCTGTGTGGGTTGGGTTTCTGTAAACCTCTACTTTAAGTTTAACATTCTCCCTAACTTCTACCAAGCAGTCCAAGAAAGCCAGTGTGTTGTTTTGTACCTCCTGCCTTGTAAATTTCATGTTTTGGTCCACAGCATTGGTTCTGTGAAGGCTTGTACTTCCTTCTGGTGGATTTTAACCCAGATGTCATCCACGTATCTGAACCAGTGGCTGGATGCAATGCCTTTTGAAGGTATTAAGAGCCCATGTTTCCATTTCCTCCTTGTAAAGGTTTGCCACGATGGGTGACACTGGAGATCCCAAAGCACATCCATGTTTTTGCTTGTAGAACTTATCCTTATATTTGAAATATGTGGTGTTCAGGCAAAAGACCAGTAGGAAACACACCTTTTCTGGGTTAAGATCTGTTCTTCTGGTAAGGGTGTTGTCTTGATATAGCCATTTTCTTACCATTTCAACAGCCTCCTTGGTGGGTATATAGGTGAAGAGAGATATCACATTATAGGATATCCTAGTTTCTTCTGCATTGAGTACTACATCTTGAATTTAGTTAGTGAAATCCTGGGAATTTTGAATGTGATGCTTAGAACTTCCAACCAAAGGCCCAAGGGTGTTAGCTAGGTATTTTGCCACATTGTATGTTACCTGCTGACTATAGGTTTTAGTGGGGCCCCTTCCTTGTGTGTTTTCGGGAGTCCATATATACATGGATGTGCCTCACCAGGGTAGAGGCAATGATACATTACTCAATCAACCGCTTTATCCTTTTGAAGCTATTGTTTTAAGTTTTTGACCTTTTTGGGACTTGCCAGGGTACTTCTTGTCAACAGATTCTTGTACAAGTCATTCTGAATTGAGAAAGCCAGTCGGATGACTAGCGAAACATCTTGAAGAACTAAAGGTTCGTACACATCTTAGATTTTCACCGAGCCCCGACCGACCCCTGATCCCAGCCGATAGTCGTGCATATGTATGCGTTTGGTCGTGGGTCGTTTGTCGATCCACCAGTTCATCTAACTGAATACAATGGATATAACTTGACCTGGATGAATGAGAAGCTTCACTAGCCCCTATTATTTGTTAATCCAATTCCCCCAAGTGTTTTTTGTAATAGTAGTTTAACAATTGTTATATGCAGCTTTCTCTTCCATTTTAATATAATTAATAGCATTGGTATTTCTTGTACTGGATACAATAGCCTTGCAAAGCTAACCATCTTTATTAAGTGACATCGACCTATAATTGACTATGGTAAATTCCCCCACCTCTTTAATTCCCTTATAGTTTTTATAGCTGGAATATAATTATTTTCAAATAAAGAATATGGTGTTATCCAATTTTAATACCCAGATAAGTGAGTGTTGGGTGAGCATTCTTAAAGGGTATGTCCACTGTGATTTTAATTTACCTGTGTATCGCTCCAGCGCTGTTGATAGCCTCCGACTACACTGACATTCCCCAACGGATCCACTGTCCTTTGCATTGTGAAGGCAACACTGGAACGATACGCGGGTAAGTTTCTCCTGCTCTCCTGTAAGATTTACTGAAGGACAGGAGGTAAGACAGCGCATTTACCTCCTGTTCTTCAGTTAAACTGGAAAAAAAAAGTTAAAATCCTGGTGGACATACCCTTTAATATAACATGGCTTTATTTTTAGCATTCCTAAACTCGTCTTGGTGGGCTCATGGTCTCAGATTTTTTGTTGGACCCCAAAAGTACAGTCTCTTGACGCAAGTAGCATGTTTTCTCTCATTTTTTAGTGTTTACCAGGCATTTTTGAGTGGTCACCATTGGTACATACTAGGTTGCTTAGTGGGACTGCCTCTGGCCTCTGTCTCTTTTCTTATTTCTTAGCACAGTTATGTGAACTGTGCAATATTAGTGTCCAGCACCATCCATCATTACTCTGCTGGTATTTGCCAGTAACATCCCCCCCACCTGTTCACAAAACAGATTCTATTAAATGCACTAGAACACCCGAGAACAATGAATAGTTGTGTAATATTTATACAGAATAGAGTTTTATAGTTTAGACCAAATTAAATAACTTATATGTAATTGTACTAAAACCAATTAATCATGTCCCAACAGCAAGACACAAGGCAGGTTTATTCACTGTTTTTTTTACATTAGGAGGTGATAGTGTAACCAGTTGGAAGATTATTACTGCATCTCCCCCACGTAATATTATATAACTAGGGATTATGACCGTGTTTGTTCTCATGTATTTATACATGTAGCTTGTATCTACTAAAACTTGCCTAAAACAGAATTTGCAATTCACAGATCTGTTGTTATACAGTGCTATCTAGTGGTGAAAGTCAAAACAGCAAAAAAGAAAAAAATCATTATTAAAGCATTTAATAAATAAATCTTTACATTTTTTTCATAAAATCTGTCATCGCACATATTTTAGAGAACACATATAATAGAAATAGTGTTCTTTTTGTAGAAAATTACGTCTGTGATAGAAAATCTGATTATTATTATTCATGTTACAGACACGTGACAATAAAAAGGTGGATCAAAAATACATTAAAGACACCCAACAAATACAGTGTTATCAAACCTTCCTCAAGCAGTAATCCCAAGCGTCTTATTATACATATAGGACATTAATGCCCGAACAGAGGAAAGACCTTTATACTTTTAAAGTAAATTTTAATAATAATTTTGATTTTTGAATTGTTTTCTGGATTAATAGGATAATATGGAGACAGGTACTGCCTGGGACTATATATTTATATATGCATATAACAAAAATGAAAGTAAAAGAAATACAAAATGAAAATATATAATGCAATATCTATGATTATGTGCAAACATTATGTATAATGGTCTATCCTACATGTATAATGGGATGCTTGGGATTTCTATGACTGATGAACCACACGTTTTGTGTGGCATTTAGTAATGACAGTTATTATATCGTTGCATATGGAGGAACAAGCACACAACCAATAATACATAGCCATGCATAGCGGTGTAAGAGTAAAATAGCACTAAACAAAGCAACAAGGTAAAGTTCCCTAAAAGTGGCACAATCACATTATGGTCAATAAAAGTTCTAGATTTTTATTGTGGTTCCCAATCAGTAATAAAAGTGCAATTAGCCAAAATGCTAATATGTAAAATGTCGTACAATAGCCAGAACATACAATCATGTTGGAAGTCCCCAACTGTCCAATAAAAAAGGACATCCCACTTCAACACAGGATTATTTTCCACATATATGGGAGTCCAAACAAACAACACCATGGCCAAGACCATCTGACCACCCAGTTGAATGTACACATCTATGATCATAAAGGAGGGACAAAAGATCATAAAGTAAGGTCCCCTCAAATTTGTATGGGCATAGACTGCCATAGACTGCCAGGACATGTGAAAAGCCAAATCTGCTATTCATGGCCAACATACAGAGACACGAAGGAGGTTTCTCCCTTTATATTCTGAAAGGGAGCTGTAATGCCTTATACTCTCCCTAGTTTATTTATTAGTGGTATGAATTAGGGAGGGATGTTAGTGATTGGTTGAATGAGTGAAAGTAGTGTATCATCAGCAAAGAGGGCTACTTTGTAGACCTCTGTTCCTATTTAAATCCCTCTAATGCCAGTTGAAATTCTAATTATTGCTGCCAATGGGGTCCATCCAGATTGCAAATAGCAGTGGAGAGAGGTGACAGCCCTGTCTTGTGCCATTGCATATTTGAAGTGGTATAGAGTGATATCCCATTTTGGCCATGATTGCAAATGGATGCGACTTAAGATTTGATCAAAGGCCTTTTCCACATCCAGGAAAAGCAGACGCTGCTGTGTGAATAAGGTCCAGTGATCTGCGTATATTATGGTATCTCTGTCAGGTTTCAGAATTACTACAGTGTGGGCTTCTTGTAGGCCAGGAGTGAGTGTGTCAGTACCTGTCATTATCCCATTAAAAAATTATAATATGTGAGAGTGAAGAGGTTGAGTCTTACAGTGTTTGAGTGACTTAATGGCCTTCTATAATTCCCCTTGTTTTTGTCTGTCTGGTTCAGTAGTGACATTCCTTATCTGTAAGCATAGGAATATGGGCTTGAATTTTGGAATTGAGCTTTAGGACGTTTTTTAGTAGTGTTTACGTTAGAAGGGTTTGCATAGTCTTAAGGAGTAAGCTATTTTATGGGGATCATAAATTAATTAGCCTTGTTTGTTATGTAGGGGGTTGGCATTTGTTAGTTTGTAGGCAGGGTAACCCTTTTGAAATAAAAAGTAACAAAAGTGGTATATAGGTGATACCTTTTTGGCTAACTAAGATAATCATAGCAAGTTTTCAGATATATATATATATATATATATATATATATATATAAAAATAATATTCATATATATATATCCTTCCTTTATATAAAAATATTTTAAAATATTTTCCATTTTGTGGAGATTGCATTAAGTTTTTAGACTGTACTATGTAGGTGGGGGTAGGCTAAAATAATATTATACATAGTTAAAGTGTATATTGTAATGTAAAAGGTATAACATTAATTAGTTTATTAATATGTTCAAAATATAGATATATAAGTGTGTAACAGTGTGTAAATGGCATATGAAATAAAAAATAAAAAAGTACTAACATACAGAATCTCCCCACGTTTTAATGGACTGGTCAAAATGGGAGCTATAGACACACCTCTCAAATTTATTAAATTCTGCATGGAACTTTGCTGTAATTTCCTTATTGTCCTTATTATCCAATAGGTGTGCTTCTTGTAGCTGCTGTAGCACTACATCACATCGTGACGCAATGCATGCTTTACAGTCACATCCTTTAGCTTTGCATTGTGGTAGAGACTTACTGAGCATGTGCGAGTTAATGGTTTAAAGTTTGCTTTCCCAGTAAGTGTAGATGACATCCAGCTGTATTGCATTGTGGGAGAGAGTATCAGGATGCTTTAGAGTTATATCCTGCTGTAATTGCATTGTGGGGAAGATGTCATGATGCTTTAGAGTTATATCCTGCTGTATTGCATTGTGGGAGAGAGCTTCACACCCTTATGCAATGTGTAGTGGGAGCGGGTGGGGTGGCCAAATGACACTGCTTTACTGAAGATTTTTTCTCCTACAGGCTGCTTTACAAAGGATCCCTTTGTTTTGGCTGCTTCTCTGAAGGGGAATTTCTTCTATGCTGGTAAGTGTCTAAATGTTATTTTTTGCTTTAGTGTACAGTCTCTGTGTGTGTCTCTCACACACTGTCTGTCTCTCTCTGTGTCTGTCTGTCTCTTGCTCTGTCTCTTTCACTTGCTCTGTTTCTTTCGCTCTGTCTCTCTCTCTTGCTCTGTCTCTCTCTCTCGCTCTGTCTCTCTCTCTCGCTCTGTCTCTCTCTCTCTGTCTCTTTCTCCTGTCCTGTTAGCAGCAGTGCTCACAATGATCAGCTTCCAAGTTAGTACAATTATTATAAATTGTCACATTACTGTAATAGTGGCCGACTGTATTCTAGCAGCCAATAGGAATACCCCATATTAAACAAGCACCAGGTTCCTCCTTACTACCGCATGTGTGTAAACTACAGCATCCAACAAACCCCTTCCACATTGGTCGGAATCCAGGTAAAAGCCAATAGTGTTCCCTTTAAATGGGAGAGAAGGCATTGCCTATAAAAATGGTGGGCGATCCCTGTAGTTGCTAGGTATTGAGGCGCTGCCTGTTCCTGCTTGAGAGCCCTGGGGATTAGCTGGAGGAGGGAGTTAATGTGTGTACAGTATTGTATGTATACAACATGACAGCACCTGGTCTGGGGCTCCAAGTGCCGCGGGAAGCCCCACGGAGCCTCCCAACACTCGCGGCAGGGCCTGGGAGCCTGGTTTTCGGCAGCGAACAACCGCAAACACCCCCTGGAAGACGGAACTACCGGGAAAGGCTCCAAGTGCCGCGAGAAGTGCCGCGGAGCCTCCCAACACTTGCAGCGGGGCCTGGGAGCCTGTTTTTTGGCCGCAAACGCCCCCTGGAAGTCGGAACTAACAGGAAGAGCTCCAAGTGCCGCAGGAAGTCCCGCGGAGCATCCCAACACTCGCGGCAGGGCCTGGGAGCCTGGTTTTCGGCCACGGACAACCGCAAACTACTCCTTGAAGACGGAACTACCGGGCAAGGCTCCAAGTGCCGCGGGAAGTTATCATTAGGAAAAAACTTATCTAATACATAATAATTATACTACAAAAATAACAGCATTATTACTTAAAATATGTCATTCTTAGATAGGACTACCCTAATATGGAGGGCCTTGTAAGTGGCGGGTAGCTTACACATATATTTTAACATAATGGTAATAACGCAAATTAAACCACACACACTTTTGAGTATATAATATATATAATATATATAATATATATATATCTTCAGGTGTCAAATGCACTCATCCAATATACCATATTACTATATTCGGTGCTCCAGGTCACACAGCTCCCAATCCACTCTATTCAGCGTTTCGACGTTCGCAGGACGTCTTCATCAGGACATCAATATCCTGATGAAGACATCCTGCGAGACGTCGAAACGTTGTAAAGAGTGATTGGTTTTCACAAGACAACAGTGTGCCCGGGAATTATATTCGAAATTTGAACCATATATATATATATATATATATTATATGTATAGGAGGGTCTCGCACTCATGCTTCAGTTCCAACGCCCCGGTGCCTCCACAGGTTAAATGATAGACAAATGGATAGATAGAGCACTCGTGGGACTTGTTGTGTTTGCCGAAAAGGGGTCGATTGTCACAATAAATTGTTTGATCTAATTACAAGTCCCAGGAGTGCTCACATATCCATTTGTCTATATATATTATATTTGATTGGAGTCGGTGCACACAAAAGGACTTCTTAGTATCAAAATACAACTTTTATTCACACATAATCTGTGTAGTTAGCGACGTTTCGGTCCTATTTTCTGACCTTTTTCAATTCAAGCTTGAAAAAGGTCAGAAAACAGGACCGAAACGTCGCTAACTACACAGATTATGTGTGAATAAAAGTTGTATTTTGGATACTAAGAAGTCCTTTTGTGTGCACCGACTCAAATCAAATATATATGTGAATTCTCATCGGTAGCACCAAGGCCATAATATTTGTCAAGTGAGTGCCAACCATACCCCAATATCTATATATATATATATATATATATATATATATATATATATATATATAAATAACCAGAAAAGGGGAAATCTGTGTGGAAGGTGTTAACAAATTCATATAGAAGGGGCCTGCAAGGTACAAGATATTGTGGATCAAAGTGGCTTGATATAAATTAGGGTAAGTTACTCACGTGTGAATTAAAACAAGGAATGTGATTAACTGGCCTAGTGTCTCTTCAGATGTTTGTATTTCTGGCTTGGTGCAGGCAGTTCTTAATATATATAATTTGCCATAAATCCATGGTCCAGGTTCAATCCCTTCTCCAGAGAGTTGAAAGTTTTCATTAATTTGTATTCCCATAACTTCCTTTCATTCTAGTTTGTAAGAAAATCTCCTTGCTTTCTCCTCTCTTCCTCTCCATCCCTCCCTTACACATTCCCCAGACCTCTACTCATTGTTATCTCTCTACTTAACTTTTATTAACCAAACAGATTTTTTTCCCCTTAATTTATTCTTGTTACCTTAATGGAATTTCTGTTTACATTCTGTTAAACCTTTGTTACAATTAATACTGCCTGATCTGAAGAAGAGGATAAAGCCCTTGAAAGCTTGTCAACTAAATAAACTGTTAGGGCTAGGCCACACAACTGCGCTTTTAATTGTGAACTGATCGCGATTTTAAAAACGCACAGTAGTGTTGGCCTATAGAGGTGGCCACATCACCTTCGTTGGTGATGTAAATGCTGTTGTTTCTAAAAGTACATATTTTAAATTTTAATGCTATTGCCGCATGGTTGGATCAGGATATCTCCTCTATGTATGAAAGTAGAAAGTGCATGATCTTGATGAGTGGCCCAACCAGAGCCCAGACTTGAATCCGATTGAAAATCTCTGGAGAGATCTTAAAATGTCTGTTCATCGACGCATCCCATCCAACCCGATGGAGCTTGAGAGGTGCTGCAAAGAGGAATGGGCAAAATTGCCCAAAGATAGGTGTGCCAAGCTTGTGGCATCATATTCCAAAAGACTTGAGGCTGTAATTGTTGCCAAAGGTGCATCAACAAAGTATTAAACAAAGGCTGTGATTACTTATGTACATGTGAGTTCTCCTTATATTTAATTAATTTGAGAACACCTCAAGTAAACTGATGTTGTCATTATGGGGTGTTGCATGTAGAATTCTGAGGAAATAAGGAAATAAGTTAAATCCATTTTGGAATAAGGCTGTAACATAAAAAAATGTGGAAAAAGTGATGCATTGCAAAAACTTTCTGGATGCACTGTATAGCTAGTGTGTTCAAGGGGGTAGTCCAACATTGATATACTAACAATATGTTGATTTATAGTTATCAGAAATGATCGGTCAGCCAGGAAATAGTGAGTTTCAGGGACCATGCCATTCTTGGACAGACTAGCATCTTGGTTTTCTGGTCTGACTGGAGTTGAGGCTTATGTTGCAGTTTCCTTCAACATTGTTTTAAAGGGTTGGAATCTTGAGGAGCTTATTGGGTAGGTTTCATCCTGTTCTATCAGAGATTGAAGGCAGGGAGCGTTTTAGGAAATTTGGTCCATCTTCAGGTCTAAATATGGAGACTTGTCTTCCATTGCGAAGGAAGAATAATCTGAAAGAAATTTAATGATGTGGCGTGTTATGATCTCTGCGATTAAGATCACACTGCTTACAGTATATAGCATGATAGGAGAAATACTATGGTAGCCCCATCATGTTCTACCTGGCCTTTGCTCCTTGCCGCTATTAGGATGGATTCCTTTGAGCGATAATAGTGTAGTAGTAATATCACTTTTCTAGGTGGTTTAGGATCGGTTGGGGCTTGTTTAAAAAGCTCTATGGAGTCTGTCTATAAGTAGTTGGTTGCGGGGTAGGTCAGGTACTAGGGTGGAGAGGAGGGAGTTAACATAATCTTCCAATTCCTTTACCGATTCTGGTGTACCTTTAGGTCTGAAATTGTTTTGACAAGATCTATTTGTATAGCTTGTTCCAAGTTGGTGTATAGCATTTCCAAGTCTTTTTCAGTACAAGGTATTACCTCTGGGTCCAGAGTTGCATGATGGCATTGAGTCCTGTCTTAATACAAATCCTGTGAGGTCTCCTTTCTGCAACTGGGCTCTTTTAAAGTAACCCATATTGTTGTCACTAGCTTGAGGGATCAAATGCCACAGTATTGTAATTGTGGTTCCAGGATCTTAACTTCAAAGACTTAGCAGTACTGGAGCTCCACTGGCCTGCATCTATTCTTGTTCAAGGTCAGACTTCACCCACTGTTTTTTTTTAGTATAAAATTTGCTTTCCTTGGTTAAATGTCTTTGTTAACCGAGTGAACTTTAGTTTTTTGCAACATATATTTAAGGGCAACTGTGGTCTCAAAACAAGTTAGGGTTAAATGAAAGCCTGCAGTATATCCTTTATGCTGAGCCAACAATCACATCTCTGGCTGGAGCCTGTGAGAAATTACATTGGGGTGAATGTTCAAACTTCCTGCTTCCAGTAGGTTGAGTGACATCACCTGACCTCTGCTGGCCCTTTTCCCCCGGGGGAGAAGCATGCTCAGTTAAGAATTATTGCTGGGGAAATCAGGAAGTACCTAAGGAAAAAATTGAGTTGAGAAGGGCAGCCTATTAATGCAGACAGACTGGTCACATGACTACAAGCTGGTCACATGGCTAAAAACAGGAAGTGTTCAACCAGGAAGTAATATTACTGAACCTTTCCAGCAATAACTTCTCACAAATTTTATCTAGAGATGTGATTTAGGTTTTATTTTGAAGGTGTGATGGAAGGCTTTTTATATAATTATTACTAGTTTGGAAGAATTTGAGACCACAGTTCCCCTTTAAATGACAATAAATCAAAATCCCTATTCCCATTCCCATTACTTATGGCCTTTTCCATCTTCACATGGCGGTTAATTTCCTTCACTGTACTAACATACACCTATAATTAATTTACTTACCTTCTTGCTTTCTGTGCACAATATTGCTTCAGCTTTATAATTTATCCCCCTTAGCTATTGAGAACACTGTATTAGGCTGAGGCCACACTGCAACACACAGGAATCGCGAGTGTTATCGCACGCGATTGTGTGCGCGATTCTTGAGCGTTTTGCATTTGCACGTGCGTTAGGCGTATGCGATTTTGACGTTATGGAAACGCATGCGTTAACACACCAAAAACAGTGACGCATGCATCCAAAACACGTACGGACGCGCAATCGCATGCGCATCGGAAATCGTGGGAATTTTCGCGTTCCAACTATTTCCATTTTAGCGAAAAACGTGGGTGCAATTGCGAGTGAAAAACGCATTAGTGTGGCCTAGCCCTTAGATAGCTAACCATTTGCAACATGTATTTATGACCTATATTGTTCATTGTCCTGTGTCTCTGTTACCTGAATAACTATACTGGGGCTGTATGTTTATTATCAGCAATGTGTTTTTATGTTTTTTTTATTAAATAACTGTTTATACTTTTTCCACAAATATTTTTTCACACAGGTTATGGGGTTCCATAACGGTGTTCAAATAGGGCAAGGAATGAATTTAAGCTCTCCAAGGTCTCTGATAAAGCAGCGTTAACGATTTAATGCATAAGATTGTTCCCCTAGTACACTTCTGGATTTTAATGTTTTTAACATGCTCAAATAAAGTTTGTATACATGTTTTAAACAAACGTGCCAGTCTTTGAACACAAGCCAATCACTCTTTCTTTCACTCTCTATTATGAAGGAGCATTACCTGCATTAATAGAGGCCAGATGATGTGTAACATGCACCCTAACTCCTACAGATCACCCGAACTTGTGAGTTAACTTTACAAATGATGGTGCATCTCGTGCAGAAATGCAAAGTTGCTCTGCACTAGTAAAGCATTGCTCACATCATGTGTAGCTTTTAATTTTGGCAACTGATACAAACAGGGCCGGATTTACACCTCAGGAGCCTGTAGGCCAAAGAGCCTGGTGCCCCACCCCTAAACACAGACCACACCCCTCAACCACACTCGTTTTCTCTTTTTGGGGGAAGACAATACGACTATAAAGGGGTTAGATCGGTGGGAGGAGATTGACAGCCGCCCCTCCAACCTCAGGCACCCTTACTGTGCCTAATGGTAAATCCAGCCCTGGATACAAAGATGGGGGTTATTAGGAAAAAAGATTTTATTGTATGGAAAATAAATGTTTTTGTTCACATATTTGTGGACTGCACATTTTCCATTCAATAAAAAATATAAATAATGTTTAAAAAAAATATAGATTTTATGTAATTTTAATTACAATATTCTAGGTTATAACCTGGTAAAAAGTGTTTTTAAACCATAATTTTCCATCAATGCTGCTGGTTTTGGTAACTAAATGGTAACAGATGAACTTTAGGACAAACCATGTGTACAAAATGCAAGGGCTCAGTGCTAACTGAAAGGACTCGCGTGGCTTTAACCACTGTCCCTCTATTCTTCTCCGAGACTATGTGGTGAGAGGTTGCCAGGATATCGCGTGTAAAGCCGCGCATGGTTATGACGGAACATTTCAAGCGTCCCAAAATAGTAAGGTAAAATCACGTGATCTTTTCGACTTCCGGTAGAGCAATGGAGGTGGATGGGTCGTACGAACCTGGATTTGTTGGGATTAGATTCTGCCAGGAATGGTGAGTTAATAGTCTGTAGCCATTTACTCAGACCCTGTAAGGCAGGGTTTGATTATGTAGATTTCTTTTCGTAGTTTTGCGCCATCAGTGAAAAAATAGAGCTGTGAGTATACAGAATGTGTAACACATTAACACACTTCCCATCATTTATCCTGGGGCTTCTGGGCCGTGATATATCATTTCGCAAATTAGGCCATGAAACTACCTAACAAGAGTTCTAGAACAACTACCAATATTCTGCTAATAACATTCGCAGAGCTCTGCTCAATTCATGTTCACTTTCATTATCCTCTCAATAAACTTTATTTTACCGTGTTGAGACTGTCCCTGAATCTTAAATGTGCAAGGAACATCACTTATTTACATTTTGAAGATTAACTTAAGTGATTCATTACTAAAATAAGATGTGGTTTTGTTTCATTTTTCACTTAAAACCATGTGTAGTTTGGTTAAACACAAGTTTGAAATCAAATACAGAATATACTACAATTTATTGCCCTGTAAAGGACAACCCCACCCTCATAAGAATGTCTTTTAGAATAAATGGCCCCTTTAAAATATGTTGATATATCATAATTTGTCCTATGAATTCATTACTGTATGCCTGCTATGCTTCTGGATGCCTCATGGAAAATGAGCAATTTAGCTACCTGTACTGAGCCTGGGCATGCTCACAAGAGGCAGCTAGGATTAGCATTCAGTCTTTGGCTGTGATGTCAACTGTCAAATCCATAACTGACAGTTACTAACTGGAAGAACCAGGAAGCAGAAACAGGGACAACATGACATTGTGCAGGATTTCAGGTTAGACTTATATATTTTAGATTTCAAACTATTACAGATTAGGGTTTGGAGGGGGGGGTGATTATCCTGTATCATGTTTTAATTTCAGGGCTGGACTTGCCCTTTAAGCAATAGTATTTTAATGCTAAAAAGTTAGAACAATTTGTATTTTTTTTTAATTTATAATGGACTTTACTTTTTTTCTTGTAGCAACAACATGCTGTACCCTAAGGAGGATAAGGAAAATCGCATTCTTCTTTACGCGGTAAGCATGGGATTAGATTTTAAAAAAACAGGTTAAATTATCATCAGAAAAGAGATGCTTTGATAAGTGTAGGACTTGAGAGTTGCATATTTTTGCACTTTTTATGGAAATCTTTACACTAAATTACATTTTTAAGTTATAATATTGGCCCAGAAATTGTCTGACTTCTATTTAGCTGATTGGAGAGCTGATTTCTCGAATAAAACAAGCAAATCCAGCCTAAGTTTCTTTTAACCTTTCCTGCCAAGTCCAATTTTACAAAATATTATTGACAACAGATTTAGAAAATTCTTACTCAGATGCAATATTTAAATAACAATTCTGTTTTTCTTATAGTGCAGAAACTGTGACTATCAACAGGAGGCTGATAACAGCTGCATATATGTGAATAAGATTACACATGAAGTTGAGTAAGTATAGTTCCATGCACATGTAAATTAATGAAATTGACTAAATACTAGTTCAATAACTCTTGCCATATAAGTTAAAGGGTACAGCTATTTTCTCTTAGGTACAAGTAGTGTTTAAGAGCATATCCACTCGTAAACAAAAAGTGTGAACAAGGCTCCTAAATAAAGTTACCAGCACTCTTTCCCTTGGCTTTCTTTTGCTGCTGCTCCATGCCTTTTTCCGTGCATGGTAGAAAGGGCCAGACCAGCAGCTGCATCAGTAACATTGCATCTCAGCTATTCACGGACACCGCTGCTGGTCCAGCTCTTTCTGCAGAATCAGAGAGCTGAGGGAACGGGTCCTGGTAAATATATTTAGGAGCCTCGTGAAGGTTCTCATTCCTCCAAGTCATGGTATATCTGTTGTATTCAGTTAGATCAACTGGACTTAAAGTTTAGTTCTTGAAGACATTTCGCTAGTCATCCGACTGGCTTTCTCAGTTCAGAATGAGTTGTACAAGAATCTGTGTTCTTTTCTTATATTGCCAACAAATACCATCAATGAAGGGGGAAAGCAAGAAAGGAGAAAATATGGTCATCCCATATGTAGCAGGGATCTCTGAGAAATTAAGGAGAATTTTAAAAAAAACACCATGTCCCGGTCTGCTTTAAACCAAACAACACACTGAGACAGCAATTGGTACATCAAAAAGACCCAGTACTGAAACACAAGAAAAGCTAAATCATTTATGCAGTGCAGTGAAGAGTGCTCTGATTTGTATGTGGGGTAGACCACCAACGTATGGCCCAGCACAGAAGAGACGATTCCTCGGGTCGGGACTCAGCCTTGTAATACAGTCCAGATAACACTCCAGCACACCACTGTTGGCTTTCTGCCAGACAAGTAGGTAGGTGCAGTCCCCCAGCCCTCTACTCCCAGGGCCAGGCAATTCTATAGCACAAGAAGATGGAGGGGAGCATACTACAATGGTGAATCCAAAACTTTAATGAAACAACAACTACAACGTTTCGGGATTCCCTGTCCCTTCCTCGGGTATGATACCTGAGGAAGGGACAGGGTGTCCCGAAACGTTGTAGTTGTTGTTTCAATAAAGTTTTGGATTCACCATTGTAGTGTGCTCCCCTCCATCTTCTAGGACTCAGCCTTGTACCTGCATCTTAAGGAAAAACGACATACCTTTTGAATATTGTAATTTCAACATCTTGGCAAAGGAACATGGAGAGAGGTGTCAAGGGGGTCATTTATGTGAAAATGAAGAAACCAAGCCTGAATAGAGGTGGGGGGTTTCAACACCAACTGTCTGCCATGTACAATGCTGTTTTGACAACTTACCCTGGGCAGTTTCAATAATACACTTTAGCCTCAATGCATCCACACCTTGCATTCAGAAGGTCCCTAACACCTAGCTGTCATATGCTAATTGGGACTTTCAAGGGTACTTATATTGCCAACAGAAAAAATTCCAGTCGCGTGACTAGCAAAATGTGTTCAAGTACTAAACTTTAAGTCCAGTTGATCTGACTGAATTCAATATATATTTAGGAGCCTCATACACACTTTGAAACTTAGCATGGTCTAGGTTTTTTGTGGTAATTAGGTAAGATTTAAATTTTCGTTTTGTTATGAATTGAAATGTGTAAATTTACTTTCTTATTTAATGCCTTTGGACGTCAATGCACTTAAAGGGGAACTGTGGTCTCCAAACAAGTAGAGTTTTAAAGAGAGGCCAGTTTTCTACCTTTAAAATGAGCCATCAACCACCTCTCTACGTGCTCCACAGCCCAAGATATAAAGAAATGACTGACCAGAAAGTTAATGGGTGGGAGGCTGACATGTGAAATTCCTAAGGCTTCTCCTGCACAGTGCCGCCGGCGAGTACAGTCTCAGACTCCCTCAGTGTGTGAGGGAGACAGGAAGTCCCTCCTCCTCTCTGCTGTGTGAAGTCCTGACGGAGAAGGTAAGGGAATCTACAGCCCTTCTCTCTCACTATGTGAAAACAGCCTTTTCAGGCAGAGTTCTCACTCTGGGGTCCATGAGTGGGAGGGACCAGGGGGGCTGCAAAGGGGAGGAGACACAGGGCAGATTGACTGACAGGTTTCAGAGCAGGAAGTGTAGGGGACCTGGTGATGCTGCTGCCATATTACACACAAAAAATGTAAATATCTTTAAAACTATGTAAAATAAACAATGAAAATAAATTCTCAGGAGAACAATTCCTATCAATTTACCTAAAGTCATTTTTGGACCACAGTTCCTCTTTAATCCACTTTTTTTCCAGTGACTTAAAGTTCATACACTTGGCGTTCACCAGGGGCCAACCCGCGGCGCATGATTTATCTGAATTTCCATCTCTGCCAATGATCTGCCATGTATAGGCGTTTGTTCAGGCATTATTGAAGACACGCCGGGCAGCTCTGTTTTCAAATATTAAGCCAAAAATTATGTGGGAGGTCCAGACTTTAAACTACGGTAAATGTGAATATAAAGGTTTATTACTCCATCAGAACAAAACAAAACATTGGCATTTTTGGCTTTATATATCTATATTGGAGGGCTCAGCCAGTGGGCCCACATCAAGAAGCCCCAGAGACGCAAGGGACAGTTTGGTACATTTCTGTACTGTTTTCAAATATTATATTTATGTGCAGTATTTCAGAAGTTATGGTGCTGAAAAAAGATAAAGCTTTCAACAGCTTGTAGTCATATGACACTTGTTTTGTCTCTTTGCCACTCGTACACACGTAAGATGTGCAGCTGAGCCATGCTATTTAAACCTAACATTTTGGCAACCACAATTCCCTGTATTTTGGCTTTTAACAGACTATTTCTGTTAGGTATTAGTTTTTACTCAAGTTTAGTTTCCTTTTTTCTGTCTCTTATTTTGCTAATTTTTGACTTTCGTTAAATAGTGAGCTGACACAGATCATTGCTGATGTCTCTCAAGATCCAACTCTGCCCCGTACAGAGGATCACCCTTGTTCTAAGTAAGTCTCTCATACATTTCCACTTCCGTTCCTTCGCTTCTATGTTCTAAATTACTGTAATTTAAATCTGATAATCTTTTTCACCTTCACAGATGTGGACACAAAGAGGCTGTGTTCTTTCAGTCCCACAGTGCTAGAGCTGAGGTATGTGCCTTTTTCAGTTTCCATAAAACCCATTTTATGATTTTTTTTTTGTTTTTTAGCGTTTCATAAAATCATTAACTGAGCCATTAACCATTTATGTAAACCCATCATTTATAAGTCTATCAGGGTTATTCAATAAAAGTTCTTATTGTTAAAAATGGTGCTAATTTTGCCCCAACCAATCAGGTGTTAGCTTGGGGAAAAATTAGCACCATTTTTAAAGATAAGAACTTTTATTGTGTAGGGGACCAGCCAATCTTGATAGCTATATTAAAATGTTTAAAAAGTGCCAAGAAATGTACTTACTAACCTTTGCTCCCTCTGCCATTGCCAGCAGCTGCGTCTGTGATTGGCATAGGGAACGAAGGTGTGCAAATACATTTTTGGCCGCTTTTGAAACCTTTCAATATAGCGATCAGGGTGGGGTCCACTACACTGTGTGCATTTTACTTTTGTTTTAAATAAGGAAGCAGCAACGGGGGGATCCATGATCCGCCTAAGTTTCCTGGACTTTGAATAGGCACTGCAGGACAACCATAAGGAGCTGAAGGGAAAAGTGAGGATTTTTTACACTAAACATTGGGCCGAACAGTGTGGACATTTTTAGTTTGGGGGGTGGTCGTGTCCTTTCAAGGGCAATTATAGTGAAAAAAGGACTTTTCCTTATATTAATAAATGATGTTTAAGTAGCACATACTCTGAGGTGTGTGTGTTGTTGCATGCCTTCAATCCAGTTCTTGTTTTGCTCAGGCTCAGTATCCCCCTCCCTCCTAACCATTCCCTCTTTCATCTGACATACTTTTTTATGAGGTCAATCATGCTCATTAATCACAATGAGCATTGGGAGGGGGGGTTCCCACATACCAACTGTCAAAACTCTTGTCACCATTCCAGCTACAGAAAAACTGCTCACAGCAGAAAAAGTTTATGATAATATTTAAGATAGGATATCTAAAGATATAGGGCACAAATCAACAAAAAATGGTTGGAAAGTATTAGTTACCAGTAAATGGGCATTTTTTTCAGTATAGATGCTAGCCGTATATGTGTCAGTTTGTGTTTGATTGTTTAACATTTCGATTGATTAGTTAAAACAATTATCTGTTCACTTAAATTGACTGTTGATTAAAGGTGACGTGTTGCATACATAAACCACAATTGTATTCAATCTAATGCAAAAAAAAAAGATTCCATTTTAAAAGCTACAAAATTCAATTCACTGATCGATCAAAAAGAAAAATCAACTAATGCTTGT
The DNA here is from genome assembly GCA_019447015.1 of Hymenochirus boettgeri. Taxonomy (NCBI): domain Eukaryota; kingdom Metazoa; phylum Chordata; class Amphibia; order Anura; family Pipidae; genus Hymenochirus; species Hymenochirus boettgeri. The sequence continues at coordinate 206,409,633 of CM033476.1, forward strand.
CTAGTTTTACTGATTTGTTTAAACTTTTCTTATCAGTGTAGTAAAAAAATCCATGTTGGTTTTTTACAGGATGCAATGCGACTGTATTATGTCTGTACAGCACCACACTGCGGTCATCGCTGGACAGAGTAAACAGACATTGTTTAATTTTTCATAAATTTATTAATGTTTGTCAGTTGTATAATAAATGTTTTTTATATTTTTAAATATTGTAACAGTTTTGTGTCATCATTGTGTAAAGTAATTAGAGACATTTTTCTCGTAGCGCAAAGAGAGAAAATTCCTCTTTGGCAATCTTAAAGGGGCATTTCACACCAACCCCCCCCCCCCCCCAAAAATCTTGTTTTTGTCTAGTTGAGAAATCTAACCTTCATTACAAAACAGACTTAACATTTAAGTCTGATCACTGACTGAGCTGTTTATGATGCTGTCCAATGGGTTTTTAAGGGCATGTTCATCCCCCAACTACAGACCCCCACTGTACAATTGAAAAAAATCCTTAACATACATCCATGCTCCTTATGGTTCTCCTGTGGTGCACCTTCAAAGTCCAGGAAACTGAAAGGTAGCAGTTATCTTCCTGTCCAAAAGGTTGCTGCCTCTTATCTGTCCCCTCAGTTGCTGCTGGCATGTGCAGGGGGCCTAGACAGTGTATTTTGCACCACTATTTGAATTTTGTAAATAACAACAAGTTATTGTAAAATTATGCCTTTATACCTGCATTGTAAAATACTAAGTAATATCAGTATTTTACAATGGATTCTCTTGTAAAATTCTGCATTCTAAGAATATCAATTATTCTGCTATATAAAGATGCAACTGCTTGTTATTGCTGGTAGATGGGCACTGTGTACCACATTAATAGTTTACATCTGTGGTTGCAAATCTGTGAATGATTTAAAGGTGCAGTATTGCAACACATTGACACAGTCTTTATAAATGTGCCCCATGGGCTTATATAAAGAAGGGGGGCAGATTAAAGGGAGACAATATTCTTTCCATTTACAAAGCATTGGTAAAGGAGGCACCTAGAATGTGCAGTTTTGAAATCCTATATTACAAAAATGGGATGAAGAATCTGTACACAAATCCTTTAATAGTTTACAGTGCTTCCAACTGCTCTCTCTTAATATACCAATGTATTTTCTGTGCTGATAGAAAGAACACAATAAACAAAGCATTTCATCATTGTCAAAGCATAGCAATTTTAAAACGATTGTCTCTTTATGACTATCTGTGAAATGGGACATTGTAATAAAATTATTATTTTTTAATTATATTACTTAGTCATACATTATTAGACTGATTCAGACTTCAAGTAGCCTTAGTTGATTCTTTATATAGAGACTTATATGGCAACTATATTGTCTTAATAATAATTATGTATTAATATATAAAGTTGATCCAAAGATTTTCAGTGGGCATTTGGTGTCAGAAAAAACTGTTTTCCATGCCCCAATTCACTGAATCGTCACACATGAAGAGAACAATTTTTCCCACGCTTTTGTCTGTGTTTACCTTAAAAAATGTGATAGATCTACAATACCGTATAGGAAAAATGAAAATAAATTATACAAAAAAATAACAGAGCTGCTTAAATATCCAGTAAATACCATAAAAATAAATGTAAAATTCTGTGCTCCAGGAATATGACATAACCCTAAAAGTAAAAATACATATATAGAATACAATAAGTGCAATAAAGCAATTTAATGATATCTAATAACACAATAAGCTGATATATAATACACATCTATCCAACATATCCCCCACCTCCTTAAAAAGATTACTATCTTGTGGACGTTTTTTATCAGTCTTTTATTGATACTTTTATTGTTACTGTTTTACCATTGCTACAATTTATAGTATGGTGACTTCGATTACCGTATATACTCTAGTACAAGTCGATCCGAGTATAAGTCGAGGTACCTATTTTTACCTGAAAAATTTGTAAAAACTGATTGACTCGAGTATAAGTTGAGGGTAGTATCACCACTACTGCCTTCTGATTCTGTGTTGTTTTTAGGCTTTAGTTGCCCTTTAAATAGACAGCAGAATTCCCATACATGAATCCCATACATTAATAGCCAAATCCAGTACCAGTAACCTCCAATTCCTTGGCACTCCAGATGTTTGGAAACTACAACTCCCAGCATGCTTTGTTACTGGGAGTTTCAGTTTCTAAACATGTGGAGTGTCAAGGTTCAGTAAACTTTTAATTAAACTGACCATCATTTACAATTCTACTGAACCCCATATTGTAAAGGGCCCTATGACCCCCATATAGTAAAGGACTCTCTGACCCCAATAGTTAAAAATGTCACCTTAGAGTTGTAGTTTCAAGCTGTCAATTTTACACTGAACTAGAAATAGTTTTTTGCCCCAAACTGAGGAGACCCATCAGATTTACAGCATCCAGATGAGCAGTGACAGTGCTGAGTCCAGCAGCCAGACTGCAGGAAGAGTAAAGGCAGATCAGCTCCTGTAACTTTCTATGCAGGTTAACACAGCGCACCTACTGGTTACTATCCGCAATTGCAGCATTTGGATCTAAATTAGGACTTGACCCGAGTATAAGTCGAGGTTAGGTTTTCAGGCTAATTTTAAAGCCTGAAAAATTCGACTTCTACTTGAGTATATACGGTAGCTTTTTATATAGATGTTTAGGTTGATAATTAGGTGGGATTCATTCTATTGTGATTGGGAGATATGTGGAATAGATGAGTATTATATATCCACTTATTGTGTTTTTTTTTTTTATTATTGCACTTATTGCATTCTATATATGTATTTATACTTTTAGGATTATGCCATTTTACTGATATATTAATTTATGTATTAATACTAGAGCGCGGAATTTTACATTTTTTTTTTATGCTGTATATTTGCTACAAAAATAATTTTAAAAGGCAAATAAAGCATAGCGCTTTATTTATAAAGTACGGTATCACTATTTTGTAATACTGCACCTTTAAACGTCATAACAGTGATCATACATTTACAATCACGGTCAAAGACTTTCGAAAACGATTGTGATTGTACGATCACCAGTACATTACCTTGGCGGTAGTTCTTTTTTTTTTTTTTTTTTTACTACATCTTTGATAACTGCAGGTTAATCAATACGGGCTCTAGTTTTTTAATCAGGAAAACAGCAAAACCTTTTTATCCACTTTCAAATGTAATATGGTAGTGGTTGATGCAATAGAGTAATTTCTCCTTGTAATACACCTGCTCCTCTTTTGCGAAACTGTTTGGAGAGAATGGAGTTGCCTGGATGCATTTCAAGAACATGTAGTGTGTAGGCATCTGCATTTGGGGAGGTAAAACCACAATGCTCACATACATAGATCTTGGAGCGGCGCTGGCGGTAGGCATAACATTGCAAAACCCCATGGATCTTGCGTAGGTGGGATTCCAAAGAACACCGTTGTGTAAAAGACTTGTCACATGCAGGACACTTGTATGGACGGATCCCTGTGAGAAGTAGTCAATCTTATTAAGAAAGAAGTATCACATTACAGAATGTAAAGCAGAGGAACAAACAAACAGACCACATATTTTCTAACCTGTGTGAGTTCTCATGTGACGTTTAAGGTCGAATGTATCATTAAACCCTTTCGAGCAGCAGGGACAGCGATGCCTTTTCTGAATGCTGTGACACTTTAGGTGTCTTGTTAACATTCGCTGAAGGGGAAAAGATTTCTTACATGCACAGCAGGTAAAGGGACCCTGAATAATTGGGGAAAATGCAATTTAAAATTATGGGGGGGAATATTTTTGGGGTTAAATCTGAGAACTAAGCAATAAGGCCCACACAGGCCTTACCCCAGCCCTCATAAGATATTTTAGATGTTTACCTCAGAAATAGATGTGGATGGTACTGCTCTATCAGTCTTGTGCTGAGAAAACATGCAATCTATAACCAATTGAAAAAAAGGGTTACTTATAATTGTTACACTGTAAAATTAACCACCTGTATTTTAAAACAAAACTTAAAGGGTAACTGATCTCCAAACAGGTTAGGGTTAAATGAAAGCCTGCAATCTTAATTTGTAAGGACAACTCCACCCTCATAATGAAATAATTTAGAAAGAATAGCCCTTTTAAAATGAGATATCTTGTCTTGTTCTCTGGAATCATTAGCCTATGCTTCTTATGCTCCTGGATGCCTTGTGGAAACTAAGGGATAGTGTTAATGGTTGTACTTGTTCACGCCCCTTAAGCAATTTAGTGAACTGGTTATGAGCTTGAGCATGCTCATATGAGGCATCTAGGGGATTAGCATTCAGTCATTAGCTATGATGTCGATACACATGAATTACAGTTGCTAAGTGAAAGAACCAGGGAACAGAAACGGGCAACAGGATACTGCATATCATTTTCTTAACAAGCCAACACCACATTCCAAGGTATATTTCAGAAAAAGCAAGGAGGTGTTTATTTCACAGACCATAAGGGGCCTGGTGGATGCACCGGCCCCTATCGATGAAGGTCTCATAACCAGTAAGGTAAAATTAAACACCTATCAACCCTTGTGAAAAAACATACAATACAAGAATTGTGGAAGCACTCCAATTAGGCTAATTTACAACTACATTTAGCGGAAGTGCAACTGATCTGGTCAAACATTTATACAAACATAGAAAAGATAATCAATGCACATTCCTAGGCCCCATACAATATCATTATCTGCACACTGGCATACTTTATACAAAGGGGTTTTAGTATACATTACTGTGATCACATGAATGAAAAGCCTTCCAACCACGTCACGTGGTTGGAAGGCTTTTCATTCATGTGTTATATTGATTAATATAACATCCCTAAAGGGCATATTTATAAACCTGTGCTATTAGTCATCACCAATACTGTGGGTTATTAGGGGTGCATCAGACTTTTTTATGGCATGGATGTAAAGTACCAAACGTTTTCAGTACTTTAAAGGGTATCTCCACTCGTTTTTATAAGTTTTGGGAATCCAGTTCTATTGAAGAACGGGAGGTAAAGGAGCTGTGCCTTACCTTCCGTTCTTCAATAGAACACACAGGAGCCAGGAGAGAAGGTAAGAAACTTGCTCGCTCGTTCCCCCGGCGCGTAGTCTTGACAGGTCCCGACGGACCTTGTCTTCTATGCGCATGCGCGATCTATGCGCATAGAAGACAAGGTCCGTCGGGTCCTGTCAGTCCAAGCGCCGGGGGATACCCTTTAAGGCAGCATAATTTTAAAAAGGCAAAATTAAGCCTACAATCAGAAAAGTCTGATGTGAGCTTAAAAAAACATTGCTGTGCATTGGCAAAACACCAAACAATATCAGGGCAAAATAAGGGTTATATTGTAAAATAAGAATAAAGTATTGTAGTTTACAATGCCTTTTAAAGACTACTATACTCACCTCTGCCTCAATCATCTTGGTAAGTACAGGACTTTGAATTTGAATTCAAGGGAACTTTATTGCTAGAGGTTTAATTGCTCATACTGGGTATTTGTAAAGCAAGGGGGATTAAAAGGACTGTAATTTGTCCTTTAAAGTTGCGGTATCTCAATTTCAATACCACACTATCAAAATTATGCCCCTTGGGCATATTAGAGTAGGTAAAAAGACACTCAAAAAGAAGGCTAAATCAGGATACATATACCCATATATTTTGCTGTGATTTTATAGACAAAATAGGTAAAAGGACACAGAATTAAAATCTAAATATTCTTTATTTTTAACATGGCAGTTTATTTCACAGAATCTGTGTATTTTCATTGTCCTAGATTACTGGTGCCCAGGCGACATCAAGTCGACATACAGTTTATAGATATTAAGGGCAGTAACCTGGCCTCTCCCCGTTACTCTGCCCATAACCCCGCCCACCAACGGTCTTGCGGGCTGCAATTTTTCCTCAAATGACCCACTATATCCTTGGTCCTACCTATAGACATTTTATAATCAAGGGTTATAAAGGACGTAGGACTAGTGCTTAATTGCAGATATCAAACTAAGATACTGGAATAATGGGAAATAAAGCACAAACTTCATATAAGTAAGGAAATTTCCCAGCACCCACATCAAAATGAGAGATAAGACTCAATGTCAAGATGATCTGCCTTCTAAATCAGTGTTTTTCTGAGGCTTAAGTTGTCCTTTATGACTATAACCTACTCATACACATTTGATTTAATGGACAGTAACACAGCAGACTCCTAAAATTGGCTTGGTATTTTGTTGCAGTTTGGGCATACAAATTTAGATTAGCCTCCCCATACCATCCTAGTAGTTTTCAGCACAAATTCATAGAATATGTGTATGGGCACCTTTATTTCTTCAGCCCTTACATCCTTAGATAATACATAAAATAGAATCATTAATCAAAATATAGAAAAAAAGGAAAACAAAGAGGTAAAGAAACAAACAAGGGAAAAGTAGGTGGTTGGGATAGAGCAGTGGAGCAAGTAAATGATTTGATCACTTTGCATGACTGCCCCTCCTGTTTGCCAATTCAAACCATGCTTGAGTGGGCGATGAAAAGAAATACCAAATGAATAGCTGAAATACGAACAAATTTGCCTGTAACAGATCATTATTCTCTCACTGTCAGTGTCGCAGCTAAAATGGATTAAAGGGCAAATCCAGCTCTCAAATGAAAACTTATATACAGGTTAATCATCCCCCAAAACCCTAAACTGTAATAGTATGAAATCTGAAATATATAAGTCTCACATGAAATTTTGCACAATATCCTGTTGCCCATGATTCTTCTTCCTGGTTCTTCCAGTTAGCAACTGTCAGTTATGGATTTGACAGTTGATATCACAGCCAATGACTGAATGTTAATCCCCTATCTGCCTCTTCTGAGCATGCACAGGCTCAGTACAGGTTTCTAAATTGCTCAGTTTCCATGAGGCATCATATTGTAAAGAGGCAATTCTTTCTAAAATATGTTATTATGAGGGTGGAGTTGTATTGTAGTGGAGTTAGAGCTAGATAATTGCAACCACTGGGGATTCTGCAGACGAAAATGATAAGAATGGTAGAAAAAAAAGAATAAATATTTTCCAACAACACAATTTCATCAGTTTATAACATGGGAGAGGTTACTAGTGACAAGGAGATAGAAGTGTGTAAAGATAAAGTCTATGCCAACAGTAACATTGTCCTGAAAACAGTTGCCTAAAAAATATTTTGGACTTAAAATAGCAATAAGACCCAGGTAAGTTAAAAAAGCAAACTATTAATAAAAAAGGCACATAATGTAAAACAAAAAGCATTGCACAAGGAAGAAGAGTGCAGATGGGAAAGGTACATCACCCTGTAAATGTTAAGCAGGAACTTTATGGGTTGGATTCAACAAAAATATAAAATGTTCTTATTTAACATTTAAAACATATTACATTTCACTCTAAATTACATTGCAAAGTGCATTAGGTGTCCTGTGCTATGATTCAAAGCTTTTTGCAAACAGGTTTTTTTTCTTCAATACTACCACTCCTGTAGTCTACCACATATCTACTATGGAAGTCCCAAAAGCCTTTAACAGAAGGGGATGCATTTCTAACAAAAGGAATATTGTGCAAATAAATACACACCCATTCCCCCTACTTTTTCTTAATTATTTAAATATAGGTGTACAAAACTCATAGCATAAATGTGTAGTGTGCTAAAAGCTAATTGCTCTAATTGCAATGTCAATTAAATGAGACTTTGTTGGAATATAAAGTTGATTCATTTACAAAAGCTGTTAAACTATAACTAGCACTATAACTATTACCGGTTTTCTATGGGATGATAAATACTGTTGTCCAATCCCAACTAGAGACCAAGCCTTGGACTTAAATCCTTGTAGAGGGGCAAATCATTACAGATACTTCTGTATTTATTCCTATTAGTTTTTTCCCTGGAGTTTTTAGTAAATCAACTAAAAGCTTTTTTCTCACTACTTACAGTTTTGTTCTAAAAGGGGCTGTATAGCTTCCTCAGCAATATGACACTATCGGGCGATGTAATAAAAGTTATTATAGTTAAAAATGGTGCTAATTTTGCCCCAACCAATCCGATGTTGGCTTCCATTTGAAAGCTAACATCTGATTGGTTGGGGCAGAATTATCATCATTTTTAACGTTAAGATCTTTTATTACATCGCCCTGTATATTTTTCTCCTGTGTTACATAAACAGAGGATGTGAATAAAACATACAGCAGCCTTCTATTTTCTTTGCCCATCTAGCACAGGATTATTACAATGACAACAGAATATAACAAATAACAAGATTATTATCCTAGACCTTGAAATGCCGTCTAAATAATACACTGGTTACCTGGGATATAAAAGTCGCCTCTTTCTGCATCCACGAGGTGCCCCCATCCAATGTTTCGTATGCCAGGCCGCTGTCGTTTCACCAAGAATGAACGAGGCATTATGTTAAGGGCTGAAAGTAATAACACTTTATAACACAAGTTATATATTTTAGAAAATATGCAGATTGCAAGCTAGATTAATTTATTTCAAAATCCTTACAGGCAGTGTTCCCTCTAAGCTGTGCGCTCATGTGCATGCACATAACTTAGCAGACCTGTGCACATTAGTTAAAATCAAGTACACACAAAAATCTGGATTCATATAGGTAAAAAGGTATGTAGCGGACAAAATGATTTTGAAAAATTGATTTTGTGCCCGCACAGATTATATATATATCAGCACACGCAGACAATTAAAAAAAAATAAAGGAAACATTGCTGACAGGTAGGTCCTTTCTTCTTTTAAAGTGAAACATTAAAGTCGATTTAAAATAATGACTGAATAACCTACCCAAGATGTTCTCATGTGCTCAGTGAAATCAAAGCAAAGCACTAGTCTGGTCACAGAATCTTAAATGAGAAAAGATAATCACAGAAATAACAGCCTAGACAGTAAAGGCTTTCTATGATTCAGTTGTAGAATTTGAATGTCCTACAGCTTTGCATATAGAGCATCTATTCCCTTCTCAAACAACACACAAAGAACGGGGCCTTCCTGCCTATGCAAATGCTACAGACATAGACAAGGTTTGGAAACGGTTACCCACGGTTAGCATTCCTCGGTCATACATTTCACAGTTAATGTGGACAAGGTATAATGCTGTTAATTTGGATTTTAATATGATGAATATGGTATTAAGTATATATGACATATTGTAATGTAAAGTTTGTACAAAGCCGGACTTAACGGAACCTCATTAGCTGCTCATAGTTTGAATAACCCGTTCACTTGTCTGTCGCTCAGCATTTGATTAACAAACAGCCTGCTGAGATTCTCACTAAGTTAACTCTTTCTATGCAAAGAAGTTACCTATATTGTTGGGATTTATACCTGCTTACAGATTAGAGATGGCCGAGCTTACTGAAGTTCGCTTAGTTTTCCATATATTTGAGGGTATATATAACAAAATCGACCACCACATTCTAAGGTCACCGAAATCGGCCACTACATTCTAAGGTCATTGAAATCAACCGCTACATTCCAATGGTTACTGAAATCGACCTCTACATTCTAAGGTTACCGAAATCGACATCTACATTCTAAGGTCACCGAAATCGACCTCTATATTCTAAGGTCACCGAAATCAACCGCTAAATTCGAGGGTTACTGAAATCGACCGCTTCATTCTAAGGTTACCGAAATCAACCTCTACATTCTAAGGTCACCAAAATAGACCTTTACATTCTAAGGTCACCGAAATCGGCCGCAATATTCGAGGGTTACTGAAATCGACCGCTACATTCTAAGGTTACCGAAATCGACCTCTACATTCTAAGGTCACCAAAATCGACCTCTACATTCTAAGGTCACTGAAATCGGCCGCTACATTCGAGGATTACTGAAATCGACTGCTACATTCTAAGGTTACCAAAATCAACCTCTACATTCTAAGGTCACCGAAATCGACCTCTACATTCTAAGGTCACCGAAATCGACCTCTACATTCTAAGGTCACCGAAATCGACCTATTCTAAGGTCACCGAAATCGACCTCTACATTCTAAGGTCACCGAAATTGACCTCTACATTCTAAGGTTACCGAAATTGGCCGCTACATTCGAGGGTTACTGAAATCGACCGCTACATTCAAAGGTTAACAAAATCAACCTCTACATTCTAAGGTCACCGAAATTGGCCGCTACATTCGAGGGTTACTGAAATCGACCGCTACATTCAAAGGTTAACAAAATCGACCACTATATTCTAAGGTTACCGAAATCGACCGCTACATTCTAAGGTTACCGAAATCATCCTCTACATTCTAAGGTCACCAAAATCAACCTCTACATTCTAAGGTCACCGAAATCGACCGCTACATTCGAGGGTTACTGAAATCAACCGCTACATTCTAAGGTCACCGAAATTGACCGCTACATTAGAGGGTTACTGAAATCGACCGCTACATTCTAAGGTCACCGAAATCGACCGCTACATTAGAGGGTTACTGAAATCGACTGCTACATTCGAGGGTTACTAAACCGACCACTACATTCTAAGCTTAACGAAAACAACCGCTACATTTGAGGGTTATTGAACAATACATTCAAGGGTTAATGAAATCGAATGATACATTCAAGGGTTACCAAAATCAAAGGATACAGATAGGAGGGTTATCGATCTGAGAATTCAATAATTAAAAATAAATCCACTATTTCAGAAAAACAAACTAGTTTGGTTTCCCCTTATTTTCGGGTTCGGGTCCATCAATAATGCGGATATATGAACATACTGTACAGAAAGAAGAAATAAGGAAAACATATTAACAATAATGACATTATCTATCATTCTCCCTGAGGTTTTAACCATTCTACTTATTTTTTCTGTAGTCCCTGCATTCAGAAATCTTATTCCTGACAGTCTTCCCTATGTCTGTCCTCAACAGAGCCCTTTGTCTCACGCATGGGCATTAATGCTGAGCAGAGGGCAACACATATGCGTAGAGTAGGAACCTGGAAAATAAACACACAGAATGATAACACATCATGGTGAGAAGAGGCTTTTTAAGGGCTAGGCCACACTAGCGTGTTTTTAGCGCGTTTGCACATGCGTTTTGCGCTCTGGATTTCTGCCGCGATTTTTGCTAAAATGGAAATCACGGGAATGTGAAAATTCCCGCAATTTCCAAAGTGCATGCGATTGCGCACCCGTTCGCAGTTTTGATAACCATAATGGAAAACACCAAAATTGCATGCGCAAAACGCACACGCAAATGCAAAACGCACAAGAATTGCACACAAAATCATGTGCGATAACGCTCACGATTGTATGCGCGATTTGGTGTGTTGCAATGTGGCCTTGGCCTAAAGATATATGCAGAGAGCAACGACCCCCGACCGTACAAATACACATGCGCGATTCTCAGTCAAAATGGACGTTCCTCACGTGAATGTATCGGCGTCGGGGGTCATTGCTCGCTGGCGAATTGGACGTGTGTACGAACCTTTACTTGTTTGTAATTCTCTGATGAAGGTGCGTATCTGCATTGAAACATTACAGTGCTTTTTATGTGTTAATAAACTGGTGTGCAGTTTTTTCCCCTCCCTGTTGGTAAACTATATGGGCTCAGTTTTTAATAAGCCATACAAATGGACCAATATCAGGGGCGTAGCTACCATGGGTGCAGTGGATGCGACCGCACTAGGGCCCTTGGCCAAGAAGGGGCCCCATTTTGTGCTAAGGTTCCAAAACTACCAGTCTGTGTGCTAACTGTTTTACCAGTGGTCTGTGTACAAAGCATTTTTACCATTGTCTGTGTGCCAAGCATTTAACCAGTGCCTGGCTGTTTGCAGTGCTAGTTTCCCCATCAGTTTATCAGTATCTGCATGCCAAACATCTAACCAGCCTTTGTGCCAACTATTTTACCAGTGGTTATATACAAAGCATTTTACCAATGATTATTTGGCTTGTGGTGCTGATTTGTGTTTGCAACTGTGTTGGGGCGCCCATAAGTCTGTATCTATGCCACTGACCAATATATAAGTACTACTGCTGCTTTGTTTCCCAACTGGCAGACTACAATAAACCATAGGTTAACATCTGGTAGTCTGATAGAAATAACTTAAAATTACTTTAAGTTAAGAGTAATAATTGTGCTTCCAACTTTGTGACAACAGTTTCTGGAGTTTTGTTTCAGCACAACAATGTCCTGGTCTAAATAGAAGGTACAAAGCTTTCCATGTTAAATGGAAAAGGCACTGAACAGCAGCAAAAGAAAGCCCAGGAATCAAGGGCTGGTAAGTACATTTCGGAGCAGATTTGAAAAGTTTAGACATTGTGAGGTCAAGGTTTTAGGGGACAATTAGGCCATATACATAATTTAGTTTTGAGGGTGGACATACCCTTACAAAACCCTTAGTACAAGTAAAAACTTGTACTAGAAGGGATAGGATTGTTCCTGGAAAACAATCCAACCACAGCACATACAATTTTTATATGCAAAAAGAGCATGAGCATTTTAAGAAAATGTGTTTGAGAACATTTGTTGTATATAAACCATCTATGTTACCTACCTTCTTGTAGGTATCCTCACAATAAGTTCACTCTTGTTGTATGTAAACATGTGACACAGCAATAATGGAGCTGGTTTTTTTTCAAACTTCTTTTATTGGTAAATGTTTGTATAATTAAATAACAATACATACAGTGTATAATGTACCCACTATTTTAAATGATAAGGATATTAAAAAGTTACCAAGGAGTTCCTTGACAATATTAAGGTTATGGAACTCTGAGGATATCCTATTCATTTACTGTTGTGGGTAAAATATACATTATAATCCAACTATCTTTTCCCTCTTATAAAGACAGTCCTTGCCACAGTTACATTGCCTGCAACCCCATGGCCCCCTCCCCTTATTACTGATTCCCCACAGTAAAATCCTCTTCACACACACACACATTTCTTGTAAATTCAGCACACACACATTTTTTACACATTCACCAAATGTTAACCCCAATGACAAACTTTTTAACCCCAACAGTGACATTACAACCAATGACTTCAATGGCTGTATGCTTTATGGCATTATGAGCATGTGCAGGTGTAAAGCACGCAGATCGTACAGCGGCCTTTAGTCATTGGACATGACATCACCTTTACAGTCTTGCTGGATGGCTAGCAACAGGGTAAATATCTTCTTAGAGGAGTGCCAGGGAGAAAGGTAAGCATTGCAAAAATAAGGTCTTGGGTGGTGCAGATTGTGTTTAAAACTATTATTAAAGGGCATGTCCATCCCCCAAATTAAACTTTAACCCACTACTGGCCCCACTGTACAATTAAAAAAATCCTTACCGTACATTCCTGCTCCTTGTAATTCTTCTGTAATGCATCTTCAAAGTCCAGGAAACTGTAGGGTAGGAGCTGCCTTCCTGTCCAAAAGGTCTCTGCCTCTGCTGTGTCCTCTGACTTGCTTTTAGCATGCACAGTGGAGCCCTTTCCCCCCTTCCCTCCCTCCCTCCTGATCCCTCTCTGGCTTCTTCTCCTGCATCATAAAATGCTTTTAACATACTGCAGGGCATGTCCCCCCACCCCCAACCACTATGTCCGGCGGGCAGGAACTACAAGCAGGGGGCCGGACCGGCAGCAGCCAATCACAGCTGCGACTGCCATCAGTGAGAACGGTGCTGGAACGAGGTGCTGCAAGTAAAGAAGGGAAGCGTTTTTGGGAGTAAGAATATAGTGGTTGGGGGGACATGCCCTGCAGTATGTTAAAAGCATTTTACAATGCAGGAGAAGCCAGAGAGGGATCGGGAGGGAGGGAGGGGGAAAGGGCTCCACTGCGCATGCTAAAAGCAAGTCAGAGGACACAGCAGAGGCAGAGACCTTTTGGACAGGAAGGCAGCTCCTACCCTACAGTTTCCTGGACTTTGAAGATGCATTACAGAAGAACCACAAGGAGCAGGAATGTAAGGTAAGGATTTTTTTTAATGAGCAGAACCAGAACGCGAAGGAACGAGGAGCTGTAAGTAAAGCAGGGAAGCGTATCTGGGAGTAAGAATATAGGGGTTGGGGGACATGCCCTGCAGTGTGTCAAAAGTAGGAAAAGAGGGTGGACATGCCCTTTAAAACAAGTGATGCCAAACCTGCGTCCAGGCCAGGATTTTTTGTGGCCCACTTGTGGACATGGCAAGGGGCATGGTGGGGCTACACCTGTGGCCCTAAAAGAACATGGGCCAGTTTGGCATGAATTCAAGCATTACTCAAGCAGTAATACACACAGAGTGGAGTGTTATACAGAAAAACAAGAAACTTTATTAGACAATACTAGACTTTCTCTCCAAATTTTGTGGATGCTAAGTCTACCTTATAATGTTTTAAAAATGTGTGAATGGAGCTCATAGGTTGCTGCCTTGCAGATGTCCTGAATAGAGACCCCGCTTGGCATGCCCAGGATAAAGCCACAACTTTGGTTGAATGAGCTTTAATTTAACTCTTGTTGGCGAGAGATGTAAGCTTCTTTGATGCAGGAGGTGATCCTACTGATACTTTTGATTGTTTCATACCTGACTAGCTGAAGTTAGCAGTACTTACCTTGTAAGATTTGATGCATCTGGCTACATCCAAAGTGTAAAGTGTTCTCATCATCTGACAGAAGGTTTGGGTAGTAAGGGAGAACAATATTTTCATTTATATGAGATTTAAAAAAGAATCATGCATCTTTATGATCAATCTGTCTTCTAAAAATAAAAGGTGTTGATTTAAGATTTTAATCTCTACCACTCTTCCGGCTGACATGATTGTAAGCAAGATTGCAAGCCCTCGGGTGAGCTTTGTTATAGGCATTTCATCAATTGGTTCAAAATATTCACGAGTAAGGGGCAGAGTCTGACTGACAGACGTGTGTAACTGCAGCTCCTGCACCCCTGGACCATAAAAGACTCAAAAGTCTACTAAACTACATCACAGTGGGTTCCTGAGCTACCAGCATCAAACATGGGCCAAAAAAAAAAAAACTAGGGGAAAGAGTCGTCACACTGGATATAGTTTTTGCATTATGTATAGACCCACTGGCGGAATTAATTAGGTCTTCCCCCAACATTAGAGGTATTCCAACCCATTAGAGGTATCCCAAAACGTAGAACATAAAATATTGTTATTTGCACACAACACCCTTCTGTCAATAACACAACCATTAATCTCACTACCCTCCCTTTACAAGTTATTAGAACAATTTGAGTCGATATGAGGATTTAAAGGAGAACTAAACCCAATTTTTTATACTCCAGAATCTGAAAATAACCCCCCTAAAAACACCAATAAAACTATAAAATGCCACTTTAGTAAACTCTGTTAAAGTAAATCAAAGCCTGTTAAGAACTGGATGAAGTATCTGTGTGTATGTGCAGTGTCAGACCACACCTCCTGACCTCAGTCACATGCTTCCTTCTTTATCTGTCCTGTAAAAGGATTGGCTAGATATTATTAATGGGTGTGACCAACTGTAACAAATTTGTGCCAAATTTGTGCCAAATCTGTGGTGTACACACTGAACACACCTCAACAGATGAGAAACTTTCTAACACAACATTTTTATTTTAAAAGAGCAGTACACCTTAGGCCCCTCTTTAACCTTTCACTTGCAGAATTAAATAAGGAAGCTAATTCATTAGTTTATTATGTTTGTGGTGCAGTAAGAAGTATTCTGGCTGCACACTGGAAAAAGCCTAGTCTAGACAGACAAACCCTAATCAATAAAGTATGGTGGATAAGTGACGGTGAATACCTAGCATATTCCATATGCAACAATCTGAAAAAATGGACAGATGTGGGAGGTTTGAATCCTACATATGACTAGATAAGCATCTGGGAATTACGGGGAGCGCCATCTTGGGGACATAGAGGAATAAATGTCAATAAAGGTTTATATAACACCAAATATTTAATCAAGTTAGTGGTATAGTTATTTCAATTGAATAGTGTATCATTAAATCTGACAACTGATACAGAAAAGGATCTCCTCCTACTATAAAAAGAGTTATTGCTTGATAATGATTTTACTGTCATATTTCTTCACTATGTTTTCTTTTGTTATTGTTGTTATTTTTAATTGTTATAAAGGCAAAATTACAATAAAAAGCATTGAAAAAAAAGGTTCATGAGTTAAAGCTTATAACAACAGGGTCCTGGTGGCTTTTACTTTCCTAGGAGGTCCCAGGTGCCTCAGAGCTTTATAATGACCCTCCTAGTATCAGGACAAAACTTTGTCAACCATTAAAATCTACTGATGATGTGCAACTGTTGCAGGCAGATATAGAAAGATTGTCAGATAAAGGGTGACGAAATCCTTGTGCTGCTAATACTAAAAATATGTCTGCGTTAAGTGGATTTCTGTTGGGAAAGGACCTTAGAGTTTTGGTGAATAACAAACTTAAAAGTAGTAAGCAGTGCCAGGCGACAACACCCCAACTTAGCAAGCTATTGTCTTCTCTAAAGAGGGGGATGGATTCAAGGGAGAAACATAGTGTTCTCCCCCTTTAAAAAGCATTTTTGGAATATGCGGTGCAGTTTTGGAATCCTGTTTACAAAAAGTACATATTGGAAATAAAAGGGTTCAGAGAAAGACAACTAAATCAATAAGGTAACTGGGGAAACTTGAATATGATGACAGAACGTATATATGTACCCTCTGTGTATATGCTGATCAATTTACTGACTATGAACGTATGAATGAAAGTATAGCAATTTTATAGTCCCTATTCCTTGTACTGACTTAAGGTTTGCGCGATGTGTACGAAGGGTCGTCTTGGTCAATATTCCCATATTGGTCAATATTCGAATATCTCGGTCAATGTTCGAATACAAGTGCCCATGTATGGGCACTTTATCGCCCGAAATAGCCGCTCATTCGTAGATCTGCTTGGTGGATCTGGCAACGATCCCCGAACAACCGCCCATTTCCACTGATAAAGTGCCCATACACAGGCCAATTATCGGCCAAAACGGCTGTTTGTACACATTGTGCGTCGCAGGTCAGCACCCGCGATCACACGTGTGTATGAACCTTTAGACTTTATGGCAGGACTGGAGGGATTTATGCAATTTATCTTTTTTCATTGTTTTTAACAGTGTATATATGTATTCACCTTATAATATCCCCGCTTGCAAATATTAAAGGGATTTTTATCTTTTTTACATATATATAAAAAATATATATAAGTGTGCTTGAGGTTCTTTCCTGTTGTGCATACTGGGTTGCTCTGTTAAATGGACAGTTCAGTGGAAATGATCAATATTTGTTAAATTGTTAGTTTGTGTAATGCCTTCTTAAATATTCAACATATTCTCTCCCATTTTGAAAAATCAGTTGATTTCATACCCTTTGCTGTTCCCTGCTGTTAACATTAGTGAGCTGCCATTTCAGGTTCTAACGGTCCTTCTTCTTCCCAGAATGCACCACATCCTTGTAATGTTCCGAACAGTAATTTCTACTGTTTGGCTGTTGGATGTGTCAAAGATGCTCAGATCTCTACTGAGCAACTGAATCAACCCAGGCGCTGGGTCAAGGGCAAAACCATAACGGTCTCTACTAGGGGTCCTGCAAACAGGAAGTCAGTATTTTGGTTGCATTTATTTATACACAGACAAAATGCTGAATGGGCAGATTAAGGTCATTGGGATGGCAAAATATTGCTCTTTTTTCTGAAAAGCATATGTATTTGCACTGAACTTCCCCTTTAAAGATTGTGTGTACATCTGCAGCATTGCAGAGGTAAATATTGGAAGGTGAGTAAATGCAAATATCTGCCCAATGGGTAAGTCTGTGCAGCAGTAACACATTTCCCCATATTGTTATTTATTTGGAACTTTAAACTATCTGAATCTCACAAACAGACTTGAATATCCTGCCATGTGACATATTACATTCATCTAACAATGGACAATTCATGGTTTGATAACCGGTATTGATTTTTTGAAAAAAGCAAATACACCCCTCAAATAAAAAATTGGCTAGAGATAAATCACCCCAAACTCAAAAACTGCAATAGTTAGAAAGCTGAAAGATAAAATGACTAACCTGAAATACTGCACAATTTCCTGTCTCTGCTTCCAGTTAGCAACTGTCGATGGATATGGCAATTGAACTCACAGCCAATAGCTGAATGCTATTCCTCTAGCTGCTTCTTTGAGCATGCTTAAGCTTGTAACCTCCTCACTAAATTGCTGAAGGGGAATAAACAAATATAGCTAATAACACATGCTACTTTGTTTCTACGAGGCATCCAGGAGCATAACAGGCATAAGCTATTTTTTTTCTAAAATATTTCATTATGAGGGTGGAGTTGTCCTTTAATTTAGAAAAAGATGATGATTATTAGATTGATTATTTAAGATTGATTATTTCCAGCATTTTATTTTATACAGAAATAAACTAAGACACCTAGAATACACAGCACCTTCTGCTTTTATGGTGGTATTTTCAAGTATTAAAGGGTATGTCCAGCAAAAATGTAAGTTTGTTTCTAACTGATTTACTGAAGAACAGGAGGTAAATGCACTCTCTTACCTCCCGTTCTTCAGTAAATCTTACAGAAGAGGAGGAGACACTTACCCACGGACCCGCTCCAGCGCCAACTTCACTGACAGTCTCCGACGAGTCCTCGCTCCAATGCAAAGAACAGGAGATGCGTCGGAGGCGTCGGGGAATTCGGCGCTGGAGCGGGTAAGTGTCTCCGCCTCTCCTGTAGTATTTACTGAAGAAGGGGAGGTAAGAGATATTGCATTTACCTCCTGTTCTTCAGTAAAATTGGAAGATAGACAGAGAAGGTAATCTACAGCCCTTCTTTCCCACTATGCAACAGCCTTTTCAGTCAGGGGTTCTGAGTGGCCCACAGCACCCGTGAGTGGGTGGGGCTTATGCACCCATGAGTGGGCAGGGCTTGTGCACCCATGAGTGGGTGGGGCTTATGCACCCCATGAGTGGGGAGGGCCACATGGGGCTGTAAGAGAATGGGCCAAAGCGGCCTGCAACTGGAGGGACCATGAGGGCTGCAAAGGGGAGGAGGATACACAGGGCAGATTGACTGACAGTTTCAGAGCAGGAAGCACAGGGGACCTGGTGATGCTGCCATATCACACACAAAAATGTAAATATCTTCAAAACTATGCAAAATAAATTGCAAAAATTCTTAGGAGAGCAATTCCTATAAATTTACCTAAAGTCATTTTTAGACCACAGTTCCCCTTTAATGTTGTCCTTTAAAGAAGCTTTGTCCAAGCAGAGATTTTTATAAAATGTCTGTGTGAAAAGGTTTCTTCCAGGCATGCGCAGGGGAGCCCTCATCCCCCTCCATCCATCCGGATCCATCTTTGCTGCTTGGTGCCCTAACTATAGTTTTCTGTAGTGTAGGGCATCCTATCCCACCACCAACCACCATGTTCGTTTTGTTAAAAAAGCAGCAGAAATGTACTTACATTGCTTCTTTCCCCCGGCGCTCTGCATTGTTGGCAGACACATCTCTGATTGGCTGCCTCTCAGCCAATCACAGACATGGCTGCCGGACTGGCCCCTGCTTGCAACTTCCAAAATGCAGAAGGCAGAGATCAGAGCGCCGGGTGAACAAAGAAATGTAAGTACATTTCTGCTGCTTTAACAAAACATACATGGCGATTGGCTAGGGTGCCCTACACTACAGCAAAATTCTTCAGCATTTTCACTACTATAGATGTAAAACGTACAGGTTAATAAAGACCAGTTTGAACATTTTTTCTGAATATTGGAATTATTCTAAATTAGAATAAATATAGATGCAGGATGCTCCCCACTAAAAAGTTGTTTTATTCAGTAGTTCAGTAATTGTACAGCAGTCTCAACATTTATCGTAAATAAAATGACATCAAGAGCTTTATTGGTGTACCTTGCTCTATAGACAACAGGAAACCCAGGTATAGATTTCTACGCACTGCTCTACAGTTTATAGTTTCTCATCGGGCAGTAAGGGCGAGGCCACACTATTGCGTTTTTCAGATCATTTTAATTGCAATCGCATGCATTTTCCTATACCTAACGGAAAAACGCATGTGCAAATGCAGCAAAATTGCATTCGATTCCGTGTGCGATTGCGTTGCAGTGTGGCTGTGCCCTAAGTACCCTGGACTATGTCCCAACCAGCATATAACAGCCAGGTGTTAGCAACCTCATGAACGGAAGGTGTGATTGCACTGTGGCTGAACAAAATAGCCCAGGGTAATCTAGTACAGATGTGAGTTGCTCCCACGATGCCTGACTAGCCAATAAATGGCCATTCATCAGACAGACGTTTGTCTCTCCCATAGTAGTAGTTTAAGGCATCATAACATCTCTACACACTGCAGACACAAAGTTCAAGTCCAGTTGATCTAACTGAATCCCAGATGACCTCCTGGATGAATTATGAGAACCTTCACACACACAGAACCTACACACACACTAGTCTATATCCAGCACAAACATGACCCACTGGGATCTGTAATGTCCGTGCAGTACGGCGATTGACACAATGCTGACCGCAGCCTGGTCACAACAAAACCAACAGATTTAGCAGAACGAACCGGTACATAGAGCTTACACAACATCACAGGCCGGAATGAGCGGTGTGAAAGAAGCGAGGTGTATAACGCGCTGCATAGTCATGTGATAAGCGAAGATCTCTGGGACTTACTGATTTGTACAATTCCTATGATAAATTAGTGAACTTTTAAAAAGAACTACGAATCCCAGAAACCAGCACTGTGGGCGTTCGGGCCCCTTTGGAAAATGTCTGCCAAAGCCTTTGTACGCGTAGCGTCATCACGCGCTTCGCGTCATCTCGAGAAAGCGCGCCATCGTTTAAAGCGCTCGCTCTGTGGCTGGGAAGCTGTTTCATGTGCTGGTGAGTATGGAAAATAGTCAGAAGTTTCGGTTTGTTTTGCTGTCAAAATCGATTCCTGTCATATACAAACATGGAGGGAGGGCAGCTTTATTCTTTGCGGGTGTTAAGTTGAATTGCACAAAATAAGGCTCCCCAAGGGTTACAGGGTCCGTAAATAATAATAATGCAAACAAGCAGGATTAATACCTGTGCAGTTGTGATGCCCCTTTAACTTGACACATTATGACACCGCAGACTTATTCAAAAGTTGTGCAAACATTTCCCTCAACTGATCAGATGCTCTCTTTTTACTGGTCTATTACAGTAAAGTCTCGTACACAGGTGTGAATGTACACAAGGCCAGATGCACGAGCAGGCAACACGTCTGTTTTGGCCGATAATTGCGTGTATGGTTGTTCGGTTTGGCGTCATTCGATCGTCCGCCAGGCCACACACAATATTCACGTCTGTTCAACTGTCAACTGCTTGGGTGTTTAGCCTCGTGCACGCTATCACATTTATGTACAAGGTTTAAAGGATATGTACACTGGGAAATTGTGGGGTCTTTAAATTGCCCATTAATGGCAATATAATTCTTTCCATCACTGTAGAATTTTTGTTGATCTGCACCATACTTCATCTATCCAACCAAAACCATCTTACATTTCAGCTGTTAATCAAGTACCTTAGTATTATAAACCTTTCTGTTATGTACACTTTTGCTGTAGCTGGAATGGTGACAGTTGGTATGCGAAATGCATGTTGGGAAATTTCCTCTCCCAATACTTCCTCATAGGGATTACTGGTATTTTTAGAGGCTATATGTTCAGATTCTGGAGTGCTAAAATTTGGTTTTAGTTCTCCTTTAAGTGAACATTATATTAAATCTGATTGGTTAATGCAGATTAAGAACCCTGGCAAAATGTTGCACCTCTTATTGAATAAGCCCCTCATAATATTAACGCATAAGCGTTCTTTTTTTTTTTTTTATGTGACAATCTACATCAGCCAAATATTTTGTGTATTTTCAACATAATTAAAATGAAAAGTTATGACAATAAAGATTTAGTTGTGTTAATGCTGATTGTTTCCCTTTGAACTAATTCATTTTTTCTGTTACGTTTTCATTTTTATAGCATGGGATATGGTTTGTGCCCTCTATACATTAGGGTAGATATAATTGAGAAAGAGTACGGTTTCCTGATCATCTGATGATTGAAGTACACTCTTGGCTGGGCTGTACCCAACTGCATTTCCAAATGCTAATTGGCAAAAAAAGTGCAAAAAAAATGCAGAAGCCTACAGAAAACCAGCCTTTAAAGGGCCAATTTTCCTGAAGAGGATATTTTCCTGAAAACTGCCATGGAAACATGTAAATTACCCAAAAGTCTATGTTCCTTATTTGCAAATGCTTGAAGGGGAGCTGCAAAGCCTTATTCTCTCCCTATTTTATGTATTAAAGATGTCTATCGATAGGCACTGCACACTGCAAAACCAGAGGCCTGCACTACACTGATGATGGCTCAATAAAGCTGAAACCGGTCTGTAGTTGGCACTCTGGTTTTGCATTCAGCTTGTGGTATACTGTAAAAACCTTTTTTAAGGGCTAGGCCACACTGCTGCTTAAATTTTTGTCATATCATTGAAAACGCGTC
The DNA here is from genome assembly GCA_019447015.1 of Hymenochirus boettgeri. NCBI lineage: Eukaryota > Metazoa > Chordata > Amphibia > Anura > Pipidae > Hymenochirus > Hymenochirus boettgeri. The sequence goes on from CM033476.1 coordinate 206,432,117, forward strand.
AACGCACCGAAAACGCGCGTTTACGGGTGCATTGCGATTTGCGTTCCTCATTTTAAATTGCAATCACATGCGTTTTTCAATAGTTAATGGAAAAACGCATGCGTAAAGGCAATGAAATCACATGCGATTGCATTTGCGTTGCAGTGTGGCCGTGCCCTAAAGGAATAGTTTCCCTGAAAGCTCCCATGGAAATATGGAAATTACCCAGAAGTTCCTTATTTGCAGGAGGATATTTCTATTCCCACTGTGTGATATAAGGTTTTGGGGGATGCTGTATCTATATACAAAAGTTAAATTTGGGATGGACGTCTCCTTTCAATAAGAAGTCTTGAAAAAATATTTTCTCTGAACCGTTATAGTTTAGCTAAATCAAATTGTATGTCACTATCCTTTTAAAGGGGAACTAAAGTCACCTGACAACATTCCCCCAATAGAGCACATTCACAAAGATACAACAAGCTTTCCTCTCCCTTTTTCTGTGACTGTTGGTTGATTTTGAAATTAAATTGTGGGCACTAGTTGGTCAGCTCCCATAACACAATTTGTTTTGGTATGCAGGAAACTTCCTCTCTAGTGCACATCTCTTATGCTCTCTACTGCAAGGTATCTGCAGCCTTGTCCCCTAGACAATGATATTACAGCACAGATACCTGCCTCTTTTAGGCACAGATTATGTTATAAATCATAATCTTTATTTCATCATCATTAATGCAAACTGAACACCAGTGTACTGGAGAGAAAATGTCTGACGCATTTCACGGCGTCCTACCGCTTCCTCAGAGATTAAAATAGAGGCCCCTCTATTTTTAGTCTCAAGGACGGGTCAGGACGCCGTGACACGCATCAGACATTTTCTCCCCAATACACCGGAGTTCACAGTTTGTATTTATGATTATGGAATAAAGATGATTATTTTTATCTTTCCCAAGTCTTGGAGTGGTCCATCCGAGTATACTGTGGTTTGCCGGCTGAATGTGCGGAAGGCTGGTCCCGTTGAGGGTTTAGAGAACTGTACAACAAGGGATCAGAGGTTGGTTGTGAGTGTATTAGCGCTCCTGCATGAACACTATGCAGTCTTTCTTACTGGCCAGATGTTCCAGCATATCCTGCCAGTTGGTTTCTATCTGATTTACTGAAGAACAGGAGGTAAATGCACAATCTCTTACCTCCCGTTCTTCAGTAAATCTTACAGGAGAGGAGGAGACACTTACCCGCGGACCCGCTCCAGCTCCGAATTCCCCGACGCCTCTCCTGTTCTTTGCACTGTGCGCGCATGCGATGAGTTGAAGACTGTGAGTGAAGTTGGGGCTGGAGCGGGTCCGCAGGTAAGTGTCTCCTCCTCTCCTGTAAGATTTACTGAAGAACGGGAGGTAAGAAATAGTGCATTTACCTCCTGTTCTTCAGTAAATCAGATAGAAACCAACTTACTTTTTTGATGGACATACCCTTTAAACAGTGTTTAATTGTAGTTTATTTCATATCACGCATTGAGAAAGGGAAAAAAAACAAAATCATCTAACCCATGGGCTTCTTGTTTCTAAAAACAAAAAAATAGTTCACCAAACAAAAAAATAGTTCGCCACCAGAGCTAGCAAAGAAAACAAGTATATTTAAAAACATTATCTTCTACTAGGAACAGAATGGAAGTAAAAAAAAATAACGGCAGTAAAATCAGAAGGACAATTTTGTATTGTTTCAGGTAGGCTGTCTACATGGCGGATAGAAAATAAACTGCAGGGTACTGAGCCGCTTTTCGGGGCCGATGCTATAAACTTCGCATTCGCAACCTACCTGCACTTGTTCCCGCAATGTATTAACCACTTTGCAACTGTTAATAAATTGCAAAAACACTAGCGGTTAATTGCAAGCTTTTGCACGGCTTTAAAGACAAATGAAAAGGCATTAAATTTCGTGCAAAAATATTGCACAAAAACTGGTGCAAAATTTATTGCATCGCTTGCACTAGGAAAAGTAAAAAAAATTGACATGGCGCAGGCAATGCAAAACCTTTGCTAACACGTTAGTACATAGGTTAGTGTGAACTTAGTGGTTATTTTCCCGTTAGCGCGGGATATTATATCTCCCTGTAAAAGGGACTTATACTTTGTTATGGAGACATCTGTATAGAAAATATGTGCATAGAGACGACAATAAATAGTGGGGTCAGGGTGCATGGCCAATAGGTGCACACTGCAAGACAAGTCTATGAATGTAGACTTGTCACACACCCCGCCCCCTACACCTGATTGGTGCACACAAAGTCCCAAAAAAACATTTAGTCCATTGACTTGAAATGACAAGACAATGGACTAAATGTTTTTTGGGGACTTTGTGTGCACCATTCAGGTGTAGGGGACGGGGTGTGTGATGCTATTTACTTCCTTGTGGAAACACTCTTTGTTCATGCTTGAGAACGGACAGTTTGGTGTCTGAAACATGTTGCAGGAATAAAATATGCAGTTGAAACTGCCAGGTAGTCCTCTTACTTTCTTTCAAGCATATTGTATCGACTGGTGGCTGATCCAGTGGGAGAGAGACCCGTGAAGACGGAGACTCTGTTGCACAAACTCTAATAGGACGACTAAGTCTATGAATGTGTCTATAGGAATGACATAAAATAACATAAATGGATACATCATTTTTTTTCAGCTCAACTTGGACAATACATACAAATATAGGTTTCGGACTTAACATTTATTTTATGAAAATAAATGTATTATGTTGATTATGTACAAAAATGGTCATGTATGGAAATAAGCTGATACACTGAGCTCTTTGATTAGTAATCATGCTGTGTGTTACATATATAGATGTTTGAAGACAGCATATAACTTGTCAATAAGAAAATGACTTGCTATAAAGTATTTTTTTAGAAATATGCTTTAATTTCTAACAAACATCTTTCCTTAGTTGTGGTGATTAAGCAATGGGAATTCAAGGGCTGTTACAGTTCCTTAAAGAGGCATCTGAGCCTGTTCACATGAAGAAATATAAAGGCCAGACGGTGGCAGTAGATACCTACTGTTGGCTTCACAAAGGTGCATTTGCCTGTGCTGAAAAACTAGCCAAAGGAGAACCTACTGACCAGTAAGTGATATAAAAGAGAATTGTTTGGGTTTACAATGTGCATTGGCAGAACTTGCAACAAGACTGGACTATGTCTTGTCCTAAAAATAAATCTCAACAGATTTTTTTTTAACTCATCCTTTATTACTTTAATGCATTACTGTCTGTTAGTAAAATGAGGTGGCCTTTACCTTATGAATTCTGGCAGGTTGTTCTTGTATATATTTTTTAAATCTGTTTTATTTTAACCATAGTAAAAGAAAACTCACAGATATACTTATTGTACATCATTACCTCCAACATGCATAAAGTCTTTGACAATTGGAACTGAGTAGCTTAAAACATTAACATTAATTAAACTTAAAGGGCAACTGTGGTCTCCAAATAAGTTAGGGTTAAATAAATGCCCGCAGTCTTTCCTATAAAATAAGCCCTGGGCCTCAACTCTTATCAATGTGAATAACAGAATTCCAGGGGGACACAGCCGAACTTACCTTACCAGGCGCTCCACTCGCAGGTCTTTCTGAACCGACAGCCGCGCTGTCCTGCTCTCCCGATCGCGCGCCTATCTTTTGTATTGATGCGCATGCGCCATAGATAGGCGCGTGGCTGGAAGAGAGGGGCAATGCGGCTGTAAAGTGTGTTTGAAATGTGTTGTGTGTTTGGAATGCGATTCGCCAATGTGGCACTATGTGTGCGCCAGTGTGACCTAGCCCTAAAACTTATCAGTATGTTGTTGCTAACAGCTAAATAAGGCTACTGCATTAAGGGAAGCAGAAACACGGTTGTTCTTGTTTTTAAAAGGAAAATTTGGTCTCCATACAAGTGACCTTCATTTAGAAGGAATACTCTGCATAAATATGCATTCCTAAAATTTAAGTCTAATTAATCAATGTTACCTTCAAACTCTCTAACATAATCAACGTTGTATTGGAGATTTGTAATGTAAATATTTTTACTGCAGGTATGTTTCATTCTGCATGAAATATGTTCACATGCTTCTCTCATTTGGTGTGAAGCCTATACTTGTTTTTGACGGATGTACATTACCTTCAAAAAAAGAAGTTGAAAAAGCAAGAAGAGAGTAAGTTTCTATAGTCCTATAAATCATAGAAACGATGATGTTTAAAGATTATCTGCACTGCCAAAAGTCAGTTTGGGTTTTTGAGTTTAATTGAAGAACAAGAGGTTAAGGAGCTATATTTTACCTCCCGTTCTTCACAATCAGGAGCCAGAAACGACATTACAGAACTTAGCCGGTATCGTGCTCCTCCGCTGTTCTTCTGACAGGTCCCGACAGAGCTTGTACTGTATGCACAGTTCTCGTATGAGTAAGTATAGTTCTGCAGTTCTAATCAAACTGCAATAAGCCTCTGTTAAGCAATATTGTTTAATGGCTTGCCCAACCTCTCAAAAAAAAAAAAAAAATCCGCTAATGCGTGTCCTTAGACTCTCCCAGACCTTATGTAAATCCTAGGTCCGTGGCTGTAGCTCTTGGGTAGGCTAATAGGGCAGTCGGTACAATGATCCAGCTGTTAGCACGCTGCATCTCAAGTTGAGTGCTGCAGATCTCTTTTTTCTTTGTAAGTTGAGTGCTGCAGATCTCTTTTCTTCTTTGTAAGTTGAGTGCTGCAGATCTCTTTTTTTCTTAGTAAGTTGAGTGCTGCAGATCTCTTTTTTCTTTGTATATATTCTGCATCTCAAGTTCCACTTCTAATCCAAACATGATATGAAGCCGGCTTCAAACATACTTTGAACCCCCGCATTAGTCAGTTCCTGCTCCGTATGGACTCTGGTGATGTATACATCAGAACTTGTTTATTGATATCCTTGATGTGCACATAGCTAATTATATGCTATATTTCGCTACTGGATTTACAGTGGTTGGCAAAAGTATTCGGCCCCCGTTTTCCACATTTTGTCACATTACTGCCACAAACATGAATCAATTTTATTGGAATTCCATGTGAAAGACCAATACAAAGTGGTGTACATGTGAGAAGTGGAACGAAAATCATACATGATTCCAAACATGTTAAACAAATCAATAACTGCAAAGTGGGGTGTGCATAATTATTCAGCCCCCTTTGGTCTGAGCGCAGTCAGTTGCCCATAGACATTGCCTGATGAGTGCTAATGACTAAAAAGAGTGCACCTGTATGTAATCTAATGTCAGTACAAATACAGCTGCTCTGTGACGTCCTCAGAGGTTGCCTAAGAGAATCTTGGGAGCAACAACACCCCATGAAGTCCAAAGAACACACCAGACAGGTCAGGGATAAAGTTATTGAGAAATTTAAAGGGCAACTAAAGCCACAGAACAACACTGAACCAGAAGGCAGAACACCTTGATATATAACCAGTAATCTGTGTCTTACCTCTCATTTTGATACAGGAGCTGGGAAATTTACCTAAATAACATATGGTTTGTGCTTTACTTCTCAGCATTCTAATATCAGACAGTTTGGTCAACGACCATTATGTTCTGCACATGCTCAGTCCTTAGCTATGGCACAAACTTGTTACAGTTAGTCACACCCATTAATAATCTCTAGCCAATCCTTTTACAGGACAGATAAAGCAAGGAAGCATGTGACTGAGGTCAGGAGGTGTGGTCTGACACTGCACATACACACAGATACTTCATCCAGTTCTTAACAGTCTTTAATTTACTTTAACAGAGTTTACTAAAGTGGCATTTTATAGTTTATTGGTGTTTTTAGGGGGGTTGTTTTCAGATTCTGGAGTATATAAAATTGGGTTTAATTCTCCTTTATAGCCGGCTTAGGCTACAGAAAGATTTCCAAAGCCTTGAACATCCCACGGAGCACTGTTCAAGCAATCATTCAGAAATGGAAGGAGTATGGCACAACTGTAAACAAGACAAGAGAAGACCGTCCACCTAAACTCACTGGCCGAACAAGGAGAGCGCTGATCAGAAATGCAGTCAAGAGGCTCATGGTGACTCAGGACAAGCTGCAGAGATCTACAGCTCAGGTGGGGGAATCTGTCCATAGGACAACTATTAGTCGTGCACTGCACAAAGTTGCCCTTTATGGAAGAGTGGCAAGAAGAAAGCCATTGTTAACAGAAAAGCATAAGAAGTCCCATTTGCAGTTTGCCACTAGCCATGTGGGGAGACACAGAAAACATGTGGAAGAAGGTGCTCTGGTCAGATGAGACCAAAATGGAACTTTTTGGCCAAAATGCAAAACGCTATGTGTGGCGAAAAACACTGCACATCACTCAGAACACACCATCCCCACTGTCAAATATGGTGGTGGCAGCATCATGCTCTGGGGGTGCTTCTCTTCAGCAGGGACAGGGAAGCTGGTCAGAGTTGATGGAAAGATGGATGGAGCCAAATACAGGGCAATCTTGGAAGAAAACCTCTTGGAGTCAGCAAAAGACTTGAGACTGGGGCGGAGGTTCACCTTCCAGCAGGACAACGAACAAAAAGCCAGGGCAACAATGGAATGGTTTAAAAATAGATCCATGTGTTAGAATGGCCCAGTCAAAGTCCAGATCTAAATCCAATCGAGAATCTGTGGCAAGATCTGAAAACTGCTGTTCACAAACGCTGTCCATCTAATCTGACTGAGCTGGAGCTGTTTTTTGCAAAGAAGAATGGGCAAGGACTTCAGTCTCTAGATGTGCAAAGCTGGTAGAGACATACCCTAAAAGACTGGCAGCTGTAATGGCAGCAAAAGGTGGTTCTACAAAGTATTGACTCAGGGGGCTGAATAATTACGCACACCCCACTTTGCAGTTATTGATTTGTTAAAAATCTTTGGAATTCCAATAAAATCGATTCATGTTTGTGGCAGTAATGTGAGAAAATGTGGAAAACTTCAAGTGGGACGAATACTTTTGCCAACCACTGTATATACGTGTTTTAGACTCTGATCTTTACTTTTTAGCCCTTCTTTTATATTCTCTGGCTACTTTTATGCATTTTATATTGGACTTTGTATTTGCATTTTTGCCTTTTGGATCATACACTTATTTTATTGGTCTGTGTATGTAGCTGGCCAGCTATTTAATGATAGGAAGGTTACTTATTAATTTACTACATTTTCTGTGGTATATATATATATATATATATATATATATATAATTCAAAGTCATAAACCACAACCGAAACATTGCTGTATACACAATATGTGTAAATAAAAAGTTTCTAATGTGTGCACTGATAATGCTTTACTATATCTAATCTTCTCATCAGGAGCACCAAGGCATGCAACCATATTAAGTGTGTGCCCATCAACACCAATGCCATACAGTATGGCATTATTTGGGTTCTTTGATTTGATTATCCTGCACTTACACCTCCCCTATTTTAGTATATACCAGTGCCCTAAATTGCTTTACTTAAGGCTGTGACCTGACCTCCCATGACCATACATAGGGTGGGCTGCCTTGATTTTTCTTGCAAGCTGCCTCTGCACATGCTTGAGCTTGGAGAGTTTAGGGTTTGCGGCCACCACCACAACATAATTAACAGGATGGAAGATCAGCCATAGTACATTGGAGAAAATCGCATATTCTGTGTGTTGCTGGAATGGGCCAGTTTGGTTGCGTGAGCACTAAGTAACGCACACTGTTTTTAGTTTTAAAAGTAGACATGTCTTTAAGGACCCACAGTTCATGATAAAACATAATTGATGGTGTATAAATAAAGGAAATGTCCAACGTTTATTTAATTAAAGGATATGTTTACCCCATATTCCTGAATATTTAAATTTTTTCATCCCTGTACATCGCTGCCGCACAACTCCAGTATTTTAGGGAACAGTATTAAATGGGAACTAAAGCCATCCACTAAGCTGCACCCAAGGTCAGCTGGTGATGTAGCTGGTAGTTCAGGCACTTATGGACTAGAGGTCCTCGCTGCTCTTTCTGGAACTGCCATCTACCACAGCCGCTAATTCATTCAATGTAATTCCAATGAAAGGAAATGCACCTTGCAGTGCGTGCCCTTACATTAATTAAATATCTGGCTTGTGAAGGGGAGGTGGTGCCACACTTGTACGGAGCAAAGCAGCAAGGGCAGCTAGAAGTTATGATTTCAAACTACAAAGTGCCCGTACACGGCATGATTGTCGGACGAAACGGGTGCTCATATACATCCTGTGTCGGCCCCCGCGATCACACGTGCATATGAGCCTTTACTAAAACACAGGAAGTAAAGTTCATTAAAGGAAGTGTTCTCTCAGAAATGCCATATTTTACAAACTTCAGTATAATAAACTCCCCTGTGCCCCAGCCCCCAGGATCCCTTTCTTGTGAAAAAATTCTGCTTGTAGCCTCTGCAATCAGCTAGTAAAGTTCTGTTCGTTTTTGGTGGGAGTGTCCTTCACTCTGCACTGCTTGTTGTCATCGGCTGAAATGACATGTTGCAACCCCTCCCCTTTTTTCACGTGCACTTTTTTTTGCTGATCAGAGTTTGCTGGCACACAGGGAGAGGGATATCTATACAGCTACTGAACTTAGGGTCACTGACAGACAACTTACACCTCACTTAGTATTAAATAATGCCATAAAAAATATGTATTATTAAAGGAATAGTTCATTGATGAAAACAAGTTAGTATTAATAGAGAATAATAAATTAAGCAGATATCATATTCTTACCTGTTTCTGTGTGTGATGCTCTGTTCCCTGTAATGTTCCCCGGTATAAGTTCTCCCGTTGTAGCTTCTGAATGTGTCTCTTGCCCCTTGGCAATTTGTGACTACGGTGTGTCCCTGGCGCATGCGCATTGAGAGGCCACTGTAGTCGTGATTCAGTGCTCTTTAGCGTGCACCGAGGAACGCACTGGTAGAGGTATGTGCGCGCGCGGTGGTAGAGGTATGCGCGCGCATAACTATGTATGAGGAAGAGACAGCCTACGAAGGATTAGGCGGCGTAACTTACCCCGCGACCGGGGGGGGGGGGGGGATGGGGTGGTTTTGAGGCGAGGGCATTAGGGCCTAGGCCGGTTAGAAGCTGTCTCCACTAGAAGTCCCTATAATCCCTATCTATCTATCTAACTCTGCTATCTCTATCTAACTCTGCTATCATCTATCTAACTCTGCTATCTATCTATCTAACTCTGCTATCTATCTATCTATAACTCTGCTATCTATCTATCTATCTAACTCTGTATCTAGTCTATCTATCGATCTAACTCTGCACTATATCTATCTAACTCTGCATATCTATCATCTAACTGCTATCTACTATCTATCTACTACTCTATATATCTATCTACTCTGCATCATCTAACTCTGCTATCTATCTATCTATCAACTTCCTATCTATCTATCTATCTAACCTGCTATCTATCTATCTATCTATCAACTCTGCTATCTATCTATCTATCTATCTAACTCTGCTATCTATCTATCTATCTAACTCTGCTATCATCTATCTAACTCTGCTATCTATCTATCTAACTCTGCTATTCTATCTATCTATCATCTATCTAAATCTGCTATCTAATATCTATCTAACTCTGCTATCTATCTATCTATCTAACTCTGCTATCTATCTATCTATCTATCTAACTCATCTAGCTACTATCTATCTAACTCTTGTATCTTGCATATCTATCTATTATTATCTATCTACTCTGCTATCTATCATCTAACTATCATCTATCTATCTATCTATCTAACTCTGCTATCTAGCTATCTATCTCATCTAACTCTGCTATCTATCTATCTATCTATCTTATAACTATGCTATCTATCTATATCTAACTCTGCTATCTATCTATCTAACTCTCTATCTATCTATCTAACTCTGCTATCTATCTATCTAACTCTGCTATCTAGCTATCTATCTATCTATCTAACTCTGCTATCTAGCTATCTATCTAACTCTGCTATCTAGCTATCTATCTATCTATCTATCTATAACTATCTATCTATCTATACTAACTCTGCTATCTATCTAACTCTGCTATCTACTATCTATCTAACTCTGCTATCTATCTAACTCTGCTATCTATCTATCTATCTAACTCTGCTATCTATCTATCTAACTCTGCTATCTAGCTATCTATCTATCTAACTCTGCTATCTAGCTATCTATCTATCTAACTCTGCTATCTAGCTATCTATCTATCTAACTCTGCTATCTATCTATCTAACTCTGCTATCTATCTATCTATCTATCTATTAACTCGCTATCTATCTATCTAAATCTGCTATCTATCTATCTAACTCTGCATCTACTATCTAACTCTGCTTATCTATCTATCTATAACTCTGCTATCTATCTATCTAACTCTGATCTATCTATCTATCTAACTCTGCTATCTATCTACTCTATCTATCTAACTTTGCTATCTATCATCTATCTATCTAACTCTGCTATCTATCTATCTATCTAAACTCTGCTATCTAATCTATCTATCTCTATCTAACTCTGCTATCTATCATCTACTCTGCTTATCTATCTATCTCTATCTAACTCTGCTATCATCTATCTATCTATCTATCTATCTTAAACTCTTCATCTATCTATCTATCTATCTATTACTATCTATCTATCTAACTATGCCTATCTATCTATCTATCTATCTATCTACTAACTCTGCTATCTATCTATCTATCTACTCTGCTAATCATATCTATCTATCTAACTCTGCTACTATCTATCTAACTCTGCTATCTTCTATCTACTCTGCTATCTTCTATCTATCTATCTAACTCTATCTCTATCTATCTACTCTGCTATCTATCTATCTATCAACTCTGCTATCATCTATCTAACTCTTCATCTATATCTATCTAACTCTGCTATCTATCTATCTATCTATCTATCTATCTATCTAACTCTGCTATCTATCTATCTAACTCTGCTATCTATCTATCTATCTATCACTGGCCACTGAGCAACTTAGTAAAGTATAAATCTGTATGGCAGATCCCAGCAGTGACCTGGAGAATTATAGGGACTTCCAGTGGAGACAGCTTCCTAACCGGCCAAGGCCCTAATGCCCTCACCTCAAACCCCCCCCCCAGTCGCGGGGGTGGCAGGGGTAATAGTTACGCCGCATAAGGACTCACCACTCCTTCGTAGGCTGTCTGTTCCTCATAGTTATGCGCTCGCATACCTCTACCAGCGCGCGCGCACATACCTCTACCAGCGCGATCCTCGGTGCACGCTAAGAGAGGGCACTGAATCACGACTACAGTGGCCTCTCAATGCGCATGCGCCAGGGACACACTGTAGTCGCACATTCAGAAGCTACAACGGGGGAACTTATACCGGGGAACATTACTAGGGAACAGAGCACCACACACAGAAACAGGTAAGAAATATGATATCTGCTTAATTTATGTATTCTATTAATACTAACTTGTTTTCCTCAATGAACTATTCCTTTAAGGGTTTTTCTGTGGTATTTAGTTAGATCAGCTAGACTTGAAGTTTATTTCCAGTTGATCTAACGGATTACAACAGTCACACTATAATATGGATGAATAAGAACAAGGGTATATATTTTTTTCTTTAAAAGGTATAAATAAAGCGTGGTGTTAAGTAATGTTAAATTAAGAATTACATTTTGACATTTATGTTAAGTACATGAGAGCATCATGTTGCTTCCAACAGCAAAGGTATACGTGTGTCCAACATGATAATGTATCCATTGCCTTTCATAAGTCTGTTTCTGAATTGTAAAGTATTCATATCAAGTTGTGTTTTGCTGTAATTTCTGCTGTATGCATAATATTAATTCATCTTTCTGCTGGTGTATCAGGAAACGACAAGCAAATTTGCAAAAAGGGAAACAGCTGCTTAGAGAAGGCAAATTGTCTGAAGCCAGAGAGTGTTTTTCACGTTCTATAAACATAACAAGCTCAATGGCACACAATGTTATCACAGTAAGTTATCATTCTAATTTTCTTTGTTAAAGTAAAGGTAAACAAACAAAAAAGTCTGGAACCTTGTGTAGGGTATCAACCCAAATAATGAACACCCACAAAAGGAACTCACATGTATAAATGGGAAAGTTATCAAAACTAAATAGTCAACCGTACTTGTGCCTGTGAACTAGCGCCCTTAAGCCCGTACACACATGCTTATAGAAGACATATACCATAAGTGCTGAATTTAAATTTTTAGAAGCCACCCGCTTTATACCACTCAATATCCTATGATTGACAGATTACCCACCCTAACTTCACCCAGCCCCACCTATAGCTCTGCCCATCCAACTTAAGCACTGCCCATTATACAAGGTTTTAATTTTGCAATTAAATTTTATTTTAAACAAAATGAACAGTTCCTGTACAGAATAAAAAAGGCAATAAAACTACTATCACAAAAAACAAACAACAATATGAAGAAAATATTTCATATTGGTTTTACACACTGACTTTGTAGCCTTGCTGGCTCATGGAGGGTAGGTATGATTTGAGCAGACTGTACACTAAAAGATGGGATAGAGTGCATTATTCTTACAAAGGGGGAGGGGGAAACAGCACACCACACTTACCTGTCACTCGCTGTAAATTTATTATAGGAAATAAGAATTCACCTCAGAGTTCAATGTCTTTATGAAAGTGGCCTTGTGCTTTTTTTTATGGTTACAGGACTCCTTGGTGACTTATCCCTTATAATACATGAGTGATACTCAGAGCTCCCTGGCCTGTATATCGGCCTGTATAACTCAGCCTGTGCTCTTGTATATTTACAGTATATGGACACATATGACAGGCAGGATCGGCAAGATCAGAGTGCACATAGTCCTGAGTGTTATCCCTATACACCGCATCGGGAGAACGTTTGGGACTGCATTTTTCCCGTGACCGCACCCGACTCCCCTACAGGGAGACTACCACAGCCGAGGGAAATTTTAGGTCTTTTCCAAATGACAGCAAAGGCCAACGGGAACGTCGGCGGCCGCACGCTCATTCGGCAAAATGAGCTACACATATTTGGTTGGGACTCCCCTGTGGCTAAATATCAGCTTTCTATAGGGTACTGCAGCATTGACGAATACCTTCCATGAGCTAAATTGTGGAGTGGTTGGCTGTATCCATGTGCAACTAATTTGTTTTTTGCAAAGTTCGCTGCTGTCCAATTTATATTTAGATATCTGCAGTGTGGTTAAGTATACCTTTTTTAACAGATATAGCTGAGTGAGCCTGCGGTGCATGCTGCTGGAATGTGGAGAGCCTGATCTATATGGGAGCATGCATTTACAGAAATGAACAGCATGCGTTTCTGTCAGTTTGTTGCATGCATTTGTGTCCTTTTTTTCACAATGTGTTTTCTATATATTTATATAGATAACGCATGCAAAAGACAGACCGAAATGCAGCATGCAGTGCGTTTTTGAAACGCACCAAAAAACGGACCTAGTTCTACTACAGTGCCTCCCAGATTTCACATATATACCACTGGTCAAAAGATGAGTCGTGTGGGGGTGTGATCCACCTGATCACACCCCCACACACCCCAAATTTCTTAAACCCATTATATATAATATCATGTGGAATAAAAGGTTGGCACTCAACCAAATCTTCTCCTCTGCTAACCCAAGCACTAAAAACCTGGGACCTTGCGACACAAGTTATGAAACTCACCCCTCCAACCAAACAAACCCCACTATGGATAAACCACACCCTTCCTAAGTTTCTCTCCATCCCACAGCCTGAAGTCTGGAATTAACAAACTGTCACATCTCCTGACGAACGGACAACTCAAAACTTTTGATCAATTAAAACAAGACTTCAAAATACCAAACACCCACATGTTCAGATACCTACAGATTAGACACGCCTTTCGCACCCAGTTCCAGGGACACACTCTTAACCCAGACAACAACCCACTCACGGCCCTGCTTACTGCCCCAACTTCCACAAAACTAATCTCAAACATCTACACTCACCTCCAAAGCCCCCACTCTCGATCCCAGGCCTTCGAAAAAAGCCTACATGGGAGAATGATATGGGGCTGATGAATGGGAAGAGGCATTAACAGCACCAAAAACAGCTGACTCAGCTATATATTTTACACCGGGCATATCTCCCCCCAATTAAGCTAGCAAAGTTTAGGCAGGGAAGAAGCCCTCTATGCCCCATGTGCAACAGGGCCCCTGGTACCTTCTACCACCTACTTTGGAGCTGCCTACAAATACAAGGGTTCTGGCAACAGATTATAAGATTTCTGCATGACCATATAGGCAGCCCAGTAGGACTAGACCCCAAAGTATGCCTGCTTGGCATAACAGAATATCTTGCACTAGATAAATTCACAACTATTTTTATATGTGAAACACTGTTTACTGCTAGAAAGTTGATAGCTGAGCAATGGATACTGGCCACGGTTCCTACCCTTACACAGTGGAAACCCGGATAAATGCTACACTGGCATATAAAAAATTTATATACACAAATAGGGGGTGTCCCAGTAAATATAATAAAATCTGGAACAGGTAGGAAGCCTCCTCAGCGACCTGCAATGACTGAGAACCAAACAAAACTGAGGGACTACATTACCCACAGGTATAGCACAAGAGAGAGAATCATTCAATAAGACCCACTAAGGGCCTAAGTAATAGTGAACCAGAAAGGAATGTTGAAGTTTATTTGTAAGTTAATGTTTTAATTACCCTCTCACTAGAAATGCATTTATGATGCATAAAATGCAATACTAAGACATGGAACAAGATCGGCCGGGCACACAGGTCAATCTATTTTCATTAATAACGACAACAAAACTTAAAGTGGTTATTCGCTGTTTATTTGATTCATGTATACTTAACAATTTCTATCAAAATAATCATTCTGTTATAATTCAATAAAGTTCCTCCATGGAAGGGGATTTAAAAAAAAAAAAACGGAACTAGTGTGAACGGGCACATATGACTTGCATATACATTAAAGGATAAGTGCACTGTAAAATTAAGTTATGTTTATTTGGAAGCTGCTTTAAAAATAATGTTGCCATATTTTATTTTTACCTATGTCCCTCCAGAGCCTGTGCTGTGAAAGTTGCTGACATCTTGTTACTGGTTTGCTGAATGTTAAGCTCCACCCCTCTGAGATTTCCTCTGCTTTCTCCTGCTTGAGCCTCAAACAGTAATGCCTGTGAGTAACGTGCACGTGCATGTGCACGGAACTCACAGGCATTATCGTTTGAGGCTCAAGCAGGTGAAAGCAGAAGAAATCTCAGAGGGGCGGAGCTTAACATTCAGCAAACCAGTAACAAGATGTCAGCAACTTTCACGGCACAAAGGTAGGCTACGGAGGGGCCTAGGTAAAAAAAAAAAATATGGCAACAGTATTTTTAAAGCTGCAGCTTCCAAATAAACATAACTTGATTTTACAGTGCACTTATCCTTTAAGTAGGGAAAATCTGTGTTATTGTTTAAGTTAATCAAAGGTTTTGAGGGATGAATTGTCAACCAGGTGGAAGAGTTGTCTCCAGGACCTTTGCTGGCCTTCTGGACAGTCTTCTTTTGTACCTACTGATACATCCTTACAAGCCAACCTACCTTCTGTTTCCATCCTTGAGAAAGGACTTGGGGTCTGAAACATGTAGCACACATGTTTCTTCATCAATAAAGCCGCAAAAAAAGGGGGTTGGGCATCACTGCCCTAACCTGCTACAGTACCGTTTCCATGACAACTATTCCTAAACCATCAAAAAATTTAGTTTCATGGACTAAAATACAAAAAACATAACCCCTAACATCACACAGACACAGATACACACACCTACCAATATACCTCTTTCATTACCATAGCAAGGTTAATGAGTTTTAAATCCTGCTGCACAGCACATTTCAAGCAAAATTTATTTTAAACTTTCCATTCTAGTTCTTTTCTGTACCTCCAAAGGTAATGAATGGATGACCTAATTAACTTTATTGATGTTCAGTTTCAAAGAGGGGAGTTAAAAGCCAGATCTGCAAGCCTTAGAGCTTGTTCACTCTAGAGTGCAGCTGAAGAGCGCATTTCTGATTGTGTGCTTGTTCCGCTGCATTACTGCACAACACATGCCATTATTTTCAATGGCAATGTTGTGCGTTAACTCACCAAAATGCTGCATGCAGCACTACATTGCAGCACTTTAATGTGAACAGCACTATTCATTTCTATGTGCACTGTTTTTTGGTGCCATGTGTGAACGAGAACTAAGTTCTGATTTACTACTTAGGTCTGATTCTTTGACTTGGCTGTTCACACTGTTAATGTGACCTATATCTGATTTCATTGTGAACATTTTGTGATTCTCATGTGCACAGGAACAAAAAAAGTCCCAAGCATATAGTTTGCTAAAAATATTGTTTATTCCTGTATATTTAGACTGTTTTGCGCTAGAAGTCCATGCCATCAGCATCTAATGAAGTAGAAAGAAACACAAATATTTAATAAGGATTTTCTTTGCATTAATCTTGGCTGCTAGTGTCCAAAGGACTATTTGGTAAACGGTGCGAATGTGATCTAAGGCGCATCACTGATTATACATTTTTAATGTCATACATACATAGCTGTCTATCAGTCTATCACGGCTGCACGCTTATGGCAACTTTGTCAGCCTAATGTAATAAAAAAATTGATTAATGTAAGCTCAATTCTGATTTAACTGTCCAAACATCAGACCTGAATCTTATTTAAATCACATATCTATATATGATAAAAGTCAGATTCCAAAACATCAGATTCAGATCCAATTTAGCTTGTACTATAACCGAGTCAGATTTTAGGGATTTGGGACACTTTTTGCTTCAGTGTGACCCTAGCCTTGATGTTCCCAAAGTAAAAATAAGTACTTGCTTTGGACAATTTTACTTGTTAACCCTTTAGTTCTCTTAATTTCTGCTTAATTAAGAACCATCACCCCCTATGTGTTCTACATGCAGACAAACTTCAGGCTGTAATTCCAGTTTCTGCAGACTTCTCTGTCCGCAAACCCCTCCCACTCTGCTGCATTAATCTGGTGAAATGAAGTCATGTATGTCTGTGTGCAGGCTCTATTAGTCAAATGATAACATGCAATATGTGTACATAGTGTGATTTCATTGCATTTACTATGACCAGGTGTAGCAGGGGCAGTGTGGGATTTACGATGGATGAATTCCTGAAAGCGTTTACATGGGCAGCATTGAGCGATTAGCACTGCCGACATTTTAGCAATGCCCATTTAAAGGACGTTTCTCCTACCCATCAATATAAGTCCTCTATATTTTAGAGGATGCCTAGATAGGGGTGACTTCTTCCACATATGGTGGACATGTGGTGTACCACAGAGGTTTTGGGACAGTATCTTTTCTATTGTAACAAAAATCTTTGCATTTCAGATAATACCCGACCCACAAATAGCATTCCTGGGATGTGACATTCCAGAACTTTCTAGACACCATAAAAGGCTTGTACAACACATCATGATGGCAGCGAAAATATATATAAGCACTCAATGGAAATGCCCCTAACTTAATAATTTGATAGTAATCAAGAGAATTAATAGTATAATGATCAATGAACAAATATTTCATAGAATACACGATTCCATGAGACTACTTGATAAAATCAGGACAGCGTGGATACTAAGTGAATTTTCCATAGAATCACAGGGCAAACTAACCCTTCATAACCCAAAATGATCAACACTGATATAAAAAAATAACTAAGATGATGATGGACCGAACTTTATATAACAGAAATGACTCGGTTCTATCTGCATCAGACTTCTACTCACCCTACTCCAAAAACCCCATTGTTTATACCCATCTTTGATTTTATATAACATATGAAGAAAGAATCCACTTAAATTGTTAAATTGTTTAAATTGTTAAATTGTTTATAATAATTATTGTTATTTC
Source organism: Hymenochirus boettgeri (assembly GCA_019447015.1). Classification (NCBI taxonomy): domain Eukaryota; kingdom Metazoa; phylum Chordata; class Amphibia; order Anura; family Pipidae; genus Hymenochirus; species Hymenochirus boettgeri. The sequence goes on from CM033476.1 coordinate 206,450,012, forward strand.
TGTTGTCATAACCGTCTAGAACATACAAATTTTATTGGAAAATGTGTATACGGTTAATTTTTATTATTATACTATTGTATTTTCCTTTTGCTCTATATCCATATGTACAAAATAAAAATTTAAAAAATGATTGAACGCTAAAGGAAGTTTCTCACGGATTGCAGAACGTGATTGTGCGCTTCTGTAGTCTAGCCCTTACAGTTGCAAACCTCAGAAATAAAATCCTCAGAAATAGTCCTATACATCCTTGTTCCTTTCTGTCCTTGTATACATAGTATGTTTAAGCTTAGCGGTCAGTTCTGTGAGCAAAATTATTTACTGATATGTTTACAAACTTATAGAAAACATTAATAAATACTCTGTTGGTAAAGTAAATTAAATCACAATAAAAAGTATACTGTAAATAGTATATTCTAAATTGTTTTTTTAGGTAGCTCGCTCTGAAGGAGTTGATTGCATTGTTGCTCCTTATGAAGCAGATGCTCAGTTGGCATACTTAAATAAAAATGGGTTTGCACAGGCAATAATTACAGAAGACTCTGATCTTTTAGCTTTTGGCTGCAAAAAGGTAAGATACATTTGTAAACTTCTTGTACATATTAAACCTTCTATAATATAACTCCTTTCCAGGGCACAATAAGCATGCTCCCAGCTTTTTTTAAGACCAGATTCATATTGTCTCGTCTTTGCATATTATAATATTTTATACAGCATTAATATAGGTGTGTTGTAACAGCATTTTGTCACAATCTGAAAAATCTTCACAACCACTGTAATATATTTTTCATTTTGGGAGCATATTTATTGGTTTATTTGTGATAGTCCCAATTCTGTTATATTTCTTTTGCACCACACAATCCAAGAGACACTCCAGCACACCAGTGTTGGTTGTATGCCAGACAGGTAGGTACGTGCAATCCCCCTAGGCCTCCACTCCAGGGGCCAATTCTCTAGCACAAGAAAGATATGGGGGAGCACACTAATCAGATGAATCCAAGATTATTTATTATAACAACACATACAACGTTTCGGGATGCCCTGTCCCTTCCTCAGGTAAGGGCGTCCTGAAACATATGTGTTATTATAATAAATAATCTTGGATTCACCTGATTTGTGTGCTCCTCCATATCTTTCTTATGCTAGAGATTTCTTTTGCACCACCCACATGTTTAAGCTGAAATAATTAACAATAAAAAGTTAATTTAATAATAAACCTTTATACTCAGGACTCGTATGCATTATGCTTAGTTTTGCTTTGTGAGTTTGTTTCTAATTCTACATGTTTTACCTATGGTTTAATTTAAATTAGCTGTAGCGATCATCAATAGTATAGTATAGTATTTGTGGCTGAATAAAAACGTCCGTCTGTCCAGTCCAACCAACTCTCCAATACCAACATTTCTTGCCTAACTGATCCAGAGGAAGGCAAAAAAAAAACCACACCAGAATTATGAAGGGGAAAAAAATTCCTTCCTGACTCCAAGTGGCAATTGGAAATATCCCTGGATTAACTTATAAACCAGGAAAAAAACCTCCTATTAAAAGTACTCAGTTTTTACCTAAAAGTAAGATTGCTGGTCTGTCCACCTCTCAGCTTGTGTCTGGAGCCTGACCAACAGGAATATTCACTCTGCTAGAAGTTGCCAAGTCCCAAAGTGAGGCAGGAGACAGAGCAAGACCAGAACAGATATCACAACTTTTGTTATTACAAGTGGTCGAAGATAAACCTAGCTGGGGGACCTAGCCATTTAAGTCCTCACCCTGGGTGCATTTAATGAGTAAGGGGGTAGTTACAGTTTTGTTGACCTTTATAATGGGTCAGTGCTTCTTATCCATTTGATGCATGGTTAAGCTTTGTAACAAATGAATTTCTTCCATTAAATAACTTGGTTGACAAGTTCTATAAATATCTTTTAAAATATTTTTAATTTGAATTTTAAAGGTGATTTTAAAAATGGACAAATTTGGAAATGGATTAGAGATTGACCAAGAACGATTAGGAAAGTGTAAATCTCTTGGAGATGTTTTTACTGAAGAAAAGTTTCGCTACATGTGTATACTGTCTGGCTGTGACTATCTACCTTCCATTCATGGAATTGGGTTGGCTAAAGCATGCAAACTTTTGAAAATTGCAAACAACCCAGATATTACAAAGGTATGACAACGAGACAAATGTTCCCTTTATTTTGAACACAAAAAAACAATGTTCTGATATTTTTTGTTTTGTAGTTGATACTTTTGTATAGTGTCCAGATTTTAATTTAATATATGTGACTGTATAGTTGCTAATTATTTTTCCAAATGTTATTTTCCAGGTAATTAAGAAGATTGGGCAGTATTTAAAAACCAATATAACTGTGCCTGATGGATATATTGAAGGATTTCTTCGTGCAAATAATACTTTTCTTTACCAGTTGGTCTTTGACCCTGTGGAAAGAAAGCTGATTCCATTAAATCCTTACATTGATGATATTGATCCTGCAGAGTTGAGTTATGCAGGACCGTATCCTTTTGTTCTTTTTGCAATTCTGTTTAACACGATATTTGTATATTTGTATATTGAGTCATAATTTTCACATAATGTTTACACTTGAGTGAGAAATTAACTTTTACTTAAAGGGCATGTCCACCCCGCAAACAAAAATTCCACAAAAACTTTTCAAATCCCCCAAAACCCAGACTAGCTAGGTTAAAATCTGCCTCCTCGGCTCTTAAATATTCTTACCAAGACTTACCAAGTGATTAGCGGAGACATGCTGTGCACGGAAAAGGCAAGGAACAACAAAAACAGTGGGCCAAAGGAACAGGTCTTGGTAAATATATTTAGGAGCCAAGGAGGAAGATTTTAAACTAGCAAAGTCTAGCTTTTGGGGGTGTTTTATTAAATGTGATTTTTTTTTGGAGGGGGTGGCGCGACATACCCTTTAACAGTCAAAATATATTGATCAAACATTGGTTATTAGTATAGTATATAACCAATCGGAAATTTCCCTGCATCAACTCTACTTTATGTATCAATACCAGTAACTTCTAACATTCCTTGTTTGCATTAACTCATCCAGCTATTTTTTTAAACTGACCAATTAACCTGCCATCACAACTTCCACTGGAAGACAGTTCCATAGCTATTAGACAAGACAAAACTTATTTCACTGGGGTCTTAGCTTGATATTTCCTAAAGCAGAGCATGTACTGTTCCTATTTTGTACATACACACTGTTTTGTATAACATATATAGTATGGCACAACAACAAGATTTTTTTTAGTATTGTGTACAATTCCCACAGGCATGTTTTTGGGTAAATTTTACAAATGACACATTCCAGAGGCTCATTATTTACACATGTGGGGTTTCTATCACTGAATTTATTTAACAATATCACTTTGAATGTGTCCTGTTCTCAAAGAAAGGTAATTTTTTTTTGCCAAAACATCTTTACTCCTTTTCCTTAATGTATCATAGAAATATTGGAGATTCCGCTGCCTTTCAGATTGCTCTAGGGAATTTGGATATCAATACTTTGGAACAAATAGATACATATGATCCTGATAATCTTCAGGTATATACAAATTCAAAAGTCATCAGAAAAGTTAAAATGCTTAAATTGGGGTTAATTTCAGGAATTTACTAGGAGATTAAGCAGCAATCCAGCACTGTGAGCTTGTCTGAGCACCTTTTAATTCCGTAAACTATTCCATAGACCTGTTCTCTTGGATGCTAGCAATCTCCCATAGCTATTCCAGCAGCAGTTTAATTTAACTATAGCACCGGGAACTGTCAGTGGATTGTGCACAAGGAATATTTTACTCCTTTTTTCCTGGCTCATTCTAAATTAATTGAAGAACGGGGAGGTAAGGCATAGTTCTTCAATTACATTTCTGAGTGAACTAGTCTTTAAAAGCTGCTCTACATTGTGACATATGCTGGTTTGAATTGCTATTTTAACACATTAGTTAATTTTAAGGTGAGCGTGCTGCCTTGTTTACCAAGTAACGTCAGTTGTGTCACCATTCTCTTTGCTTTAACAGCAAAGATTTGGCTAATGGTCAGATCATACAGTTACATACATATTAGTTAGCCTGGTAGTAGCTCAGGTAATTTGAAGCAAATTCCTTTTACTTTTTCTAAATATAAAAGAATTATCATTCTTTTTCTGTAATGTAAACTGCATTTTATTTTACCATTTCTGCAATTTTCAGCTTTCTCATAATAGAACTCAAAGCTGGAATGACAACCACAATTCTTCCAGTGTTTGGCATACAAAATCTGTAACCTGTGAAAGCAAAAAACTCGAAGAAAAGAACAGCACAAGGGGGTTAATATTTCCCAGCAAAAAATATACAGTGAAAAGGCCTTATGAAGGTATTTATAGTGTGTTATTCTAACTTATTAGTGCTTTTTACAATTTCCATTGCAAGCAAAAGCTATTATTTCTTTTATAATCTTGTCATGATTCCTTTTTGTCCTTAGGCTGGGTACACACTGGGGGGGGGGACTAGTTGTCTCGAATGAGCGTTCGCTACTAGTTAGCACTCGGCCGCAACAGACGACTGGGGAACCTCACGATTGGCCGTGATTTACTAACAGGCCGTTCGTACGATCAGGACAAACGAGTGACGGAGTGCAGCCGCCTCGCACACATCATGAGATATTTCCGACCAACCGATACACGTCATGTATTGGTTGGTCACCCGAAAATATCTCATGGTGTGTACTCAGCCTTAAGGAACTAAATGTATATATGAATTATATAATAATTTAATTAATTAAATAATTGATATGGGGACCTTTCAGTCATATTTGCTTGAACAGTCATCATAAATGCTTGTGAAGGTTCTCATTCATCCAGGTCATGGTATATCTGTTGTATTCAATTAGATCAACTGGACTTGAAACATCATGTGGACCTGCACACTAATCAAGCCATACTGGACCACAGTCCACCAATTGCTACAAAAGACGCTAAAGAGGAAGCTGCCAAAAGACCAGCTACACCTATTACTGGGTGCCCCACTCCCAGGGATACCACCTACCTCTCAGAAACTGGCATCACATATCCTGATAGCTGCGAGATGCGAAATCCCAAAATCCTGGAAATCAAACACCCCCCCAACCGAAAGGGCGCTGATCAACAGATTACTAAAGGTTAATAGGAAGCAGTGCGCAGGAGACACACACAAAAGGGAACACACCAACACCTGCACATCCTATTCCTCACCAATACGGACGGACCAGGAGAAAGAGAGGGACGGCACCGGCGGCGGAGGACGAGCCTAAAACCCAAAAAAGAGGGGTGGGGGGCGCCTCGGGGGCGGGCGGCCGGACGACCGGGCAACTGCACACCAAAAGGGCCACAGGCCCCTAAGAAACTATCAAAGCCCGACGGCAGGGACCGTCCGTCCTCCGGGCGCAGCGCCCACCACCACATAGACGAGGTAAAGCTAAACCCAAAAGCACCTAGGAGAGACTTCTAGACAAAAGTTAAGTTAAATTAGTTCTAGATGATAATTCTCTCTAACATCTGTCTATAACAACCAGAATTTTGTAAGTATAATAACAATGAAACTGTACAATACTATGTTTGTAAAATCTGAAGTTTATTGAATATAAATATTAATGTACAGAAATGTTTTGAATATGGAAGTAGTTATTTATGAAAATGCTTGTGAAGGTTCTCATTCATCCAGGTCATGGTATATCTGTTGTATTCAATTAGATCAACTGGACTTGAAATGTAGTTCTTGAAGACGTTTCGCTAGTCATCCGACTGGCTTTCTCAATTCAGAATGACTTGTACAAGAATCTGTGGCACTGAACTACATTTCAAGTCCAGTTGATCTAATTGAATACAACAGATATAGTCATCATAAATCTACAGTATGTGCTCTTTCAATTGATATTTACAAACATATAAACTTCTAGCCTGACCTTAGATAAAAGATATAGAAATCGCTTCTGCAACAGTTTCAGATCCATAGATCTTCATTTTTATATGGTGTAAATTAAGCCTTATTCATCAGCTAGCACATAATATAGAATATAAAAATAATCTTATCTTTGGCTTTGACATCTAAACTAAACTAAAGGTTAGTACACACACACAATGTGCGCCCGAGCCACAACCCCTGACACTGACCGCTACCCACGCCGAACGGCCATTTACAATTTTGATGTGTGGTCTTTAATAAACACTTGAATTCATCAAGGTGTGCGACTCCATAATCCAGAACCGGTTGTCATTCGCTGATCCACCTGATATCGGTTGATGTCGGGGGTCGTGGCTTGGTACGCACATTGTGCGTATGTATATGCCTTAAGCTGGGTACACACAGTAACGATAAAGCCCCATTACCGTCGGATCCGACGGTATCGGGGCTTTATCGTTATGTGTGTACCTTAGTTTCCCGAACGAGCGCGAGGCCGCCAAACGATCGGGTCTGTTCGGGAAAGACTAGACTCCTCTATAGGGAGGCCGATGGAAACACAGTCCCGAGCATTCTCCCTATAATGTTCATAGGGAGAACGCTCGGGACTGTGTGTATGCAGATCTTTGAAAGATGGCAGACAGGATCTTGTAGATCCTATCTGTCATCTTTCAGAAATCTGTACTGTGTGTACCTAGCTTTAAGACTTAATTTATTTCTGCACTTATTTGCCTTTCTTATCTCTTTTTTGTGTGTTTTTCAGATCAGTTTTCTGATACTGACTTACTCAGTCAGTACTCCTCTTCTAAAAGCAAGAAAGCCAGACCAGATATTAGCACTTCATTGCAATATATTCCCTCTGGTGCATTGTTACAGTCATTAGACGACTCTGCCATCTCCAAAGAACCAAATCTACAAAATAAAACACGAAATAAATTTGCTACATTCCTGCAGAGACAAAATGAAGACTTAAGGTCAATCCCTGTCACAGGAACCCGAAGCAGGAAAGTATTTTTTTGGTTACTGTTAAGATAAAACATGTAGGAATGACACTTGGTAAAAGAGGTAGACAATAATATGACCATTTAATATGCAGTCATGGAAGAAATTGTTTGCCCCCCAGAAATTTTTACAGAAGTATTTCTTACAGAAAAGTATTGCATGTTTATTCCCTTTATGTGTATTGGAACAAAACAAAAAAAATAACTGAAATCAGTTGCTTCCTATTACCATCAATAAGCTTCTTACACCTCTCAACCAGAATTTTGGACCACTCTTTCTTTGCAAACTGCTGCAGGCCTGTCTTATTGGAAGGGCACCTTTTCCCAACAATTTTTTCCCCCAATTTTAGGATCTCTCCACAGTTGTTCAATGGGATTTAGATCTGGACTCATTGCTGGGCACTTCATAACTATCCAGCGCTTTGCCATCCATTTCTGGGTGCTTTTTGACGTATGTTTGGGGTCATTGTCCTGCTGGAAGACCCAAGATCTCAGACACAAACCCAGATTTCTGCACACGTTCAAGGCACCCAGTGCCAGAGGCAGCAAAACAACTCCAAAACATCATTGACCTCCACCATATTACACTGTAGGTACTGTGATCTTTTCTTTGTAAGCTTCATTCCATTTTTGGTAAACAGAATGATGTGCATTACCAAAAAAATCTATCTTGGTCTCATCTGTCCACAAGACATTTTCCCAGAAGGATTGTGGCTTACTCAAAAACATTTTGGTCTCCTGCCATAGTGTTTCATTTTATTTGAATATTGACGGATAGTTTGCGCTAACACTGATGCTCCCTGAGCCTACAGGACATTTTGAATTTCTTTGGAACTTGTTTGGGGCTGCTTATCCACCATCTGGACTATCCTGTGTTGCAACCTTTTATCAATTTTTCTCTTCCGTCCACACCCAGACAGATAAGCTACAGTGCCATGGGTTGCAAAATTTTTGATAATGTTGCACACTGTGGACAAATGCAAATCTAGATCTCTGGAGATGGAAACATTGAGATTGTTGGTATTTTTCCACAATTTTGTTTCTCAAGTACTCCTACAGTTCTCTTCTAAACTTTCTGTTGTTCACGCTTAGTGTGGCACACACAGACACACAATGCAAAGACTAAGTGAATTTATCTCCTTTTTATCTACTTTCAGGTGTGAGTTTTATATTGCCCACACCTGTTACTTGCCCCAGGTGTGTTTAAAGGGCATCACATCCTTGAAACAATCTTATTTATCCACAATTTTGAAAGGGTGCCAATCATTTTGTCCAGCTCATTTTATTTTTGGTGTCCAATTTGCTTTTTTTCCTCCTTTTTTTGTTTTTATTACACACATAGGGAATAAACATGTGTTACTGCAATACTTTTCTGTGAGAAATACTAGATTTTCTGGAAAAATTTCTGGGGTGCCAACAATTTCTTCCCTGACTGTATGTATCTGTTTTATTGATTGCTCATTTGTTGGTTGGCAAAGTAGATAGACATTGACACATACATACACATATAATTACTGATGCCCATTGTTGGAACTGACAGATTTTGGAGCTGACTTTACTTATTCATTAATAATATTGGTCCACGCAATTGATCAAGCAAAATTATTAGCTTATGTGTCACTCCATATTCTGGACACTAATTGGGTGCAGCATACTGCAAAAGCCCTTAAAGGACAATTATACTCACCTTCCTTCTGCTCCTCTTCCTTAGTCAGTACTTTCTATCCAGGGTAAGGACCTGAACCACTAGGTCCTCACCCCTGGGTTCGCTTAACTTGCTGCATTTACTTACTCACGCTCTGGTGAGCCCTCCCCCCCCCCCCCCCCCGTTGGCAACAAGGCCAATATAAAGACACGTGCCTTCCTATTGGCCTCATTGCGCAAGGAGAGGAGGGGGCGGTGCCTACCGGAGCAGTGTGTAAGTACATGCAGCAAGCTAAGTAAACTCTGGTGAGAACATTTTTAGCCCTCTACCTTCACATTGGGGATACTCCATACCTTACCTGCAAGTTACTGGACCCTGTGACTATGACTTTACTTACCTTTGTTGCACGACGATACGGCATAGTTGTGTGTGATACACAGAGGGTACCTACCTTTATGTGACTGCATGTATTATATAATTGTTGAAGGTAGAATGCATATGTTTTTAATTATATTATCCCTGCATATACTATTAAAGGATTTTTACATTTTCTAATAAGTAGAGTGTTGCAGTGTGGCTTTCATATTGTTAACCTGTTAACCTTGTTCAGGTCCTCACCCTGGATAGAAAGCACTGACTAAGGAAGAGGAGCGGCGGGAAGGCGAGTATAATTGTCCTTTAGGTCATAAAAGGAAGTCTATAGAAAGCTGTTTATAAGTCCATCTGAAGTAATAAAATTTAAATTGTCAAACATTACTTTCTTAACAGTAGCCCTAACCTCTACCATAAAACTTTAAAGTAGAGTGATTTCCCTGGGTGAAGGGGCAATCAGCTGGGTTTTTTTTCCTACAAATTCTCTGGCTGGTCCAGTTCCACCTTATCAGTGGTGATACCTATGGGCAGAAGCAACTATGCAAGAAGTGTGTTGTTTCCCATACAAACTAAGAAGGCAGAAGTGGACTGTACCAGCAAGGGAAACTCTTGGTAAACAGCTGGTTGCTTGTAAACCCAGGAGTGAGGACCTGCCTGTTTAGGTCTGCATCCTGGTTATTTTTAATGGCAAAAGAAGAGGCGAATGGGGGAGATGAGTACATTTTCATTTAAAGAATTATACAAGGCCTGCTTGGATTCTATAATTTCTTAGTAACAGTTGTGTTACTGCTTTAATTAGTAACAAAAATTTGCACAACTGTTGTAATTTTGGTTTCTGGCTTATCCTTTTTACATTTTCCCACCACATATGTTAGTAACCAGTATGTGTGAATGCAACTATAGCTAAATCAGCAATACCATTACCTTGTGGTTTCACGCAGTTGGAAAGCAGACTAGAGTCACTAGCATACTAGTGTTGGCCTTGGCCTATAGTTTGGTAGGTTCAATCCTCCACACTCTCTACCCAAGTGGTTAAGATAATCCAACAAACAAGCGAAGTAAGAGGAGCATAATACTTCTGTGGTTTCACAGTTTATTTGTGCAAAAACATAGATACAATGTTTTGGCATGCTTACTGTCCCCTTTCATGCAGTTGGACCATTACTAGAAAAATTATTTAGGACTTGGTTTCATTATTTGTATTTGTATTGTTTTCCCTTAGATTTTTTTACAAACCAGAAAATAAGTGTACTTCTGATTTGATGGATGATGCAAGCAAATTTGTAAAAACAGAAGAAATTATTTTGAATTCTGATCTTAGAGAAACTAAAAATAAATCAAATGAAAATAACAAAGAACACAGCATAACTGAAAAAGAAGACAATGCACTTATTTCTGATGAGTGTAAACAAAACTCTGCTGGAGTTTCTTTACCGCAAAACCAAAAGAGTTGCTTCAGTTGGACTAAAACATCACCCACTGAAAGCTCAACAGCTCCTTTGTTTCATTCTCTCCAAAAATATCAAAGAACTGTACCTTATATACAGCATGACATGGAGTCTATTTCGCTGAACACCTGTTCATTTTCAGAAAGTAATACTTTACAAAACAGTTCAAATGAAAAATCCATAAAAGAAGAAGACATGGAAGATTCTGAAGTAAGTACCGTATTTTTTGTTTTAAAGAACTACAGTTAATCCCAAAAATTAAAGTAAGCTAAACAGCCAAAGGTTTATAAATGTGTGTATTTTGTACAGGAACATCCAATAGTTTTGTTTGAGTATAACATTGTTGGTATTTGGATTTCATTTGCAATAGGAATCTGGCAGTACACCACAGTCTCCATCTCGGGTTACAATGAAATATTCACCTATAGACCAGTCTGTTTTTTCTGTGATGAACAGTTTGGCTTCCAAAAGCAAGGTAAATCAGCTAAAGCACATCATTTTTATAGTTATTCTATATAATAAATGAATGTTTGAGAAACAAACAGGCTCCAGGCAGGAATTCTGCAAAAAGTGTCTCAGCTTTATTACTTTATCATCATGACATTTTGGGGAACCAGTTAGATTCTTAATGGCAAATACAAAGGGTAAGTAAAGGTATTGGTATTATAAAACATCAATAAATTCTTACCCTTGAATATTTAGTAAGAATCAATTTAGTGTCTGTATTTAAAGATCTGATAAAATATATTATCAAGAAGGCACTTGAAATGATTACTAAGAGTGGGTTAACTTGGACTTAAATCACACTTGAAAAGGGTTTTTACCGGAAACGTGATGATAAGGCCTTAAAGCTGATCCACTTTTTGAAGCATTCATGTCTGGAGCCTGTTTGTTTCTCAAATATTTATTAAGTGTACATTTTGGGTAGGTACACGGTTTGGGGAACTGTTTAGCCTTCTGAAGAGAACCAGGAAACCTTTTTTTATATTTGTATTTAATCTGTTGCATATCTTGAGTTAGTTTGTTTTTGTTTCAGTTATATAGTCTCAATTTTGATCAAGTTCAACCCCTTCACGTAACCCCAGCAAAAAAGTAGCCTCTTCCACCCAATTGGTGCTTGTCCCCAATACACCAAACAAAACAAGACACAACCACACATGCCCTCACAGGATACAGTCACCAGCTGTTACCCCTGATATTCTGCCTATTCACGAACCTTATTTTAGCCTTATTTGAATGTGTTCAGACATTGAGCCAACACATTTTCAGACAGAGCTTTCCACCTTCTTTCCTGTCTTTTGTTCACCTTTTTTAGACAAAAGATCCTTTGCTAAAAGCCCATTTTTCCATTTAAAAAAAAAGGTGCGCTCAAAAAACAACACTTTTTTGAAAGACCAATGAGCACTATTTTTTTGTATTATGTTAATCAGTTAGTGGTGGTACTGTGGCAATATATTTGTTTGCTGGAGTCCAGTCTGTTTGCAGCTTTTTGGTAAGAAAACCTTCAATAAATTACTAATTTACCTGTGTTCTGGTTCTGTATAAATAGAAATAAAATTTAATCTGCATAGATGTAGATGTATTTTTTAATGTTTGTATCATCAGACCATATTTATTAATCTTAGCTGATTAATTTAAATGTTAATTTCAGGTATCTGGACTAATTAAATCTCAGCCATTGGTTTCTGGATTAAAGACAAAATTAAAACCAAGGGCACCTGCAAAAGTAAGTGGTTTAACTAACAGGCGCCACATAAAAACTGCTGGAAATAATGAAAATAATCCTGGACTGCAAGTCACAATTGGGGACCTATGGAAGAACTTCAGCTTCAAGAAGTAAGATGTGTTTCAGATTTTATGGAACTTGTTTTTTTTAAATCCAAGGTTAGAATGCAGCAGCAATTGTGTATAAACCATAAACAAACACCCATAAATTCTAATTACATGCTAGAATTAAGAAATAACGCAAAGTGAAACGTGATGGAAGCACTAATGTTCCTTTGCAGATTGTGTTTGCCATGCTTTGTTTTCATGCAGTCAAAGGCCTCTGCATCATAGAATCATTGTGCCAAATGAAAATATAGTTATAGAATGATCACATATCTCACAAATATACATGGTTTATTTCTGTATGTGTGATTTTCACATTCTGGCATATCCAGCATTTGTCCACCCCAAAAATTATATTTTACATAAGGTAGAGAACTCCCCCCCCAAAAATCAGGCACATTACAATTTTGGGCAGTGATGCACACGTGTAATAGGTCAAATTCTTGCCAGGTATAACCATATTAAATAAGGCTAGTCAAGGTGTCGGTACACTGGATTACTGCCTTTAAAAGGACACTATAGTTTAAAAAACAAATTGCCTTCATTATTTTCTATATTTCCAGAGCTGGCAGAACCTTGGTCCTATTATGCTCCTTTTACCATATTTCCCTTCTGTTCGGTTTAGCCCACTCCAATTAGTATGCATTCCCCCTCTCTCTATGCTCAGCCCCTCCCAGATTATGAGATAGCGGAGCTAAGCTGTGTCTCTCAACAATAAGCTACAGCAAATGACATTTATCTAGTAATTACAGTGAAAATACACTGCTTTGCTGTGGGAAGGTATGTAGCTCTTGCAGCTATTACTGCTTAAATTATTAAAAGATTTTCTTTCAGCTGTAGGAGTTTGGGAAGGTGTGTGTGTGCATTGGAATTGATTTCTTTAGATGCATTGTTCAATTGGGACTTTAGTTACATAAAAAGCAGCCGAGTGTCCCCTGCAGGTAGAGCTTGAGAGTATTTTTTAGACAAATTTCATTCAAATGTAATTTTAGACAAAGCTGTATCACAATGCAATAGGAATTGCTTTCATAGAAAGGATAGATGTTTTTACACATAGTGAGTTCGGGGGAGTGGCTGGGATATGAAAAGGGAGTGGGTGATTGACATTTCCTTACTACCTAACGCTCCAAGTACATAAAAGAAGGGAAAGGAAATTTTAAAATGTGTACCACAGGCTTGTGTATTGGGACAACATCTCATGGGTATTGAAAGCAGGGCATGGAAATATGCATATGATGTTCAATCAGATCTAGATGGTGTACAAACATTTTCAGTAGTGTGGGGCACCCTAGCCCACCCCCAACCTCCATTTTTGTTTAGTTAAAAAAGCTGCAAAACTGTACTTCCATTTCTTTGTTCCCCCAGCACTCTGATCCAGGCCCTCTGCCGGAACTGCAAGCAGGTGGCCAGACCGGCAGCTGCGTCTGTGATTGGCAGCCAATCACAGACACAACTGCTGGCAATGCAGAACACCGGGGGAACAAAACTATGTAAATACATTTATGCAGCTTTTTAACTGAAAAAACTAGGTGGTTGGGGGTGGGCTAGGGTGCCCTGCACTACAGAAAAACTATTTTAATAGTAGGGGGTCAAGGAGACAGAAGGGATCTGCAGGGATGGAGGTGTGCTCCCCTGACAGAAATCAGAGGACAGGGAGGAAGCATGGACCGGATGAATCAGACAGCTCCTACTCTTCACTTACTAACTTTGAACAGGCACTGCAGGAGAACCATTTGGAGCAGACGAGTAAGGTAAGGATTTTTTACCACTATACAGTAGGGCCAATAGTGGGTTAAATTCTAGTTTTGGGGATGGACATGCCCTTTAAACTGTCCTGAAAAGTAGTAAACAAAATTCTATGTTGATAAACATAAGGTGATACCTTTGTGGGTAAAAATCCTCATACAGCTTATGCTATAGATGAGTCTGCGCTAAGTAAATCTTGGATTATTTACATTTAATATGAAAAAAAAAACTTTCACTTGTACAATACGTCATGCTTTAAATGGCAATTAAAGTTGATAAACCAATGAAGACCTAGGCCCCAGTGACATAGCCCTGTATTACATTATAAACATTCATAATAGTTTTTTGATCCTTTTTCTTTTCCTTAAAATGTTTAATTCTACCGCCCTGAACTTACCTAATATCCCTATACCTTTCTAGACCCAAAGTTTACCCCCCCCCCCCCCCGTCTTCCCTGTCTCTTTTCATTTTCTACCATACTACAATGAAAATCAGGCAACACTAGCCTACAAAACTATATACCACCATTGTTATCTTGTTATATGTATTAATATGATGAAAATATACTAATAAAAAATTGACCACTAAAATGTTCAATTCTTTATTTTTTATGGATATTTGAATATTTGCTTCTTTTCTGTTTTCTTTATTCCTAACAGACATTAAGGGAGATGTATGGATCTATTATTTTATTCAAAAAGATATCCTCGCATTATATGAAGAGCCTTGCTGGAATATTTATTTTCCAGTTTGGATAGTAACTTGCCACCTGCCTTCCCAAGCACACAAATGCCTAAGCTATAATTGAAATATAGTTTTTGCTGTTTTCTATGTATGCCTATAACTGCAAGAGACACAGGTATACAACCATGTTTTGAATTGTAGACAGTCACTAACCTTGTTCAAGTGTCCGTTTAGGTGTATGACACAACATTAAGTGAAATGCTGCACTTTAGGAAACAGATAAGTGGTAGTCATAGAGGGTTTTACGGTTGCTAACCCTGGAGTTGCTTCCAACATATCTAATATATTTACTGTAATATTAATTTATATAGATTTCATTCACCATGTTTTTGTATATGAATATTTCTGACAACCTTATGATGTATTATGAATTTTGTGTATTTGTAACATTGTGTGTTTAAAAAACAATAAAAATACAAGATTAAGCACAGTTTGTCAGCCATGAAAAGTTTAAAAGAGGTTCACTACAAACTGAACTGTTTACATTAAAGGGCATGTTCATCCTTAAAACAAAAAACTTTTTACCAATTTAGTAGTATGTATTAAGTGCATTTCGTTAAAATGCATGGCACTTTAGTGACATCTGGGAAGCTTTTAGAGCATTACGCTGCATAGAAATTACCTATAAATTTAATCTCACCCATGGAGCTTATTTTTAATTCACTGAAGTAACCTAATGTGTTATAAAATGTTTGGCCACAATTATGTGAGGTTGGTTAAGAAGATATTTGTTTGTTTCGTCCAAAGGTTAAAAAAAGTCCAAAAACGATAACCCCCCCCCCCATAAACATTACATATCTACTGTATATGGTTTCTGTAAAATATGCTTGCTGTTTTGCACAAAAACACCCTTTGTTCACCCTTTCTACAATGTTTTGTAAGGTAATAAAGAGTCTGTTTTTTTTATTGAAATTAATGTTTACATTCAATTTATCTGTTTTCTGTGTTGTGACATAACATTGCAATGCCTGCTAAGCTGATTTAGGCTAAGGGAAAATTAAGTTTGGATGGTTTGAATCCTGTGGCTTTAAGCCTAAGTTTACCCGTGGGTAGCCGTGACCTGTGATTGTAGCCCAGGAATGCCGATTATATTTTGTGATAAGAACTTGCTACATGCCTAACACTGCAAGCTTTCACTTATTACATTAATCCCCAAATATAGCAACATATTAATACAGGTTGCAGCATCAATATTACATTTTACTTTTAGGGTAAAATAATAATTTTTCAATACAGGGCTGTGCAAGGCTTCACAACATATCTGGCCACTTGTTTACTTATAAATGTCATTGCTGTTTATAACAACCAATCTATAAAACATTATTAAGAAAGACTAAAGAAACGTACAATAGCTAATAATAATAAAACATATTCATTATAATGTCACAAGACTTAACAGTTCAATTTTAGGGAGAACTAAACTTAAAACAGAAATTTCCACACATAAATTCAATAACTGTGGTATCCATACAAGTGCTCTGTATTAAAAGTGCACACTTACTCCTTAAAGGAGAACTAAACTTCAGTTTTTCAGATCCTAATGTGAAAGTTTTTCTCCCCAGAACACCTACACGTTGAAAGATTCTTCTCTAGTTATTTGCATTTAGTAGATATGAGTAATAGATTCTGTAACAAAGGAGGCTTCCATCTTGTTGCCAGTACAACTCATAGCCCATGTTGGCTTCAAAGAGCCACGCCCCCTGACCCCAGCATTCACTGTCTCTATGTGCAGAGTTTCTAGCATCTCTTTCTAGTGAAAGATAAAGCCTCTAAATGTACCAGTGTGAATTGCTGACAGTCTTCCAGTAGCAATACAAAACAGTGTACTGATTTTACTGACATTTACTGATTGAGAGTTCACCTGTGGCGTGCTCTGCTAAAGTGCTGGGTTAGGAAAAAAATCAGACTATTGGGACACAGGTTCGATTCCCCATGTTCCCTTTTTTTGTTTTTATTATGTGTCTAGCAAAAGATAAAGACTCTACATGTACTAGTCCATTACTTATTAGCCCTTGTGGCCTAGTGGTAGAAAGCTTTCTTTTTAGAAAGACACACAATAGAAGGTTGCTGGTTCGATTCCCCATACTTACTTTTATTTTTTGCTGAAATGTTAAATGTTCTGTTTCTTTCATCCATGCTAGCAAATACATACACTGCAAAGATTACTTTTCTTTTTTTGTATGTAAAGCATAGGAATTTATCATTGTTAGGGACAGGAGCATTTCTAATGTGTTTACACAAAAACTGCACTGGTATCTGTGTTCTGTGTCAGAGGGAGGGAACTCTGAGCTGTAACATGATTGGCTGTCAGCTTCCAGGAAGCAAGACTGCAGTTTCCTGTGAAGTGTCCGGCGGACACTTAGATGGGTGTTCCCAGATAAGGTGAATTATGGGAGCTGACCCTTAGTACACACAGGTTATTTTCATAAATCACCCAGCATCCACAGCAAAGGGAGACATGAGACACAGCTTGTTGTTCGTTTGTGAATGTGCTCTCTCTATTGGGACAATGTTGTCTTGGGACTTTAGTTCTCCTTTAAGA
Organism: Hymenochirus boettgeri; assembly: GCA_019447015.1. Classification (NCBI taxonomy): domain Eukaryota; kingdom Metazoa; phylum Chordata; class Amphibia; order Anura; family Pipidae; genus Hymenochirus; species Hymenochirus boettgeri. The sequence continues at coordinate 206,467,265 of CM033476.1, forward strand.
ATGAATCCAGCATCATGCTTCTATCTGCAATTTCTCCAAGCTTACAGCCATATAAGGGGAAGTGTTGCCATTTACCCACTGTCAATGGCTCAAATTGCAAATAGTGAATTCTTAGACAGGCATGTGACCTCATTATAATTAAGACTAAACTATTCAATGTACCTGCCATTACCTTGAAGACAGTTCCATAGTTTTACTGTTCTCTCTTGAAACATGCTCTAGAATATGTTCCCCTATTAAACTTTCCAGTATATTCCCCACCACTGAAGTTAAACTTACAGGCCTGTAATTACCCGGCTGTGAACGACTACCCTTTTTGAATATTGGAATTACATCATCTTTTTTCCAATCCAGAGGCACATTTCCGGACATGAGAGAATCTGAAAAATAAGAAACAATGGCCTGGAAAAAACTGAACTTCCCTAAGGACCCAAGGATGTATTTTATCTGGTCCAGGAGCTTTATTGATATTAAAGGGTATGTCCACCCAAAAATAAACTTTTTATATGTTCTTTATATAATAGCACCAACCTCAAATGCCATGTTCATTTTTCTAAAAATCATTTGCCTTGCACGATATTTAATGAGATATATATCAGGCTGCACTTCCACTCCAGAGCTGCAGCTTAGGAAAAAAAAATTTTTTTCTTGCCTGTGTGTGTGTGTCTCTCTCTCACTCTCCTCTCTCTCTGGGCTGGCTGGCTGCAGCTGTTGATCCTGGATTTCTTCAGTACACATAACTTTACAGCTGTGATTGGTTGAGAGGGAAAAGAGGGTGGGATCCAGGGGTCAGACCATTACTGATGCAACTTCCTCTGTTCTCACTGCTGGATGTTAACAGACATGCACAAGAACATGAAAAGAACAGAGACAAGGTAATGTAACCTGTCTCTGTTCATCGCTGTATTGGTCCATGCTGCAGGATTAAGCCAGCTACAAAGGTCTGTAACTTTTGAACCACTGGACCAATTTACATGCTGTAAAGTTTGTTTTGGAGCACTTATTTGGGCCAAATAAATATAAAAAGTTAGTTTTGGGGGTGGACATGCCCTTTAACCTTATTTAGTTGTTGATAAACCATATTCTCAATTAACCAATGTGCACTTGATCCTATATGCCATTATTGCTTCTATACACTGCTATCCTTACTTGGATCTTCTATAGTGTTTACAGAGCAAAACACTTTGTTCAAGACATTTGTTTTATAGGATAACTATATTAACTTTTTAAAAATCAAGAGTTCCTGGGACAGGGAGGTAGGCTAGATTATGCCTACCTTCCAATATCATTTTTTTAAGGAGCTATGGCACTAACAGTTTCCATTTGCCAGGTTAGTCCTGGACTAGTGCTGTATTCAAGATAGACTGACAGAATCAGTTTCCTTTGGGCTGGTGCTCCTCACAGAAACAATATTAGGAGGTAGAAATTACCAGTCTTTTATTTTATTACCAAGTACTTTTCATTTTAACTGTTTTTTAAAAAACTTTATGAACACTATAGTTCTCACACAATCTCAATTGGAGGCACTAAACTCTATAATAACCCTGGAAGAAGTAGCCGAAACCATTGGCAAACTCCACACAAACAAAGCCCCAGGACCAGATGGTCTGACAAGTGAATTCTATAAAACCATATCTTCCCAAATTCCTGTTTGACATAGCTATAGAACCGAATAGCTATAGAACCACTCTCTATCTACTTAGAACAAGCCACAAATTGGGAAGGGATCTCTGTAGGAAAGAGACAAAATCCAAACAAAGACATTCCAACAATATTAAAAGAACTTATAGATTTTGGAAAATTCTCAGGTTTCCGTATTAATCTAGACAAAACAGAATTCCTCCCAATCGGCGCAAAAGGATCTTGGTTCTTAGCACATCAAATCCATCATATATTACTTGGGCATAAAAATAGGTAACACACCCTCTTCTCTGTATCATTTAAACCTTCCTCAAGTTTTAGACAAAATCAACAAAGGACTACAAAACTAGTAAAAACCTACTACCCCTTACCCTAATTAGAAGATGCCATCTAATAAAAAATTATAAACTTCCCAAAGCTTTTATACTCCCCCTTACTGCTCAAACATAAAGAGGTCCAATCACTCAACAAATCATTCACACAGTTTCTATGGAATAGTCGGTAACCCTGTATTGCAACTTCCTCACCAACAAGTAGGGGCAAACCTTCCCAGATCTTACAACTTAGCCACTATATGCCGCCACATACGAGACTGGATAACAATTGCTCTCACTTGTCAATCCAAAATCTTGAAACTGAACTAGCCAAACTTTTCTCCCTAACAGCTCTATTACACTGCTCTATTCAACGACAATAAGGTATGTGTGGAGTATGGGTACGTTATTAAATTACTCCATGGGTCTCCGCCCCCGACCCCTTCATGTAAACACAGCTGGTTAACTTCAATCCACAGCTCCCGTATACCACAGCATGGATTTAATTCAATGGTAGGCTCACCTTGCAGATCAGCTGGTCTGAGTGCGCCCATGACCCGAGCCCTCCGCTTGGCTCAATCACTGTATATCAACCAAATCCACCTTTTGGGGTCCACGCATCAACCGACAAATGACATCCACCATAGATTAAAACTTTACTTTTATTGGTACAAGTTTATAGACCTAAAACAACACCTTGGTCCCGCCTGCCGCATTTCATGCTATAACTAGCACTTCATCAGTTATGCGGGACTGCTCTAGTCTAAACTTTTGGAGAGACATAGAACATTTCTTATACAAAGTATGTAAGATTCATTGTCAACTAAATCCTTTACTGTATATTTTCCATTACTTAGACCCACCATGGTTGGTCAATCCCCACTTACTCATTTTGGCCTTCAAAAGGGTAATCCTTTGGCATTGGCTAAGAACGACTCCCAGAACAATACTGGAGACCTTACCCAAATTATATATATAAAAACTAGACTCCGAAATTAATCTAGAAAAAGAAAAATATATAGAAGCCTTCTTTGAAACTTGGCAATATTTCATACAAGAAACATGCTGTAAACCCGAGATTAATTTAATAATGTCAAAGTTTAAGTACATGCAATGTGTACTTAAGCTGATTGTTTGAATTCGAAGTGATGTTAGCGTGCAGCCGCAAAATTGCACATTATCTCCTTTTGATTTTGTTTGGTGGCAGTATTTCGGCGTGCACTGATGCAAGTGGGGTACAGTTTTATTGAGGACATGGGGGAGAACAATATTTAGAGGGCTGTTATATTTTTACTGGGGGGGTTGTCCAAGTTTTCTACGTTTCTTCTTTTTCACTTTTCTTTCTCGAAAATCTACAAAAAAGAACACATTTTTAAAAAGATCTATGTGCAGAATTCTGCATGTTTTTGTAAAGCGTATGGCATACCGTTTGATTCAGGACATATGGGAGATTTACATTTAGTCATTTTTTTACCTGTCGAGTGTATAAAATATACATCGGAACTGTTTTCTTTATAAAAAATACTGTTCAAATTACAGAGTACTTTGATTTTTTCTTGTAATTGCACTTGTGCATGCATCCCATTTGAGCTAGTTTGTGGCCACATCTGTGTGCACCCACGCATTTTTCATACCGTTTGATTCAGGACATGTGGGAGATTGACATTTAGGTTTTTTTACTTGTCAAGTGGGTTTAGGTAAGATTTCAACCTTTGAACATCTTATTTTTATTTTTTTTCACAACATCTCCTAAAAGCATGGAGTTCTATGGATTACAACGTCAGGAATTTTTCATATATGTTTGAAAGCATGGCAAGACTTGAGAAAGGGCAAAAATTTTGCAGTTTGTATAAAGATGGGTCAATAAAAATTTTCACATTTTGCAACAAATGCTCCTGGCTGTCTCCTTTGAAGGAAATACTGTATGTTTGCACCATTGGTAGAGTGGTTGATAACAGATTGGTGCAACGATCCACATTGGATAATCAGGGTAATCTATGAGTACTTTTTCTGAACTCCGTTGGGAAATTTTAGAAGGTCCCGCGGCTCAACCAGGGACCCACTCCTGGGTCCTTAGAAGGACCATTGTGGCCCTTACAAGGGCCCTTTAGGGCTTAAGGCTAAAATCCCGCAGCTTGAACCGGTACCCCCCTCACTAGCACTATTAAGTGCCCTTGTGCCATTGACAAGTGCCTTTTGGGGTTTAAGGGGTCCCGCAGTTCGAACCGGGACTTATAAGTCCTCTTGTGGCCCTTGAAAGGGCCCTTGTGGTGTTGACAAAGTCCTTTTGGAGCTTAGGGGGTCCCAAAGCTCAAACCACCCTCCCTGGTGCTTAGAAGGGCCCTTGTGGCACTGACAAGTGCCTTTGTTGGGGGTCCTGCAGCTCAAAACCAAGACCACCATTGGCTATTAGAAGAGCCCTTGGGAGCGTTTCTTCTGCTGTCACTGTGATGACTTCTGAGCTCCGTAGGGTTTGCACCTCTTTATATAGGTTTGCTGAAGGACCATATCCAATTGTGATTCGTTAATATTTAAATGCTTGCTATCATTTGATCACACATTAACCAACCATATTTGAATAATAAAAAATAAAGTTATTGGGCCACTGCGCATTGGTTCACTTTGTGGCTTCCACCTCCACGTGTGTAACGATGCATATGGCATACCGTTTCATTTAGGGCATTTGGGAAATTGATATATAATATGGTTTTTAACATTACATGGGAATTTGCCATGATTTTTAACTTTGAAATTTATTTTTGTAAATTTTCCAGAAAATCTGGTAAAAGTGCGAAATTCTACAAAGAACTTTGCCCACAGTGTTGGTGGTATGCATGAAAGAATGGCACCGTTGCATGGCTGAAGGTGCCATTTTGCCAGTTTTTGGGGGTATTTCTGAGTTACTGGGGTGTTTAGTGTAAAAAACTTCAGACTGATCAAATACAGAGCTGGCTATTGCTTTTTTTTTTTTTTTTTTTTTACTGTACAGCCATTTGACATAGGTCCCCCTTTGGGTTAGTTGGTAGCCATGTCTCTGAGCACACCCATGAATGTGGCATACCTTTTATTCAGGAGGGGTCAGGATTTAATATTTGCAATGCTTTTGAACCTTCCTTTACAGTTTTTAGATGAAATTTACATTTAACTTTTTCTCTGATTTTACAGTTGAGGGGAAAAAAGGAAAATGTGAGAGAGAAAAAACTACAATTGGATGAGCTGTGCCTGGTTCCGGTAGGTAAAGTGATAGACGGCCAGTATGACTGGTGAGGTGAAACCAGAACAGTATGTGTTTGGTGCATATGATATTATCCTTTGCATTGGCTTCAACTGCAGGGACCCCTGCAGTTACACCCCTGGTGGGATGAATTCCCAATTCCTTCAGGGAAATGTGTTTTCTTTTTTGGGCTGATTAGGATCAGCAGAAAGAACCTTGTTAAGTGGTTGGAAGCTGCTCCTCTGAGAGAGGAGGGACTGTGAGAATTGAGAGCAGAGTCTGCGTGAATCTCCTCTGGTGTAAGTTACAGTTACAAACAGACCTGTGTCTTTTAGGGGGCACAGGGTAAAGATCTGCCAGGCGGATCGACGAACGACCCCTGACTGATCGCATACATACGTGTGATTCTCAGCCGAAACGGCCATTCGTCGCACAAATAAGTTGTGGTCGGGGGTTGTGGCTTGGTGCACACATTGTATGTGTGTACGAACCTTTAGAGAGGGCACTATACCTTGTGTTATTAGGTAGAGCTCAGACAAGCAGGAGTTTATTTAGTGTTTGTAAATTTTGTTTGTTTATTTTGTCTGCTGTACCTTAACCTGGGAGGTGCTGTGACAATAAACAGTAGTGAACCAAATCTGGCTGGTCTCCTTCTTGTCTAACCAGGAAAACAGGTGAAAGTGACCACCACTTGGCTAAACCCCTACACCGGAAATCTACATTGTGATCAAAACTTACCTCACTCATAATATCCTGCGGGTATGTAGTTTCTAAAAATATCTCACTTGTGGGGATATTTTAGTTAATTTGGTAGATATTCTATGTTAACTGTCAGAAGTGGTTATACATTTCCATTTGGTGTAATATTCTTAAAAGTGCAGTTTTAGTTGGGGGGGGGGTCTCCTGTACAGGAAAGGTGGGGTACCTACATATATCTGGTATCGTTGTTCTCAGGTGTATCAGAGCTATTAGAAACAGTAAGAATTTTGTGCATAACCAAAAGATAACTATAAATAAAAATGGGAAAAATACATGAAAAGTTGCAAATTTCACATTTTTTAAAAAAACATATTTTACCCAAAAATCCAGAAAAATCTCCAGTAAACATTCTGTACACTTTGTGGCGAAAAAAATTATTTCCTATTTACTGCAAGGTTTTTCTACTGCAAACTTTGACTGAACCAAATGAGTCTAAATTCCTGAAAATTCTTCTGGCACAGATCGCATGCAAAGTGTGGAATTCTGCTGTCAGCAAAAGCGTTAAAACCCTTTTAAAAACAGTTCTCTTCATTTCAGTATCTTTACCTGAGAATATATTATCCTAGTTGATATGGTGAAAAGATATTTTTATCCAGAGAATATTTGCTTTCCTGAAATAAAAAGTCTTTGTTAATCCAGCGCACTTTTCCTTTCGATAATATACACTAAACAACACTATTTCATGGTCACTATTCCCTAAGCTTCCAGTTAACCTCATGTCTATACTAAACTCCACAAGGTTACATATTCCCAGAGCCAACTGAGCACCTTTTCTAGTAGGAATTTCAACCATCTGGCCATGTACACACATCGAAAATCACACTGATCAACATATACGCCCCTAATATAGCCCACAGAACATTCTTCCAGGAATTTAAAAATAAGATTATAACTCTATCACAGGGACCTATCCTTATGGCAGGAGACTTCAATGTCACAATGAACCCCTAATTGGACAGATCCAAACCAGCAACTTCTCAGGTTCACCCTCACCAAAACATTTAACAGATCTGCTTAAAACATGCAATTTGCAAGATGTCTGGAGACTAGCAAACCCTTTCACTAAAGAATACACCTTTTATTCTCCAGTACACAAAATTTTCACCAGACTGGATTACTTCTTTGTATAACCTCAACTCTTATCAAACGTCAAAACCCCCACAATAGCCGAGATAATTTGGCAAGACCACGCCCATATCACTATAGCCATCCACAATATCACCACAAACCGCCCCAGACCCCTGTGGAGTCTAAATGAATCCACTTTAACCAATAAACAACACGTCGACTCACTAAATAAACATCTCCAAAATTATTTTATAGAAAATCAATCAGAAGAGATAAGCTGCAGCACTCTGTGGGCTGCACATAAACCCGTTATAAGAGGTCACTTAATCCAAAACGCAGCTAATGATAAAAAAACAACGAAGTAAAAAAATTTAACCAACTAACAGAACAAATAAGAAAATAGGAGAGACAATTAGCAGTAACACACAGCGACGCAGTAAAAGCAACTCTATCTGAGGCCCGAAAAGAACTAAGTCACCTTTTAACAACCAGAGCGGAAAAAGCTCTAACCACACGCAATTGTTTGTAATATGGGCTACCCCTCAGACAGATTTCAAATTATGAACGGTACCAGGCAGGGTTGCCCACTATCTCCACTTTTATTTGCCCTTTGTATAGAACCTCTGGCGGCTAAAATAAGAGCACACCCAGATATCTCAGGTATAACAATAGGGCACATCCAGTCCAAACTGTCACTATTTTCCGACGACACCCTGATCTACATAACCAATCCTCTCATCTCCCTCCCAAATATATATAATACACTAACAGTATTTGTCTCTATCATGTTTCAAAATAAACTACTCCAAATCGACAGCTTTCCCATTAAATTTGCCCTCCAATAATATCCGCGACACACTACATGATAAATTCAAATGGAACCTGCGAACACTTAAATATCTAGGTATCCAACTAAATCCTAACCACACATCTCTCTATAAATACAACTACAATATACTCTTACCGGAACTGATAAAGCAACTAAAACTTTGGACATCATATCCCCTGTCACTTGTTGGTAGGATAAATGCTATAAAGATGATGACACTCCCAAAAATCCTCTACATATTTAGAGCTATCCCTCTTATAATCAAACAGGCAGATTTAACCAAACTTCATTTGGCGAGGGAAAAGAGCTCGTATTAAGTATGCAAACCAACGGTGGATTCTTGCTGCCAATATTTTCAGCATATTTTAAAGCAGCTAGACTCATGCAGATTATACAAGCTATTAACGGAGCCATCAAAACAGCATGGGTGGATATTGAAAACGAGCTCTTAGCTCCACTACATTATTCATCTATCTTTTGGATACCTAATGATGTAAGGAAAATCTACAACACATCTTACACCCCCGCAATGATCTCATCTTTTAAACTGTGGGAAATTTGCAACATGAAACACCATCTCGTCCCCTACCCCTCACTCCACTCCCCTCTCTCCCCTGTGGGTCTCTCTGAAAGGGAGGTGTCTACCTGGAAATCCTTAAATCCTTAAAAATTTCCACCACCATGGATATCCTATCAGTAAATAATAAGATTTTAACTTGGGAGGAGGCAGCTGATCAAAATTCCACCACATCTATGGTACGCTTATATGAGGATCTACCACTTTGCACATAAAACACTGCAGTGAATTGTACAAACAAACAAATCTCACCATTTGAGAAATTATGTGACAACAAACATTCCACTACCGGATTGATTTTGGCTATCTATGCCATTATATGGCACGAATCACAATCACCAAAATCTCACCAAATGTGAAGATAGATTTCAAGAAGAATACAGTGAGGAAAAATGGACATCAATTTATTTACATTCTTACAAAAGCTCATCTAATATTATTACCAGAGAACGCACCTTCAAAATATTATACGATTGGTACACTACTCCTGAATTTCTCCACAAAATATCTAACTCTTACCCTAACATCTGTTTCAGAGGTTGTGGTTCTGCCCTATAGTTCAAAATTTCTGGCGGATTAGCGAATCTCTGATCAATAATATTTTTTCAACCAACATTCTCCTTTCTCCATTTATTGCCCTATTCAACATGCCAATAGACTCGCTAAACACTCCGGCAAATAGACTAGTATCACACATATGCTCTGCAGCAAGAGACTTACTAGCAGCTAGATGGAAATCCTAACCCCCCACCAGACCCGAACTGATCAGTAGAATCTGGCAGATCTACTCAAACCAATATCTCACACATACAGCACAGAACTCTATGAAGAATTGGACTAAGGTCTGGGTGTTCTGGGAGCTCGGCATGCAGCCGCCAAGCAGAATATATGGTATGCAAACATCAAGTCCATGTGGTGAGGAACCCTAATTTCATAGACTTCAATACTTTTGTACAAAAAAAGTACATTTTGAAAGAAATGCTATAAGCTGCTTCCTTTGATACTCTATTTCCCTTTTCTCTGAAAAAACAAACAAACTGATTTCCTGTTTTAAATCACCAGCATATTTGCAGAATTTTTCCGCTGTCACAGCAGGACTTCAGTCTACAGAGTATATTTGAAAATCATAATAGATGTTATGTATATTTTGAAATGTATAATATATGTAAATGTTATTTATTCACTGTCGAAACCAGAACCATATTTATTTTCTTTTATTTACCGGTATTTTATGTTATATATTGTTTATCTGATTATTATTATATCTTGATTTACTGAAAAATAAATAAAAATTTATTAAACAAAAAAAAGGAATTTCAACTATCGTTGAGAGAAAATGATTATGCAGCAAATTCAGGAACAGATCACCCTTTTCTGTATTGGCTGTTCCACTTCAATGTCCAATCAATATAAGGGTAATTAAAGTACCAGATAATCAGAATGCTTGTGAAGGTTCTCATTCATCCAGGTCATGGTATATCTGTTGTATTCAATTAGATCAACTGGACTTGAAATGTAGTTCTTGAAGACGTTTCGCTAGTCATCCGACTGGCTTTCTCAATTCAGAATGACTTGTACAAGAATCTGTGGCAATTATGTACCCTGGAAAATCCCAATAGCATATCACAGCCAGGTGTTAAGGGTGTGATTAGATAGTGGCTAAGAGGTGTTATAGGAACGCCAAGAGTAAGGTGTTAAAACAGCATTGTACATGGCAGACAGTTGGTGTCATTAGAAACTTCCCAAACTTTACTGCCTCCCCTCGTTCCTCCGCCGCGCTGCCAGCCCTCTGCTTGCGAGAAAATGCAAGCAGAGGGGCGGGACCGGCAGTCGCTCTGTGATTGGCTGAGCGAGCCAATCACGGACGCGGCTGCCGGTCATTCAGTGCGGCGGAGGAAGAGGGGAGGTAAAATGTTTGGGAGCTTTCTAATAAAATAAACATAGCGGTTGGGGCGGGGGGGACAGGGGATTGGTTTTAGCAAAAGGGATTTACACTAGTGGAGGGAATCCTGAGAGGGAGGGAGAGGAGGGGGAGGGAGATAGAGAAGGCTGCATTACGCACGCAAAACTTCTCCCGGAGGCCAATAGGAGGCAGAGTCCTATATGGACTCTGCTATCCTCCTGTGTGGCAGTTTTGGGACTTTGGGGGGACTACAGGAGAACCCTATGGATCTGGGATGTAAGGTAAGGACACTACACTACATGATGGGGCCATATGGGGGGATTATAGTTTTGGGGGTGGACATGCCCTTTAAGTCTAGCACTAATAACAATATTATCTGTTTCCTATTGATATTGGGGCTGCAAGGCGTTACCAACATTAGAGGATCTTGGGGGAATGTTAGTCGGTACTGACGTTAGATAATTGTCAGCTGATGAACGCCACATGGTCTGGTAATCTATGTCTGTACCCACATGTTTGCGCAATCACATGTGCTCTGATTAGCGAATTGCAAGCGCATGGCAGAGAACCTAATGTGGCCACACAATTGGCCAACGCTAGTGTGCCTATCTTGTGTTAAAACGTGTGGCTAAGCTCTGAGAGATCTTCTAGTTGTATAACTATGCATTGCAGTAGTTGCTGGAATCACTACCCCCTCTCTATTTAAACAGAGCAGACGCTCGGATCACTGCGGAGTACCTGTCTGTACAGTGGTCTCAGAGCATCGGTACTAAACTGCTGGCACACACCCACAGGATTTTTCCGGCTGGGTTGATAAATCCTATTGAAAAAACACCTGTATTTGCGTCTGTATCCCAAACGAAATTTAAAGGGACACTAAACCAGCGTTTTTTAAGTACATTGCACCTGTTTCCATTATTCCAGGGGAGTTGAACGGTTATTCCCACCTCCCTGTGAATAATAGAACGCCCAGAGAACACTGGAACTTACTTACCGCGCTGCTCTCGCATCTGCTTCTAGCTGCCAGCCGCAATGTCCCGATCGCACACCTTTGTATTGGGGCGCATGCGTCAAAGATAGGAGCTTGGTCGGGGCAGCGCGGCTGTCAGCTCGAATCAGATGCAAGAGAGTGCGGTAAGGTAAGTTCCAGTGTCCTCTGGGCTTCTATTATTCACAGGTAGGTGGGAATAACCGTTTTACCTCCCTGTGAATAATGGAAACAGATGGAATGTCCACAAAATCTGTTTAGTGTTCAGACTTTAATCAGACTTGTTGAAATTTTTTTGCTGATTCCCTCATCTGGATAGATCAAACAACAAGAAAAGAGATGATCAATGCACATTCCTGGGCCCCATTATATCAATATCTATGCTAGTGCAAACAGTAAAAACATGGGGGGATTTTAGTTACATTTATGCACAAGTGAAAAAGCCTTCACTACGTCAAGTAACTCCAGTATGGAAGGTCAACATTTACTTGGGTCATTTATTGGCGGATACTCGTGCTTGTTTGCATTTTCTTCTTGGGAAGGTTTCTTTCCCTGACTAAAACCCCCATGTTTTTACTGTTTGCACGTCATAGACCCCATGTTTTTACTGTTTGCACTAGCATAGACCCCCATGTTTTTACTGTTTGCACTAGCATAGACCTCCATGTTTTTACTGTTTGCACTAGCATAGACCCCCATGTTTTTACTGTTTGCACTAGCATAGACCCCCATGTTTTTACTGTTTGCACTAGCATAGACCTCCATGTTTTTACTGTTTGCACTAGATAGACCCCCATATTTTACTGCTTGCACTAAGCATAGACCACCCTAAGTTTTTACTGTTTGCACTAGCATAGGCCCCTAAGTTTTTACTGTTTGCACTAGCATAGACCCCTAAGTTTTACTGTTTGCACTAGCATAGACCCTATGTTTTTACTGTTTGCACTAGCATAGACCCTATGTTTTTACTGTTTTCACTAGCATAGACCCCATGTTTTTACTGTTTTCACTAGCATAGATATTATGATATATGGGGCCCAATGTGCATTGATCATCTCTTTTCTTGTTTGTTCTAATGTTTTGGACGTCAGTAGCACTTCCACTATTGTTTTATAAAGTAATTTGTCACAGGAGCTCCAAAGCCCCCCTTTTGTATCATCTGCATAGATGGCGCACAGTGGGGCAGTTCAATTGGTGCTCCCTGTCAACTTTGAATTGGAACCATGTAATGGTCTGATTACGACCCATTTCCCGGGTGACCACCTGATCCATACACTAACATATTTTTGCTATTTGCAGATAGAGACATCCACCGCCTGTATTTCCCCTCAGTGAATCATTCTCATGCCGGCGTGTACAAAAGTGTCATCTCCAACAAAGTGGGGAAAGCGGCCTGCTATGCTCACCTGTATGTCACTGGTAAGAATTGAAAGGAATGCTGGGAATTGTAGTTTCTGCAGCAGCCCAGTCCAAGCCATTCTATGCCTAGTTGTTACCTATATGTATGTTTGCATAGGTTCTCATTCATCCAGGTCATGGTATATCTGTAATATTCATTCATCCAGGTCATGGTATATCTGTAATATTCATTCATCCAGGTCATGGTATATCTGTAATTTCATCCATCAGTCATGGTATATCTGTATATTCATCCATCCAGGTCCCGGTAATATCTGTAATATTCATTCATCCAGGTCATGGTATATCTGTATATTCATCATCCAGGTCATGTATATATCTGTAATATTCATTCATCCAGGTATGGTATATCTGTAATATTCATTCATCCAGGTCTGGTATATCTGTAATATTATTCATGCAGGTCATGGTATATCTGTATATCATGCCATCCAGGTCATGGTATATCTGTAATATCATCCATCCAGGTCTGGTATATCTGTAATATTCATCATCCAGGTCATGGTATATCTGAATATTCATATCATCCAGGTCATGTAGATCTGTAATATTCATCCATCCAGGTCATGGTATATCTGTAATTATATCCATCCAGGTCATGGTATATCTTAAATATCATCCATCCAGGTCAGGTTATTGTAATTCCACATCTGTATACTAAATTCATCCATCCAGGTCACGGTATATCGTATATTCATCCATCCAGGTCACGGTATATCTGTAATATTTTCATCAGTCATATACTAATAACATCATCCAGGTCATGGAATCTGTAATATTCTCCATCCAGGTCATGTATATCTGTAATATTATCATCAGTCCATGTATATCTGTATATTCATTCATCCAGGTCATGGTATATCTGTAATATTCATTCATCCAGTCATGTATATCTGTAATATTCATTCATCCAGGTCACATGTATACTGTTAATATTCATTCATCCAGTCTTACCAGGTATATCTGTATATTCATTCATCATCAGGTCATGGTATATCTGTATATTCATCCATCCAGGTCATGGTATATCTGTAATATTCATCCATCCAGGTCATGGTATATCTGTAATATTCATCTCCAGGTCACGGTATATCTGTAATATTCATTCATCCAGGTCATGTATTCTGTAATACATCATCCAGGTCATGGTATATCTGTAATATTCATCCATCCAGGTCACAGTATATCTGTAATATTCTTTATCCAGGTCATGGTATATCTTAATATTCATTCATCCAGTCTGGTAATCTGTAATATTCATTTCATCCAGGTCAATATATCTGTAATATTCATTCATCCAGGTCACGTATATCTGTAATATTCATTCATCCAGGTCACGGTATAATCTGTAATATTCATTTATCCAGGTCATGGTATATCATGTAATATTCATTATCCAGGTCATGGTATATCTGTAATATTCATCCATCCAGGTCCATGGTATACTGTATATTTCATTCATCCAGGTCGGTATATCTGTAATATTCATCCATCCATCCATGGTCATGGTATAGTTAATATTCATCCATTCATAACCAGTCAGGTATATCTGTATAATTCATCATCCAGGTTCAATGGTATATTCTGTAATATTCATCTATCCAGGTCATGGTATATAATAAATGAATCGGTAATCTTATTCATTCATCCAGGTCATGGTATATCTGTAATATCATTCATCCAGGTCATGTATATCTGTAATATTCATTCATCTCCAGTTCACTGGTATATCTGTAATATTCATCCATCCAGGTCACATTATATCTGTAATATTCATTCTATCCAGGTCATGGTATATCTATAATATTCATTTCACATCAGGTCTGGTATATCTGGTAAATATTCATTCATCCAGGTCATGGTTATCTTAATATTCATTCATCCGGTCATGGTATATCTGATAATATTCATTCATCAGGTTCACGGTATATCTATAATATTCATACCATCCAGGTCATGTTATCTATTAATATTCATTCATCAGTCCTGGTATATCTATAATATTCATTCATCCAGGTCATGGTAATATCTGTAATATCTCATCCATCAGGTCAGGTATATCTGTAATATTCATTTATCAAGGTCATGGTAATATCTGTAATATTCATTCATCCAGGTCATGGTATATCTGTAATATTCATTCATCCAGGTCATGGTATAGCTGGGAGTCAACTGGACTAAAGTTCGTTTTTGAAGACGTTGCGTATTCTCGCGGATCTCAATTCAGAATGCAAGAATCTTTGGCCATTACGTACCCTGGAAAGTCCCAATTAGCAATCGACAGCCAGATGTTAGGGACCTTCTGATTGCAAGGCGTGATTGCATTGTGGCTAAGAGGTGTTTATAAAGGAATCCCAGGGTAATGTGTGCAAAACAGCATTGTACATGGCAGATAGTGAAGGGGAAAAGCAAGACAGGAGAAAGAACATGGTCATCCCATATGTAGCAGGGGTCTCCGGAAATAAGAAAATTTTCAATAAACACCGTATCCCTGTCTGCTTTAAACCAAACAACACACTGAGGCAGCAATTGGTACAATCCAAAAGACCCAATACCAAAACACAAGAAAAGCGACATCATATACGCAGTGCAGTGCAGTGAAGATGTCTTTATTGTATGTGGGGGGACCAAACAGCAACTGCATCAACGTATGGGCCCGCACAAAAGAGCCAATTCCTCAGGTCAGGATCAGACGCGTGTACCTGCATCTTAAGGATAAAGGACATACCTTGAAGATTGTAATGTTAACATTGGCAAAAAAGGAACGACGGTTCAAGAGAGGTGTCAAGGAGGCCATTTATATGAAAATAAAGAAACCAAGCCTGAATAGAGGTGGGGGATTCGACTGTATGTACAATGCTGTTTTGACACCTTACCCTGGGCAGTTTCGATAACACCCTCTTACAAACATTGCAATCACACCTTGCATTCAGAAGGTCCTAACACCTGGCTGTCATATACTGGGACACAATCAGGGTACTAATTGCCAACAGATTCTTGTACAAGTCATTCTGATTGAGAGATCCAGTTGGATGACTAGTGAAATCCTTCAAGAACCTAAAACTTTAAGTCCAATTCTCTCTACAACACCGAATCAACAGATAACCTATATGTATATGCTATATGGGTCACCAGCAGAGTACAGGGCATTGCCTGTTCTTCTAAACGTCGTTTTTCAGAGGGGGGGGGCCATAACTGTGAGTCACCAACATAGGGTGGGATGTCTGTATATGGGTGGGATGTCTGTTAGGGTAGAATGTCTGTATGGATGGGATGTCTGTATTGTGGGGTTGGTGTTTGTATAGGGTGGGATGTCTTGTATAGGATGGGGTATGTTGATGGTTGGGATGGTTGTATTAGGGTGGGATGTCTGTATTATTGGTGGATGTTCTGTCTAGGGGTGGGATGTCTGTATAGGGTGGGATGTCTGTACAGATGTATAATAAAAAGAATTGTCATATTTATCTGTTGTATTCAATTAGATCAACTGGACTTGAAATGTTTTCTCTTAAGAGCGTTTCGCTAGTCACCGACTGGCTTTCTCAATTCAGAATGACTTGTACAAGAATCTGTGGCACTTATGTTACCCTGGAAAATCCCAATTGCATAAAATAACAATATGTTAACATTACAATATTTCAAAGGTATGTCCTTTATCTCTTAAGATGCAGATAGAGGGCTGAGTCTCTGACCCGAGGATAGGCTTCGTCTTTCGTGCTGGGCCATAAGTTGATGCAGTTGCTGTTTGGTCTCCCCCCACAACAACAAAAGATACTAGCATTCTTCACTGTCCTACTGCAATAAATGATGTCGCTTTTCTGTGTTTGGGTATTGGGGTCTTTCGGATGTACCAATTGCTGCCTCAGTTGTGTTGTTCGGTTTAAAGCAGACAGGGAACGATGTTTTTTGAAAATTCTTCTTAATTTCTCGGAGACCCCTGCTAACATATGGGATGACCATGTTCTTCCTCCTGTCTTGCTTTTCCCCTTCACGTTGGTATTCGTGTTCTTTTCTTCCTCTTCTACTTCTTTTGATAAAGGCCCAGTTGGATATCCACAAGTTTTAAGGGCCCTCTGAGATGTTCATTTCTTTAGCCTTCGCCTCTGTGCTCGGGGATTGTTCTCGGC
Organism: Hymenochirus boettgeri; assembly: GCA_019447015.1. NCBI lineage: Eukaryota > Metazoa > Chordata > Amphibia > Anura > Pipidae > Hymenochirus > Hymenochirus boettgeri. The sequence continues at coordinate 206,484,104 of CM033476.1, forward strand.
TTGTGTTTGCAGGGTTCTGATGACACCCAGCTTGTGATCTAAAGGGTGTGGGAGTCACAAACATCAAATACTGATCTGTGTGTGTTTGGTTTTCTGTAAACCTCTACTCCAGTTTCCGTTTTCCTTAACTTCTACCAAGCAGTCCAAGAAAGCCAGTTTTTTTGTTTTGTACCTCTTCCCTTGTGAATTTAATGTTTTGGTCTACCGCATTAATGTGTTCTGTGAAGCTGTACTCCTTCTGGTGGGATTTTAACCCAGGTGTCATCAACATATCTGAACCAGTGGCTGGGTGCTATGCCCTTAAAAGTATAAGCGCCTGTGTTTCTACCACCTCCTCCATGTAAAGGTGGCCACAATAGGTGAAACTGGAGATCCCATAGCACATCCGTGTTTTTGCTTATAGAACATATCCCGATATTGAAATAGTGGTATTCAGGCACAAGTCCAACAAGGAACACACCTGTTCTGGGTTGAGTCGTTCTGCTGGTAAGAGTGCTTCTTGGCCAGCCGTTTTCTCACCATGTCAACAGCCTCCTTGGGGGTTACAGTGAAGAGAGATGTCGATCATAGGACACCATAGTTTCTCTACTACAACCGATTACTATATCTTCAATCTTGTTGGTGAATCCTGAGAGTTCTGGATGTGATGCTTAGAAAACTTCCACCAAAGGTCACCTTTGTATGTTACAGAGTTGATGCTGGCTACTTAGGTCTTAGTGGGGCCCCTTCCAGGACTTGTGGCCTGAATACCACCTATGTTCAAATACCGGGATATGTTCTATAAGCAAAACACGGATGTGCTATGGGATCTCCGTTTTCCCTATTGTGGCCAACCTTTACATGGAGGAGGTAAAAACACAGGCGCTTAATACCTTTAAGGGCATAGCACCCACCATGTTTCAGATATTGATACACCTGGGTAAAATCCACCAGAAGGAAGTACAAGCTTCACAGAACACATTAATGCGGTAGACCAAAACATTAATTCACAAGGGAAGAGGACAAAACAACAAACTGGCCTTTTCTGGACTGCTGGTAGAAGTTAAGGAAAATGGTAAACTGGAGAAGTAGAGGTTTACAGAAAACCAACACACACAGATCAGTATTTGATGTTTGACTCCCACACCACCCTTTAGATCACAGCTGGGTGTCATCAGAACCCTGCAACACAAAGCTGAGACATCCCCACTAGCACAGAGGCGAAGGCTAAAGAAATGAAACATCTCAGAGGTAGCCCTAAAACTTGTGGATATCCAGACTGGGCCTTTGTCAAAGAAGTAGAAGGAAAGAAAAGACACGAATACCAACAGTGAAGGGGAAAATCAAGACAGGAGGAAGAACATGGTCATCCCATATGTAGCAGGGGTTCTCCAGAAATTAAGAAGAATTTTCAAAAAACATCGTATCCCTGTCTGCTTAAACCGAACAACACACTGATCAGCAATTGGTACATCCGAAAGACCCAATACCTAAACACAGAAAGCGATATCATATATGCAGTGCATGCAGTGAAGAATGCTCTGATTTGTATGTGGGGGAGACAAACAACAACTGCATCAACGTATGGCCCAGCACAGAAGAGCCAATTCCTCGGGTCAGACTCAGCCGTGTACCTGCTCTAAGGATAAATGACATACCTTTGAAGATTGTATGTAAACTATTGGCGAAGGAACGTGACTGGTTCAAGAGAGATGTTAAGGAGGCCATTTATTTGAAAATAAAGAAACCAAGCCGAAATAGAGGTGGGGGTTCGACACCATCTGTCTGCCAGGTACAATGCTGTTTTGACACCTTTCTCTGGGCGTTCCTATACCACCTCTTAGCCACTATCTAATCACACACCCTTAACACTGGCTGTGATATGCTAATTGGGATTTTCCAGGGTACATAAGTGCCACAGATTCTTGTCCAAGTCATTCTGAATTAGAAGCCAGTCGATGACTAGCGAAACGTCTTCAAGAACAAACTTCAAGTCCAGTTATCAATTGAATACAACAGATATACATGACCTGGATGAATGAATATTACAGATAACCATGGCCTGGATGAATGAATATTACAGGATATACCATGACCTGGATGATATGAATATTACCAGATATAACCATGACTGGATGAATGATATTACAGATATGCCATGACCTGGATGAATGAATATTACAGATATACCATGACCTGATAATGAATATTACAGATATACATGGCCTGGATAAATGAATATTAGATATACCGTGACCTGGATGGATGAATATACAGATATACCGTGACCTGGATGGATAATATATACAGATATACCATGACCTGGATGAATGACTATTACAGATATACATGACCTGATGAAATGAATATAAACAGATATACCATGACCTGGATGAAATGAATATTACAGATTAACCGTGACCTGGATAATAGAATATAACAGATAACTGACCTGATAAATGAATTACAGATATACTGGACCTGGATGAATGAATATTACAGATTACCTGACCTGGATGGATGAAATATTACAGATATTACCGTGACCTGGGAGATGAATATTACAGATACCCATGACCTGGATGAATGAATATTACAGAATATCCATGACCCTGGATAAATGAATATACAGATATACCATGACCTGGAATAACTGAATATTACAGATACTACCGTACCTGGATAAATGAATATAACAGATTATCACCATGACCTGATAAAATGAATATTACAGATATACCAGTACCTGGATGGATGAATATTACAGATATACCGTGACCTGGAGTGAATAATATATTTTGGGACTTTGGGGGGGACTACAGGAGAACCCTATGGAGCTGGGATGTAAGGTAAGGATTACACTACACTACATGATGGGGCCAGTAGTGGGGGGATTATAGTTTTGGGGGTGGACATGCCCTTTAAGTCTAAAGCACTAATACAATATTATCTGTTTCCTATTGATATTGGGGCTGCAAAGCGTTACCAACAGTAGAGGATCTTGGGGGAATGTTAGGTCGGTACTGACGTTAGATAATTGTCAGCTGATGAACGACCACATGGTCTGGTAATCTAATGTCTGTACCAACATGTTGCGCAGATCACATGTGCTCTGATTAGCGAATTGCAGCGCATGGCAGAGAACCTAATGTGGCCACATCAATTGGCCAACGCTAGTGTGCCTATCTTGTGTTAAAACGTGTGGCTAAGCTCTGAGAGATCTTTCTAGTTGTATCACTTATGCATTGCAGTAGTTGCTGGGATCACTACCCCCTCTCTATTTAAACAGAGCAGACTGCTCGGTCACTGCGGAGTAGCCTGTCTGTACAGGTGTCTTCAGAGCATCGGTACTAAACTGCTGGCACACACACACAGGGGGATTTTTCTGGGGCACACACACACAGGGGGATTTTTCTGGCTGGGTTGATAAATCCTAATGAAAAAAAACACTGTTTGTTGGCTCTTGTATCCCAAACGAAATTTAAAGGGACACTAAACCAGCGTTTTTAAGTACATTGCACCTGTTTCCATTATTCTCAGGGAGTTGAGAACGGTTATTCCCACCTCCCTGTGAATAATAGAACGCCCAGAGAACACTGGAACTTACTTTACCACGCTGCTCTCGCATCTGCTTCTTAGCTGACAGCCGCAATGTCCCGATCGCACACCTTTTGTATTGGGGCGCATGCGTCAAAGATAGGAGCTTGGACGGGGCAGCGCGGCTGTCAGCTCAGAATCAGATGCAAGAGGAGCGCGGTAAGGTAAGTTCCAGTGTCCTCTGGGCGTTCTATTATTCACAGGGAGGACAGAGAGTGGGGGGGCCTTGGGGTGGGTATGTGGGTAGGCCTTGGAAAAAAGTCACGGGCCGGCAGAAAAAAACAGGCGAAAGAAAAGGGGTTGGGGGGTGGAGGGGAGGCACCCCCGCTACCATATTTAGAGCTTCCCTCTTAATCAAACAGGCAGATTTAACCAAACTTCATTTGGCGAGGGAAAAGAGCGTATAAGTATGCAAACCAACGGTGGATTCTTGCTGCCAATATTTTCAGCATATTTAAAGCGATAGACTCAGCAGATTATACAAGCTATTAACGGAGCCATCAAAACACATGGGTGGATATTGAAAACGAGCTCTTCTCCACTACATTATTCATCTATCTTTTGGATACCTAATGATGTAGGAAAATCTACAACACATCTTACACCCCCGCAATGATCTCATCTTTTAAACTGTGGGAAATTTGCAACATGAAACACCATCTCGTCCCCTACCCCTCACTCCACTCCCCTCTCTCCCCTGTGGGTCTCTCTGAAAGGGAGGTGTCTACCTGGAAATCCTTAAATCCTTAAAATTTCCACCACCTGGATATCCTATCAGTAAATATAAGATTTTAACTTGGGAGGAGGCAGCTGATCAAAATTCCACCACATCTAGGTACGCTTATATGAGGATCTACCACTTTGCACATAAAACACTGCAGTGAATTGTACAAACAAACAAATCTCACCATTTGAGAAATTATGTGACAACAAACATTCCACTACCATTGATTTTGGCTATCTATGCCATTATATGGCACGAATCACAATCACCAAAATCTCACCAAATGTGAAGATAGATTTCAGAAGAATACAGTGAGGAAAAATGGACATCAATTTATTTACATTCTTACAAAAGCTCATCTAATATTATTACCAGAGAACGCACCTTCAAAAATATATACGATTGGTACACTACTCCTGAATTTCTCCACAAAATATCTAACTCTTACCCTAACATCTGTTTCAGAGGTTGTGGTTCTGCCCTATAGTTCAAAATTCTGGCGGATTAGCGAATCTCTGATCAATAATATTTTTTCAACCAACATTCTCCTTTCTCCATTTATTGCCCTATTCAACATGCCAATAGACTCGCTAAACACTCTCCGGCAAATAGACTAGTATCACACATATGCTCTGCAGCAAGAGACTTACTAGCAGCTAGATGGAAATCCTAACCCCCCACCAGACCCGAACTGATCAGTAGAATCTGGCAGATCTACTCAAACCAATATCTCACACATACAGCACAGAACTCTATGAAGAATTGGACTAGGTCTGGGTGTTCTGGGAGCTCGGCATGCAGCGCGCCAAGCAGAAATATGGTATGCAAACATCAAGTCCATGTGGTGAGGAACCCTAATTTCATGACTTCAATACTTTTGTACAAAAGTACATTTTGAAAGAAATCTATAAGCTGCTTCCTTTGATACTCTATTTCCCTTTTCTCTGAAAAAACAAACAAACTGATTTCGTTTTAAATCACCAGCAATTTGCAGAATTTTTCCGCTGTCACAGCAGGACTTCAGTCTACACGAGTATATTGAAAATCATATAGATTTTATGTATATTTTGAAATGTATAATATATGTAAATGTTATTTATTCACTGTCGAAACCAGAACCATATTTATTTTCTTTATTTACCGGTATTTTATGTTATATATTGTTTATCTGATTATTATTATATCTTGATTTACTGAAAAATAATAAAAAATTTTTAAACAAAAAAAAGAATTTCAACTATCGTTGAGAGAAAATGATTATGCAGCAAATTCAGGAACATCTACCCTTTCTGTATTGGCTGTTCCACTTCAATGTCCATCAATATAAGGGTAATTAAAGTACCATAATACAGAATGCTTGTAAGGTTCTCATTCATCCAGGTCATGGTATATCTGTTGTATTCAATTAGATCAACTGGACTTGAAATGTAGTTCTTGAAGACGTTTCGCTAGTCATCCACTGGCTTTCTCATTCGAATGACTTGTACAAGAATCTGTGGCAATTATGTACCCTGGAAAATCCCAATAGCATATCACAGCCAGGTGTTAAGGTGTGATTAGATAGTGGCTAAGAGGTGTTAAGGACGCGCAAGAGTAAGGTGTTAAAACAGCATTGTACATGGCAGACAGTTGGTGTCGAACCCCCCACCTCTATTTAGGCTTGTTTCTTTATTTTCACATAATGGCCTCCTTAACACCTCTCTTGAACCAGTCACGTTCCTCTTCGCCAGTATGTTAACATTACATATCTCAAAGGTATGTCCTTTATCCTTAAGATGCAGATACACGCTGAGTCCTGACCCAGGAATTGGCTCTTCTGTGCGGGCCATACGTTGATGCAGTTGCTGTTTGGTCTCCCCCACATACAAATCAGAGCATTCTTCACTGCACGCACTGCATATAATCCAGAACTCTCAGGATTTCACCAACAAGATTGAAGATATAGTACTCGGTGGCAGAAGAAACTATGGTGTCCTATGATGTGACATCTCTCTTCACTTGTATACCCACCAAGGAGGCTGTTGATATGGTGAGAAAACGGCTGGGCCAGACAGCACTCTACCAGCAGAACTGATCTCAACCCAGAACAGGTGTGTTCCTTGTTGGACTTGTGCCTGAATACCACCTATTTCAAATACAGGGATAAGTTCTATAAGCAAAAACATGGATGTGCTATGGGATCTCCAGTTTCACCTATGGTGCCAACCTTTACATGGAGGAGGTAGAAACACAGGCACTTAATACCTTTAAGGGCATAGCACCCAGCCACTGGTTCAGATATGTGGATGACACCTGGGTTAAAATCCACCAGAAGGAATTACAAGCTTTCACAGAACACATTAATGCGGTGGACCAAACATTAAAATTCACAAGGGAAGGTACAAAAACACAAAAACTGGCTTTCTTGGACTGCTTGGTAGAAGTTAAGGAAAATGGTAAACTGAAGTAGAGGTTTACAGAAAACCAACACACACAGATCAGTATTTGATGTTTGACTCCCACCACCCTTTAGATCACAAGCTGGGGTCATCAGAACCCTGCAACACAAGCCGAGAACATCCCCACTAGCACAGAGGCGGCTAAAGAAATGAAACATCTCAGAGGAGCCCTTAAAACTTGTGGATATCCAGACGGGCCTTTGTCAAAAGAAGTAGAAGGAAAGAAAAGAACACGAATACCAACAGTGAAGGGGAAAAGCAAGACAGGAGGAAGAACATGGTCATCCCATATGTACAGGGGTCTCCGAGAAATTAAGAAGAATTTCAAAAAACATCGTATCCCTGTCTGCTTTAAACCGAACAACACACTGAGGCAGCAATTGGTACATCCGAAGACCCAATACCAAAACACAGAAAAGCGACATCATATATGCAGTGCAGTGCAGTGAAGAATGCTCTGATTTGTATGTGGGGGAGACCAAACAGCAACTGCATCAGCGTATGGCCCCAGCACGAAGAGCCAATTCCTCGGGTCAGGACTCAGCCGTGTATCTGCATCTTAAGGATAAAGGACATACCTTTGAAGATTGTAATGTTAACATACTGGCAAGGAACTGACTGGTTCAAGAGAGTGTTAAGGAGGCCATTTATGTGAAAATAAAGAAACCAAGCCAATAGAGGTGGGGGGGGTTCGACACCAACTGTCTGCCATGTACAATGCTGTTTTAACACCTTACTCTGGGCGTTCCTATAACACCTCTTAGCCACTATCTAATCACACCCTTAACACCTGGCTGTGTGATATGCTAATTGGGATTTTCCAGGGTACATAATTGCCACAGATTCTTGTACAAGTCATTCTGAATTGAGAAAGCCAGTCGATGACTAGCAACGTCTTCACAGAGTAAGGTGTTAAAACAGCATTGTACATGGCAGACAGTTGGTGTCGAACCCCCCCACCTCTATTTAGGCTTGGTTTCTTTATTTTCACATAAATGGCCTCCTTAACACCTCTCTTGAACCAGTCACGTTCCTTCGCCAGTATGTTAACATTACAATCTTCAAAGGTATGTCCTTTATCCTTAAGATGCAGATACACGGCTGAGTCCTGACCCGAGGAATTGGCTCTTCTGTGCTGGGCCATACGCTGATGCAGTTGCTGTTTGGTCTCCCCCACATACAAATCAGAGCATTCTTCACTGCACTGCACTGCATATAAATCCAGAACTCTCAGGATTTCACCAACAAGATTGAAGATATAGTACTCGGTGCAGAAGAAACTATGGTGTCCTATGATGTGACATCTCTCTTCACTTGTATACCCACCAAGGAGGCTGTTGATATGGTGAGAAAACGGCTGGGCCAAGACAGCACTCTTACCAGCAGAACTGATCACACAAGGCAGTGGTCAGAGGGAAATGTATCCAATAGCAGCAAGGCTTAAAAAGCAGCAAACGCCAGGGATAACTAGAATTGACCACCACAATTAAATCCCTAATATACCAACTTAGCAGATATGGGAAGACACCACGTTCCAAACAGCAGAAACATACAAAAGAGAACTAAGCCACCTCCTAGCCACCAAAGCTGAGAAATCCCAAATTCTCACACAAGAAAAACACCGACACTTTGTTGGCAAATAAACTAAATAAAAGGCTCACGGCAAATAAATTTAAGCCCATCAAGGAACGAAGCCCTACACTTTGATCCGACAATGGATAACGGACCATTTTGCAGAGTACTATCAGTCCCTTACAATAGTAATCCAATCTGTCACAACTCAGAAACCCAATTCAGAATAGAGAAGTACTTAGAATCCCTGCAGATCGCACAAATGTCTCTCACTCAAGCAAATTCCCTTACAGCCCTCATCACCCCAAGGAGTTCGCGAAAACCTGAAAGAATTTAAAACCAGAAAATCCCCGCCCAGACGGATTTACAACCCTATCTATAAACATATAAGGAAGCTACCCCCCAACTATTGAGCTTTTAAAACGCCATCTTAACAGGAAAAGATATATTCTCCCCCCGAAATGCTCGACGCCAACATTATGTTCATCCCTAAGACGGACCGGGATACACACTACCCTCAAAACTATACCCCATCTCATTGATAAATGCTGATATAAAACTTTTTGGCCAAAATTATCGCCAATAGACTTAAAACAATCCTACCATCACTGATTCACTACGATCAGGACAGATTCATAACACATACACAAGCAACCAACCGCCAACCCACCGCAACATAGAGAAAGCACTCACCTTAATGCAAACATCCTACTAACAGAAACCCAGCAATGTTCCTCTCTCTTGACGTAGAGAAAGCGCTCGACAGAGTTTACTGCACATACCTGAGGGCGCGCTGTATCATTTTGGTATCCAGAGTGTCTTATTGTAGCTATCTTTAGCCTTACAGAACCCGCAACCCAGGGTTCGCAACATTGGATACCCCTCAACAGTAATTAAAATCCGCAACGGGACTAGACAGGATGCCCCTTATCCCCCCTTCTATTTGCACTGAGTATTGAGCCATTAGCCATTCCACATCAGACAAACCCTGATATATCGGGAATCCATGGGACAACTGGAAACCAACTCTCATTATTTGCAGATGATACCCCTCTATCTATCTAACCCAGAAATCCCACAGGCAGCCTGCCAGGTATTAAGGGAATTTGGTGAGGTTTCTGGATTTAAAATAAATTCACACTAAATCCACTGCTTTGCTATACATATCTCAGAACAATCACGGAAGGAACTAAACCATAGGTTCCTGTTCAATGGGCAGCTGACCTCGTTTGGATACCTGGGAGTCCAACTAAGCGCAGATACGCAGATATTATATAATCATAACTAAACAAGACAACTCTCCCACATATCCAAACTCCTTAAGGAATGGTCATTATACCCCCTAATATTATCTGGCAAAATATCAGCAATCAAAATGACCATACTCCCCAAAATCCTCTACCTTTTTAGAGCTTTCCCGATCCATTTTAAACCGAAAGATGCCCAAACCCTACAGAAAGAAATAAGACAGTGTGTGGCACAATAAAAGGCCTAGAATCAATACTCTTACCTAGCTAGAGACACAAGGATAAAGAGGCTTTGCCCTACCAATGTTCTACCACAATATTTCTTAGCAGCCAGGTTAGCACAGTTAACACAATGGACCAACGGGTATAAAAAGGTAAGATGGGTGGATCTCGAAAACCACACTCACTCTCTCCTCTTCATGTCTACTCTGTGCTGTGGGTGAGAGCTGGAGACAGGAATCTGCACCTCCCTCATAACGAATATATCATCCGTACATTCCTTCAAATTGGACAGATGCAATAAACAATTTAAACTCACATCACACCCATCCCATGAATGCCTTTCTTTTTCACTCCTTATTTCGGAGGTAACCAAAATCGGGATTATGGAATACCAGACATTATCTCAAACTCAGGCTCTCACTGTCTTGGGAAGAGGCCAAACAAAATTTAAACTTCAGAATTCGGCCTGGTACCCCTACACAAGAATCCTCCCTACACGGAAAACCCTCGCAAATTGCACATCTAACCATCAACAGAATAAACTATCAGCACCCATTCAAAGACACATAAAAACCTAATATCTAAACTCTACAAAATTATGGCATCAACCCAACCCATCAAAATCCCCCCACTGATTAAATGGGAAGAAAACAGTGGACGCAGATCTTTATGGCATCACTAATGCACCTCAAATATACTACTAAAAAAAAAATCATACAAAATCTGGTACAATTGGTACGTCACCCTGGCCTCCTTGCACAAAACCTCATCTTCTCTATCACCCGTATGCTCAAGGGTGCCAACTGGTAGCAACCAGCTACACTGCTTGTGGCATTGCCCTAGAGTCCAACCTATTTGGCACGCTAGCGAACAAATCTTAAAAGAAATAATTGAAAACTCCTTTACCTTAACCCCCTATACAGCCTTATTCAACCTCCCTGCCCTAAAATATAACAACACATCAAACACCCTGATAAAACCATCTGTGCCCACTAGAAGCACCATAGCCAAAACGTGGAAGGGAGGATCTATCACAAAAACTGAACTAATAACAGAGTATGGTGGTACACGACAGCGCATCTATGATTCATTCATCTCAAGAACAGCCTGAGAAACTGGACTAAAACTTGGAAACATGGATTTTAAAAATGCAACCACAGGCACAGGAATCGATTAGACCCAATATATCGGGGAGTGCAACTAAGTTTTGTTTACAGGTACCCCCTCTCTTTCCTATTTACTTAACATGATCTCCTAGGAAGGAATGATACCTTGTGAAAACCACTGGATAACACAGAAAGAAAAATAATGACACTAGGGAGGTGGAAAAAATAACCTTTATCTTTATTTTTTTTTATGTCAAAGAGTACATGCTAACAGTAATATATGTTGACCAAAATTTTATGTTTACTTTGTAAAAAATTTTTTTTTACATAAAAACCTATTGAACAACCAAAATAAAGTTAAAGGGCATCTATACAAAAAAAATAGATTATTTTAAATTGACCATAACCAAAACTATAATTCTTCCCAACCACCACTGTATCATTTTTTCTGTTGATCTGCCCCCTATTTTTAGATATCCAATCTAAAACTTTTTTTTTCAGCTGTCAATCAAGTTCCTTTCTCTCAAAAACTATTCTTATGTGAGTAGTTTTACTGAGCGGAATGGTGACAGTTTTAACAATTGGAATGCTGTATGCTGTGTCAGCTTGACAGTTGGTTTGTGGGAAAATAGTCAGGTTGATGGAAGTGGGAGTGGTTAAAAGAGGGAGGGGGGATACGTCTCCTAAAGAAAATGTGTGCTGATTGAAGGCATGCAGCAACACATGCCAATCAGAGTAAGTGCTACTTACATGTATTCAATTATAGATTAAGATGAGGCAAAGTCATTTTTTCAGTATATTTCCCTTTAGCTTCATTTGTTAATAGGTAAAAAGCTTTTTTTATCCGACTTGATATAGTTTTCTGGCAGAGCTTATTCATTTTTACTGATAATTCTTGGCGAGCTATTTAGATGGGGATCAAAAGCACTGCATCGGTATAGAGATGCCCTTAACATATAGAACACAATTTCTATTGCTGAATGGTATATTGTTAAGAGTTCTCATAAAAGTGAGAAGTTGGTCTTGTCCCTCTTGCCAGGTAAACACAACACCATCTATACAACGCATCCAGAGGGCTACCATCGATGCCAGAACTTGCTTCGTCTCATGGTGGGAAGACCACCTCTCCCTCCCACCACCCAAGAATAAATTAGCATAGGACGGAGCAAATTTGGCACCCATGGCAGTCCCTCTGTTTGAAGATAGTATCTATGATCAAAAATAAAATAGTTCTGTTCCACCACAAATTGCAATAGTACACTCAAAAAAAGTACCTTGTATTAGGCTTATATCGCCTTGTAATAATACTTTATGGCCTTGATCTAATGCGACTAACAGGTCACCATGGTAGAAGAAGATACTTGGATATGAAAAGCAATCTGCTGTGTCACGAATGTATAATATAGATGTGACAAAGGTTGTAAATACCTGTCAATGAAAATACATGCTGGTTCCAGCTTACTACCTTTACCTGCCCACAATGGCCTACCTGGTGGTTTTGCCAAATTCTTGTGTACTTTAGATAAAAAGTAGTATTACCAGGTATTCCACCGTCAGGTAAGCTCTCTTGCGGTTTCTGTTTAATTGTCTCTGGTATACCAAAGTTGGATCTGCAGTATTTAAATGGTAATTAGCTTTATTAACTCTTTCAAAGCTTTTCTTCCATTTAACGAAAGGTTATCCCTACAGTGTGAAAATTTAGGTATTTGTTCATTCTCTTTAAAGGGTATCTCCACTGTTAAAAGTCCCCTTGGTTGTAAGTAAGATGATATGTGTAAGTTGGAAATGTGCCGGCAGTATCTTTTGTTTTTGTGCAGTAGTTTAGAAAAATCCAATTTCTTTCTCCCCGATGCTGTGGATGGTGCACTTTCAGTGCTGCCTTCTTAGGAACATCTGAAGTGCGTGTTCCTTTCGCTCATGTGCAGAAATCCTAGGATCCGTTGAGAATGCTGGCTGTGTGTGATCCGACGTCAATAGGAATATAGGTGGTCCGGTCTCGCTCCCACACTTTTACAAGCTGCTGAGTTCACGATAATCACAGGACACATCACCCAGGCAAGTAGTACACCAGTAGTAGTGAGTTCTACCCTTTTCTGTATTCCAAATACACCCCTCTACATCTGCTTGTGTTTTCTCCCCACCCCCTCCCAAACCAGATTGTGTCATATTCCCAACATCCCCTCTAAAATTACATCTTGGGTCACTTTTCTACACACCCCCTCCAGAGTTAGACACAAAAAAATCTTTATTAAAAAACACAGTTTTTACAGTATTGTGAAAAGAGGGGTTTTATCCTTTCCTCTCCTGTCTCCCCCACTGCAAAATCAGCTGTAAAAAGGACTTATGCAGTCAAGTCTGCTACCATGATGATGCCATTGAGTGAGCACTCCGCACACGGGGAAGACACACACCCTGAAACTAGCACAACTTTGCAATGCTGCTGCAAGCAATGAAGGGGAATTACGGAAATAAAAAATAAGGGGAGATCGGGGATGGTGTAAAAAAGTAGTTTTTTCCTCAGTGGAGATACCTTTTAAGCATTACTGTGGAAATTGTAGCAGAATCAGAAAAGGTGGTGTGAAATAATGTTTATTTTAAACTCAAAATTACCTCTCCTTGAGGGTCGGTGTCAACTGCTATGTTATTCGGTGTCTGTTGTCTTCATCTTTGTTAAAATGTACACTGAGCATTCATCTACAACAAAAGAGATATAAATCTTTTAACAATCAAATTTATTTAAATCCCTAGTGGAACAATAACCAAGACCTTTACTGAGGACTGACCTTTTGATGTCTGTCGGGTTCAGAGTGAAGCTGATGATAGTTAGTTCAGAATATATCTATTTGACAGAGTAATCTATACTGGTATAGTAAATGTTTAGTAGACTTTTTGAGTACTCTAAAGAGATGACTGGACGACCAGACTTATTGCATCTGAATTTATCGATGTACTAGAATTAGTTCACAACACACAATTTAATGCATTATAAGCTATATCTTTGTATAAAATATGGATTCTTTATTTTTAATACAAAAACTGTCCTTATAATGGATCCAGATTTGATTGTTGTAGTGTGAAAGAATCTGTTTTATCCTAACCTTACACATAGTAGTATGTAGCTTTAGTTTAATGTTTGCTAGTTTGAGCGCCACTTACTGGTATTATTAGTGGGACCTTATGTAGACCCTCGATACACACAGTTAACAGCCGCATCCAGAAGCCGACATCATCATCAAGTGTGTACGGCGTCCCTCGTTTGCCTACAGGAGGCAGGAGGTTAGGCGATGCACTGAGCCTCTGGTTTATGCTTTCCTTAGGTTGTTTATCTTTACTGCCTGACCGAGACTTATGTTGACCACAGACTGCAAATATTTTGGTTTACGCTACCTTTGAACCTTCAGGGAACTTGGAGGCTTAAGCGAGTTACCACTACTTTATTGTTATATAATTTTTAAGTGTTTTTATCCTTATGATAAATGATTTTTACACGTAATTTGAATGTGCAGATATTCTAAGGGGAACTGTTCTGTTTTGTCCATTAGTTTTATTCTCCTATCTAGCACCTCCCCTATACAGTATAAACATAGTTATATACATAGGGTTATTACATTCCTGTTTACTCAGGTAAAACCTCATGGTTTTTACTTGAATTTAAGTTGCTGTGAGTGGAACAAACTGGAGTGGGACTTGTTATAAACTCCTTTGTTATAAGGATTTTTTTTAAGAACATAGGAAAAAAGGACATTGAAACAAAAAGGCGTTTTAAAGAAGGTTTGTGTGTTGGTGTTGTGTATTTAGAGGGGACAGCTTTGTGATACCAAACAATGTGCATCCTCCCTCATGTATAGAGCTTAAAATTCCAGGGGACATGTCTGTATCAGATGCAAGTAAGTTGCCGATTTGGAGGCTAAGGGGAAAACTTGCAGCATTACAGGGCTCTGGGGGGACAGCAGGCTCTGGCTGGGGCCAGTATAGGGGGTGGATGTGGGGAAGGGAAGATTGAGGACGAGGTAGTTTTGTAAGGTTACTAGGGGAAATGGGGGATGGGGTAGGGTCGCTTCTTCCCAGCTTGGCCATCCCAACAGATTTGCTGTCTTAGGTGATGAAGTGGAGAAGACAGCTCTGAAGTAGCATAAATGGAGCGGGAAGTCCCTTGAGCCCCGAGGGGACTGCCATCTCTAATACAAGGGAGGAGAGCTTAGGGCCAGGAAGGATAGGCAGGTGGTAATGGTAGGCGATTCCATTATTAGAAAGATAGATAGGGTCATCTGCCGCCAAGACCCTACATGCCGAACAGTGTGTTGACTGCATGGTACTAGGGTTTGACATTTGGTGAGCGTGTAGACAGATTATTGGGTGGGGCTGGGAGTAACCTGGTGGTCTTGCTTCACATTGGTGCCAATTACAAAGTTTACAAATTATTTCCAAGAGCTGGGGTGCAAAATTGAATGCAAGGACCTCCAGTAGTATTTTTGTAAATAACACTGCAGCCAACCAGGCTAGGGAGATACAAGAGCTTAGGAGAATAATGCAGGACTAAGAGGTTGTGTAAGGAGGAGGGGTTTGGGTTATAGAGAACTGGACAGACTTTTCTGTCAGCTACATGCTCTTTAGTAGGGATGGGTTGCACCTCACTGATGGCGCAGCTGCAAATGTATATTTGCAAATGCTAGAAGCCAGGCTAAAAATGGGAGAATTGGACATAATGGCTTTGACTGAAAGTATGATTTAATAGGTATAGCAGACATGAAACATTAGTTGTTTAGGCATGATAGAGAAAATAGGAAAGGAGCTAATGTATAATGTTAAACAAGTTGAACCAAATTTAAAAGATAATGTTAAAGCAGAGGCAATATGGGTGTATTTGGGAAAAAGGAGGGGGGTAATGTTATTGTTGTGTGTCTTTTACAAGCCACCAAATGAGAACAGGGAGAATGTCAGCTTCAGGTACAGATGGCTAGGGTTGCAAGTTTTGGAGAATGTTCTGATTATCTGTATCTGTTGTATTCAATTAGATCAACTGGACTTGAAATGTAGTTCTTGAAGACGTTTCGCTAGTCATCCGACTGGCTTTCTCAATTCAGAATGACTTGTACAAGAATCTGTGGCAATTATTACCCTGGAAAATCCCAATTAGCATATCACAGCCAGGTGTTAGGGTGTGATTAGATAGTGTGCTAAGAGGTGTTTATGAACGCCCAGAGTAAGGTGTTAAAACAGCATTGTACATGGCAGACAGTTGGTGTCGAACCCCCCCACCTCTATTTAGGCTTGGTTTCTTTATTTTCACTAAATGGCCTCCTTAACACCTCTCTTGAACCAGTCGTTCCTTCGCCAGTATGTTAACATTACAATCTTCAAAGGTATGTCCTTTATCCTTAAGATGCAATACACGGCTGAGTCCTGACCCGAGGAATTGGCTCTTCTGTGCTGGGCCATACGCTGATGCAGGTCTGTTGGTCTCCCCCACATACAAATCAGAGCATTCTTCACTGCACTGCACTGCATATATGATGTCGCTTTTCTTGTGTTTTGGTATTGGGTCTTTCGATGTACCAATTGCTGCCTCAGTGTGTTGTTCGGTTTAAAGCAGACAGGGATACGATGTTTTTTGAAAATTCTTCTTATTTCTCGGAGACCCCTGCACATATGGGATGACCATGTTCTTCCTCCTGTCTGCTTTTCCCCTTCACTGTTGGTATTCGTGTTCTTTTCTTTCCTTCTACTTCTTTTGCAAAGGCCCAGTCTGGATATCCACAAGTTTTAAGGGCTCCTCTGAGATGTTTCATTCTTTAGCCTTCGCCTCTGTGCTAGTGGGGATGTTCTCGGCTCTGTGTTGCAGGGTTCTGATACCCCCAGCTTGTGATCTAAGGTGGTGGGAGTCAAACATCAAATACGATCTGTGTGTGTTGGTTTTCTGTAAACCTCTACTTCCAGTTTACCATTTTCCTAACTTCTACCAAGCAGTCCAAGAAAGCCAGTTTGTTGTTTTTGTACCTCTTCCCTTGTGAATTTAATGTTTTGGTCCACCGCATTAATGTGTTCTGTGAAAGCTTGTACTTCCTTCTGGTGGATTTTAACCCAGGTGTCATCCACATATCTGAACCCAGTGGCTGGGTGCTATGCCCTTAAAGGTATTAAGTGCCTGTGTTTCTACCTCCCTCATGTAAAGGTTGGCCACAATAGGTGAAACTGGAGATCCCATAGCACATCCATGTTTTTGCTTATAGAACTTATCCCTGTATTTGAAATAGGTGGTATTCAGGCACAAGTCCAACAAGGAACACACCTGTTCTGGGTTGAGATCAGTTCTGCTGGTAGAGTGCTGTCTTGGCCCAGCCGTTTTCTCACCATATCAACAGCCTCCTTGGTGGGTATACAGTGAAGAGATGTCACATCATAGGACACCATAGTTTCTTCTGCACCGAGTACTATATCTTCAATCTTGTTGGTGAAATCCTGAGAGTTCTGGATTTATGCAGTGCAGTGCAGTGAAGAATGCTCTGATTTGTATGTGGGGGAGACCAAACAGCAACTGCATCAACGTTGGCCCACACAGAAGAGCCAATTCCTCGGGTCAGGACTCAGCCGTGTATTCTGCATCTTAAGGATAAAGGACATACCTTTGAAGATGGTAATGTTAACATACTGGCGAAGGAACGTGACTGTTCAAAGAGGTGTTAAGGAGGCCATTTATGTGAAAATAAAGAAACCAAGCCTAAATAGAGGTGTTGGTGGTTCAAGAACTACATTTCAAGTCCAGTTGATCTAATTGAATACAACAGATACAGATAATCAGAACATTCTCCAAAACTTGCAACCCTAGCCATCTGTACCTGAAGCTGACATTCTCCCTGTTCTCATTTGGTGGCTTGTAAAAGACACCAACAATAACATTACCCCCCTTCCTTTTTCCCAAATACACCCATATTGCCTCTGCTTTAACATTCATATCTTTTAAATTTGGCTTCAACTCTTGTTTAACATTAATACATTAGCCTCCCCTTTTCCTATTTTCTCTATCATGCCTAAACAACTAATTGTTCATGTCTCTGCTATACCTATTAAATCATACTTTCAGTCAAAGCCATTATGTCCAATTCTCCCATTTTTTAGCCTGGCTTCTAGCATTTGCAAATATACATTTGCAGCTGCGCCATCAGTGAGGTGCAACCCATCCCTACTAAAGAGCATGTAGCTGACAGAAAAGTCTGTCCAGTTCTCTATAAACCCAAACCCCTCCTCCTTACACCAACCTCTTAGTCCTGCATTAATTCTCCTAAGCTCTTGCTATCTCCCTAGCCTGGTTGGCTGCAGTGTTATTTACAAAAATACTACCCTGGAGGTCCTTGCATTCAATTTTGCACCCCAGCTCTTGGAAATAATTTGTAAACTTTGTAATTGGCACCAATGTGAAGCAAGACCACCAGGTTACTCCCAGCCCCACCCAATAATCTGTCTACACGATCCACCAAATGTCAAACCCTAGTACCATGCAGTCAACACACTGTTCGGCATGTAGGGTCTTGGCGGCAGATGACCCTATCTATCTTTCTAATAATGGAATCGCCTACCATTACCACCTGCCTATCCTTCCTGGCCCTAAGCTCTTCCTCCCTTGTATTAGAGATGGCAGTCCCCTCGGGGCTCAAGGGATCTTCCCGCTCCATTTATGCTACTTCAGAGCTGTCCTTCTCCACTTCATCACCTAAGACAGCAAATCTGTTGGGATGGCCAAGCTGGGAAGAAGCGACCCTACCCCATCCCCCATTTCCCCTAGTAACCCTTACAAAACTACCTCGTCCCTCAATCTTCCCTTCCCCACATCCACCCCCTCTATACTGGCCCCAGCCAGAGCCTGCTGTCCCCCCAGAGCCCTGTAATGCTGCAAGTTTTCCCCCTTAGCCTCCAAATCGGCAACTTACTTGCATCTGATACAGACATATGTCCCCTGGAATTTTAAGCTCCTATACATGAGGCAGGATGCACATTGTTTGGTATCACAAAGCTGTCCCCTCTAAATACACAACACCAACACACAAACCTTCTTTAAACGCCTTTCTTGTTTCAATGTCCTTTTTTTCCTATGTTCTTAAAAAAAATCCTTTATAACAAAGGAGTTTATAACAAGTCCCACTCCAGTTTGTTCCACTCACAGCAACTTAAATTCAAGTAAAAACCAATGAGTTTTACCTGAGTAAACAGGAATGTAATAACCCTATGTATATAACTATGTTTATACTGTATAGGGGAGGTGCTAGATAGGAGAATAAAACTAATGGACAAAACAGAACAGTTCCCCTTAGAATATCTGCACATTCAAATTACTGTGTAAAAATCATTTATCATAAGGATAAAAACACTTAAAAAATATATATAACAATAAAGTATGTGGTAACTCGCTTAAGCCTCCAAGTTCCCTAGAAGGTTCAAAGGTAGCGTAAACCAAAATATTTGCAGTCTGTGGTCAACATAAGTCTCGGTCAGGCAGATAAAGATAAACAACCCCTAAGGAAAGCATAAACCAGAGGCTCAGTGCATCGCCTAACCTCCTGCCTCCTGTAGGCACACGAGGGACGCCGTACACACTTGATGATGATGTCGGCTTCTGGATGCGGCTGTTAACTGATGTGTATCGAGGGTCTACATAAGGTCCCACTAATAAATACCAGTAGTGGCGCTCAAACTAGCAAACATTAAACTAAAGCTACATACTTACTATGTGTAAGGTTAGGTATAAACAGATTCTTTCACAAACTACAACAATCTAAATCTGTTATCCATTATAAAGGACAGTTTTTGTATTAAAAATAAAGAATCCATATTTTATACAAAGATATAGCTTATAATGCATTAAATTGTGTGTTGCTAACTAATTCTAGTACATCGATAAATTCAGATGCAATAAAGTCTGGTCGTCCAGTCATCTCTTTAGAGTACTCAAAAAGTCTCATCTAAACATTTACATACCAGTATAGATTACTCTGTCAAATAGTATATATTCTGAACTAACTATCATCAGCTTCACCTCTGAACCCCTGACAGACATCAAAAGGTCAGTCCTCAGTAAAGGTCTTGGTTATTGTTCCACTAGGGATTTAAATAAATTTGATTTGTTAAAAGATTTATATCTCTTTTGTTGTAGATGAATGCTCAGTGTACATTTTAACAAAGATGAAGACAATCAGACACCGAATAACATAGCAGTTGACACCGACCCTCAAGGAGAGGTAATTATTTAGAGTTTAAAATAACATTTATTTCACACCACCTTTTTCTGATTCTGCTACAATTTCCACAGTAATGCTTAAAAAGGGTATCTCCACTGAGGAAAAAACTACTTTTTTACACCATCCCCGATCCTCCCCTTATTTTTTATTTCCGTAATTCCCCTTCATTTGCTTGCAGCAGCATTGCAAAGTTGTGCTAGTTCCAGGGTGTGTGTCTTCCCCTGTGCTGGGAGTGCTCTCACTCAATGTGCATCATCATGGTAGCAGACTTGACTGCATAAGTTCCTTTTTACAGCTGATTTTGCAGTGGGGGAGACAGGAGAGGAAAGGATAAACCCCTCTTTTCACAATACTGTAACAAACTTGTGTTTTTTTAATAAAGATTTTTTTGTGTCTAACTCTGAGAGGGGTGGTAGAAAAGTGACCCAAGATTAATTTTAGAGGGGATGTTGGGAATATGACACAATCTGGTTTGGGAGGGGGTGGGAGAGAAACACAAGCAGATGTAAGAGGGTGTATTTGGAATACAGAAAAGGGTAGAACTCACTACTACTGGTGTACTACTTGCCTGGGTGATGTGCTCCTGTGATTAATCCGTGAACTCAGCAGCTTGTAAAAGTGTGGGAGCGAGCACCGGACCACCTATATTCCTATTGACTGTCGGATCACACACAGCCAGCATTCTCAACGGATCCTAGGACTTTCTGCACATGAGCGAAAGGAACACGCACTTCAGATGTTTCCTAAGAAGGCAGTCACTGAAAGTGCACCATCCACAGCTATCGGGGAGAAAGAAATTGGATTTCTTCTAAACTACTGCACAAAAACAAAAGATACTGCAGGCACATTTCCAACTTACACATATCATCTATACTTACAACCAAGGTGACTTTTAACAGTGGAGATACCCTTTAAAGAGAATGAACAAATACCTAAATTTTCCACCTGTAGGGATAACCTTTCGTTAAATGGAAGAAAAGCTTTGAAAGAGTTAATAAAGCTAATTACCATGTACATACTGCAGATCCAACTTTGGTATACCAGAGACAATTAAACAGAAACCGCAAGAGAGCTTACCTGACGGTGGAATACCTGGTAATACCTACTTTTTATCTAAAGTACACAAGAATTTGGCAAAACCACCAGGTAGGCCCATTGTGGCAGGTAAAGGTAGTAAGCTGGAACCAGCATGTATTTTCATTGACAGGTATTTACAACCTTTTGTCACATCTTTATATTCATACATTCGTGACACAGCAGACTTGCTTTTCATAATCCAAGATATCTTCTTCTACCATGGTGACCTGTTAGTCGCATTAGATCAAGGCCATAAAGTATTTATTACAAGGCGATATAAGCCTAATACAAAGGTACTTTTTTTGAGTGTACTATTGCAATTTGTGTTGGAACAGAACTATTTTATTTTTGATCATAGATACTATCTTCAAACCAGAGGGACTGCCATGGGTGCCAAATTTGCTCCGTCCTATGCTAATTTATTCTTGGGGTGGTGGGAGGGAGAGGTGGTCTTCCCACCCCATGAGACGAAGCAAGTTCTGGCATCGATGGTAGCCCTCTGGATGCGTTGTATAGATGGTGTTGTGTTTACCTGGCAAGAGGGACAAGACCAACTTCTCACTTTTATGAGAACTCTTAACAATAATACCATTCAGCAATAGAAATTGTGTTCTTATATGTTAAAGGGCATCTCTATACCGATGCAGTGCTTTGAATCCCAATCTAAATAAGCTCTGCCAAGAATTATCAGTAAAAATGAATAAGCTCTGCCAGAAAACTATATCAAGTCGATATAAAAAGCTTTTTACCTATTAACCAAATGAAGCTTAAAGGGACACTATACTGAAAAAATGACTTTGCCTCATCTTAATCTATAATTGAATACATGTAAGTAGCACTTACTCTGATTGGCATGTGTTGCTGCATGCCTTCAATCCAGCACACATTTTCTTTAGGAGCAGTATCCCCCCTCCCTCTTTTAACCACTCCCACTTCCATCCAACCTGACTATTTTCCCACAAACCAACTGTCAAGCCTGCACACAGCATACAGCATTCCAATTGTTAAAACTGTCACCATTCCAGCTACAGTAAAACTACTCACATAAGAATAGTTTTTGAGAGAAAGGAACTTGATTGACAGCTGAAATATAAAAAGTTTTAGATTGGATATCTAAAAAGTAGGGGGCAGATCAACAGAAAAATGATACAGTGGTGGTTGGGAAGAATTATAGTTTCCGGTTATGGTCAATTTAAAATAATCTATTTTTTTTGGTATAGATGCCCTTTAACTTTATTTTGTTGTTGTTCAATAGGTTTTTATTGTAAAAAAAAATTTTTTAACAAAGTAACATAAAATTTTGGTCAACATATATTACTGTTAGCATTGTACTCATTTGACATAAAAATAAAGATAAAGGTTATTTTTTCCCACCTCCCTAGTGTCATTATTTTTTCTTTCTGTGTTATCCAGTGGTTGTCACAAGGTATCATTCCTTCCTAGGAGATCATGTTAAGTAAATAGGAAAGAGAGGGGTACCTGTAAAACAAAACTTAGTTGCACTCCCCCGATATATTGGGTCTAATCGATTCCTGTCGCCTGTGGTTGCATTTTTAAAATCCATGTTTCCCAAGTTTTAGTCCAGTTTCTCAGGCTGTTCTGAGATGAATGAATCATATGCTCGCTGTCGTGTACCCACCATACTCTGTTTATTAGTTCAGTTTTTGTGATAGATCCTCCCTTCCACGTTTTGGCTATGGTGCTTCTAGTGATGGCACAGATGGTTTTTATCAGGGTGTTGATGTGTTTGTTATATTTTAGGGCAGGGAGGTTGAATAAGGCTGTATAGGGGGTTAAGGTAAAGGAGTTTTCAATTATTTCTTTTAAGATTTGTTCGCTAGCGTGCCAAATAGGTTGGACTCTAGGGCACTGCCACCAGCAGTGTAGCTGGTCTGCTACCAGTTGGCACCCTCTGAAGCATAGCGGTGATAGAGAAGATGAGATTTTGTGCAAGGAGGCCAGGGTGACGTACCAATTGTACCAGATTTTGTATGATTTTTCTTTTAGTAGTATATTTGAGGTGCATTTAGCTGATGCCATAAAGATCTGCGTCCACTGTTTTTCTTCCCATTTAATCAGTGGGGGGATTTTGATGGGTTGGGTGTTATGCCATATAATTTTGTAGAGTTTAGATATTAGGTTTTTATGTGTCTTTGAATGGGTGCTGATAGTTTCATATTCTGTTGGATGGTTAGATGTGCAATTTGCGAGGGTTTTCCTTGTGTAGTGGAGGATTCTTGTGTAGGGGTACCAGGCCGAATTCTGAAGTTTAAATTTTGTTTGGGCCTCTTCCCAAGACAGTGGAGAGCCTGAGTTTGAGATAATGTCTGGTATTCTCATAATCCCGATTTTGGTTTACCTCCGAAATAAGGAGTGAAAAAGAAAGGCATTCATGGGGATGGGTGTTGAGTGAGTTTAAATTGTTTATTGCATCTGTCCCAAATTTGAAGGAATGTACGGATGATATATTCGTTATGAGGGAGGTGCAGATTCCTGTCTCCAGCTCTCACCCACAGCACAGAGTAGACATGAAGAGGAGAGAGTGAGGTGTTTTCGAGATCCACCCATCTTACCTTTTTATACCCGTTGGTCCATTGTGTTAACTGTGCTAACCTGGCTGCTAAGAAATATTGGTAGAACATTGGTAGGGCAAAGCCTCCTTTATCCTTGTGTCTAGCTAGGTAAGAGTATTTGATTCTAGGCCTTTTATTGTGCCACACACTGTCTTATTTCTTTCTGTAGGGTTTGGGCATCTTTCGGTTTAAAATGGATCGGGAAAGCTCTAAAAAGGTAGAGGATTTTGGGGAGTATGGTCATTTTGATTGCTGATATTTTGCCAGATAATATTAGGGGGTATAATGACCATTCCTTAAGGAGTTTGGATATGTGGGAGAGTTGTCTTGTGTAGTTATGATTATATAATATCTGCGTATCTGCGCTTAGTTGGACTCCCAGGTATCCAAACGAGTCAGCTGCCCATTTGAACAGGAACCTATGGTTTAGTTCCTTCCGTGATTGTTCTGAGATATGTATAGCATAAGCAGTGGATTTAGTGTGATTTATTTTAAATCCAGAAACCTCACCAAATTCCCTTAATACCTGGCAGGCTGCCTGTAGGGATTTCTCTGGGTTAGATAGATAGAGCAGGGTATCATCTGCAAATAATGAGAGCTTGGTTTCCAGTTGTCCCATGGAGATTCCCGATATATCAGGGTTTTGTCTGATGTGAATGGCTAATGGCTCAATACTCAGTGCAAATAGAAGGGGGGATAAGGGGCATCCCTGTCTAGTCCCGTTGCGGATTTTAATTACTGTTGAGGGGTATCCAATGTTGCGAACCCTGGCTTGCGGGTTTCTGTATAGGCTAAAGATAGCTCCAATAAAGACATCTGGGATACCAAATTGATACAGCGCTGCCCTCAGGTATGTGCAGTCAACTCTGTCGAGCGCTTTCTCTACGTCAAGAGAGAGGAACATTGCTGGGTTTCTGTTTAGTAGAGATGTTTGCATTAAGGTGAGTGCTGTTCTTATGTTGTCGGTGGGTTGGCGGTGTGTTATGAATCCTGTCTGATCGTAGTGAATCAGTGATGGTAGGATTGTTTTAAGTCTATTGGCGATAATTTTGGCAAAAAGTTTTATATCAGCATTTATCAATGAGATGGGTCTATAGTTTTGAGGGTAGTGTGTATCCCGGTCCGTCTTAGGGATAACAATAATGTTGGCGTCGAGCATTTCGGGGGGAGAATATATCTTTTCCTGTTAAGATGGCGTTAAAAAGCTCTAATAGTTGGGGGGTTAAGCTTTCCTTATATTGTTTATAGCATAGGGTTGTAAATCCGTCTGGGCCTGGGGATTTTCTGGTTTTAAATTCTTTCAGGGTATTCGCGAACTCCTCTGGGGTGATGAGGGCTGTAAGGGAATTTGCTTGAGTGAGAGACATTTGTGCGATCTGCAGGGATTCTAAGTACTTCTCTATTCTGAATTGGGTTTCTGAGTTGTGACAGATTGTATTACTATTGTACAGGGACTGATAGTACTCTGCAAAATGGTCCGTTATCCATTGTGGATCAAAGTGTAGGGCTTCGTTCTCGTCCTTGATGGGCTTAAATTTATTTGCCGTGAGCCTTTTATTTAGTTTATTTGCCAACAAAGTGTCGGGTTTATTTGCTTTGTGGTAGAATTTTTGGGATTTCTCAGCTTTGGTGGCTAGGAGTTGGCTTAGTTCTCTTTTGTATGTTTCTGCTGTTTGGAAC
The DNA here is from genome assembly GCA_019447015.1 of Hymenochirus boettgeri. NCBI lineage: Eukaryota > Metazoa > Chordata > Amphibia > Anura > Pipidae > Hymenochirus > Hymenochirus boettgeri. The sequence continues at coordinate 206,509,549 of CM033476.1, forward strand.
GTGGTGTCTTCCCATAATCTGCTAAGTTGGTTATCTAGGGATTTAATTGTGGTGGTCAATTCTAGTATCCTGGCGTTTCTCGCTTTTTTAAGCCTTGCTGCTATTTGGATACATTTCCCTCTGACCACTGCTTTGTGTGCGGACCAAAGGAGGGAGGAAGAGATAGTCGGGGATTCGTTTTCTACAAAATAGAATTTGATTGTTTGTTTGATTTCTTCGTGAACTGAGGGAATGTTTAGATGGGACTCGTTGAGTCGCCAGGTGGGGGGAGGTTTGTGATGTATAAGATCTCTGAGTGTTACTGTTGTGTATGCATGGCCAGACCAAGAGATCTCAGAGATATATGGTCTCTGTGCCGAGGGCAAGAGCTGTGGAGAGAGAAGGATATGGTCCAATCTAGTAAAGAGTTTGTGGACTGCTGAGTAATAGGTGTATTCTCTCTGTTTTGGGTTTACCAGTCTCCAGGGGTCCACCAAATTGTTAGCTGTCAGAAAGGACCGGAAATTTCATGTGTTTGGGGGGTTAGAACCAGAGCTAGGGGGTTTGGACCTGTCCAGTGCGGTTTGTAGTATGGTGTTATAGTCGCCCCCGGCGACAAGCATGCCAGTTTCATATTGTGTGATTTTGGCGTTCAAGTTGCGGTAAAATGCTTTTTGTGCAGAGTTTGGAGCATATATATTTATTATGGTTAGCTTTGTGGATTGTAATTGGCCGTTCAAGATTATATAGTGCCCGTTAGGGTCACAGTAGGTGGATTCTTCAATGAACCCCAGAGAGTTCTTAATTAGTATCGCCACCCCAGGTCTCCTTGAGGGTGCAGAAGCAAAGTATATTTGGGAATATTTTTACCCCAATATTTAGGGATGTGTCCTGATTTAAAATGAGTTTCCTGAAGTAGGATAATGTCTGGGTTTGGTGTGTTATAGTATTTCAGTGCCATGTTTCTTTGACATTGTGGGAGAGGATCACTATATCATTAGTCATGGTGGTACATCAAAAGCAGCGAGTTGTGCTAAATAGTTAAGTATACTTACAGTTGGTATGTCTGTGATAAAAGGAGGAGCTTGTCTTGTTGTGGTATTTGTGGGGGGACTCGCCAGAGCGCCCTAGAACATATATAACATTCAAAAAACATAAGGAGTGAGAGTCAATACTGTATATTAACAGTTCTTGTAAAACCTTAAAGACCAATAAAACAAGAAGAAAACAGAAACTATTTACAGTTAAATAAAACAAAAGATAAAGATAGAACTCTTGGGATCTGTCATATTTCGACAGAGTACGGTTGATGGGTAAGTGTGGTCCCATCACTAGGGGTTGCCTTACGTTGTGGGTATACCTGGGTTGGCGGTATTCCAAGTGGGTGGGGGTCGAAGCTCTGGGAGTCTTGGTAGTAGTTGTTTGGTTTGGGGTAGCTCGGCTCTGTAGATGGGTGAATCTTGTTTATCTGGGGGTGAGGGTACTTGCAGATTTGTGAGCGAGTGGGTTTTAGGGCCTTCAACTCTAATGGGGACTGGTATTGGTATAATCCGTCTGTGGGTACTTCACTTTATTTGTGCTGGGGGATCTTTTCCAGGATTGTATGTTTTCAGCTGCTTGATCTGGATCTCTTTGAGATGTTGTAAAGGTAGGTAAATATTAGGTTGTCTATTGAGTACTTTGTTAAATAGTTTGCAGGGGTAATGGTCCCTTGTCGTTGGTTTTCGTGGTTGGGGTTAGACCTGTGTGTTCCAGGGTCTTATTTACTCTCATTGCCTGTTGACTTGGGGGAGGGGATCTACTTAGGTTCTACGAGGTGCTTCTGGGGGGTGATGTTTAGCAGAGGGTAAAGGGGGTGATTGGAATGCTGAAGAAGTGTAGGGGTAGTTATCTTCAGACATGTAGAGAGGCGTATTTTGCCATGGAACCCTCATTGATTACCAATTGGGGTAAAGACATGATATATTTTCTAGTAGGGTGTTCTAAGTTTAAGACAATAATTCCTTTTCAATTACCAGATAAATTAGATTGGGAACAATCAATATATTGGCTTTTCCCTGTTGACTTTAGTTGGGAACGGGGTGGGTCAAGGTTGTATTTCACAGGGCTCCAGCTCAGTTTTTCTGGTTAAGTTTCCCATCGCTTTAATACCGGTAGGTGAGGATGGGTAAACCGGAGCGCAAGAGGCTGTTTAGGAAGCGTACCCTCGGGTTTGTTTAAGTAGGGTTATTGCTTTAGGGGGGTGTACATAAGCGGGACACCATATGGAGTGGGGCGTTATGGCATTTTTGTCTATATGCCATTATTATAAGAAGCAAAACCTTTTATAAAAGTTACAATTATGAAAGTTATTCTGTTTTACAACATATATATACATGCAGAGATTAAGCACTAATTGTGTGCTGGCTTCATCCTGTCCCCACCGTAGGGTGTATTACCCCTGGTTGGGGGCCGATGTTGGAGCGCCACCAGTCAGTAGTGATCTAACTGTCTTGTGCTGGGGTATTCTGAGTTGTAGAAAAGGGTGTAGTGGATGAGCGGAGATTTAGTGGGGGCAGCAGTGGGGAGTCCCAGGGTTGGTGAGCGGATGGGCTGGCTCTTGTGTCTGTCCTGTAGAAGGTGTAAAGTTTGTAGCTTTGTCCACTGGTGCCAGGGTGGAAGCCGTTAGGGCCCCGGTTTACAGGCTGTACAGTAGACGCTCAAAGTTAGGGGTGGTCTCCGGGTGGCTCGGCATCAGTGATCCTGGGGGGGGGCCGGTTTCCCAGTTCCCATTAGTATAGAGGGAGAAAACCTCGGCCGTAATGTTCAGATTCTGGGCCGATCTTCAAGTGCCCAAGGCCTTTCGGCCCTCCCGTGGTCAAGTCGGAGGGCTGCGGGCCTCTGTATGGGCAGTTTAGTATATATGTTATGGGTACTGTGATGAGCGGTACAGAGTTTAGGGGGGGAGTCTAGGGCAAGGTCTGTAAGGTAGATAGAAATAAGAGGTTTTGCTTACGTGTAGGCTTTACCGCCTGTGTCTTGGTCGGTGAAGTTTGGAGAAGGATACAATGTTTTATGTTTAGTTGAGGGTGTTTTCAGGTTAGATTATAATTGGGTGTAAGGTGTTGGAGATCTTTGTTGCTTCGGATTTACTTGGGTCCATGTAGGTGGAGGTGGTGATGTTCTAGGGCTATCTTGTTGGCATTTAGAAGGGGGTTGATCTGTAGATATGTCGAGTCGTCTCAGGAACCTCTCTCCCTCTTCTGGCGACGTTATGGAGATTAGGCGCCCATTTTTCATTGCGGACAGCCTGAAGGGAAATCCCCATCTATATTTAAAGTGGTGCTTGTTCAGTATATCAATTATGGGTCTCAGTTCTCCCCTTTTCTGCCAGGGTAGAAGGTGCTAGGTCTTGGTAAAGCTTTACTGTTACTTCCTCAAACACGATATGTTCCAAGTTTCGAGCTGTGGCCATTATGAGTTCCTTGGATCTGTAATAGTGCAGTTTGCAGATAAAGTCGCGCGGGGATTCGCCCGCTGCCGGCTTGGGTCTGAGTGATCTGTGAACCCGGTCCATCGCAAGGTCTGCCGGAGTGTCTCTAGGGAGTATATGGTGGAATAGGCGGGTTAAGTATGTTTCCGCGTCTGTTATTTCCTCCGGGACTCCTCTAACACGGATATTACATCGTCTGGACCGGTTTTCGATGTCCTCCTGTTGGTCCCTGATCAGGTAGATATCCCTTCTGATCTCTGTGAGATCTGTCTCCACTTGTTGGGAAAACGTTGATAGCTGGTCGGTCGTATTTTCCAGTGTGGCGACTCGGTCCCCTAAAGAAACGATCTCTGCTTTGACCTCCTTTATAATTTGTGACTGTGAGGTCTGGATGATTTTTTCTATGCTTTGGTAGAGGTTGTCTAAGTTTTTTTTTGTGCATGGGGTGGACTCAGCAGAGTCCTCGGCCTGGGAGCCGCCATCTTGAGAGCCGCATGGCGTAGAGGTAGGGAATTATTCCGTGAGTGAGATCTGGTTTAGCTCCCGTGGGTTTTCTTGGAGGCATTACCGGTCCGGTGTGTGAAGTGAAGGTTTGGGAATCTTTGAATGTGAATTTGAGCTCTTTTTCTGGCCCCAGATTGCTAAATATATGCTTGATGAGCCGGAGCTGTTCTCAGGTTCGACCGTTTACGTGCTTCGTTGGCTCCGCCCCCTTTAACTTTATTTTTAATACAAAATCTGTCCTTAATAATGGTTAACAGTTTTAGATTGTTGAAGTTTGTGAAAGAATCTGTTTATAGTTACCTTACACATAGTAAGTGACAGAGTAGTCCCATAGAGTAATAGCCATACTGGATTTGAAATTCTGTTGTCCATTTAAAGGGCAACTAATGACTCAAAACAATACAGAATCAGAAGGCAGTAGTGGTCATATATTCTACCCCCATTTTATACTTGAGTCGATCACTTTTACTCCTTTTTTCAGGTAAAAATAGGTACCTCGGTTTATACTCGGCCGGTTTATATATAGGGTATACAAATTGTTGCCCTGAAATGTTCAGTTTTTACAATTTTAAAAAATTTGGTGACCTCTCCACTTTACAGTGAATTCAATTTTTAAGGGCCTGTCTCCAACTAACTTAGCAGGCACATTTTTGTAACTGCATTTGACACGAGCACCATGAATATTTTTTGCACTGTAAACATATTGCAGAACACATGTTAACATTCTATGCATGCTAAACAAACAGTCCTTGAAAGATAAGACAAGCCATAAACAAGAGTTGTACAAATGCCTTACCTTTTTGACCTAACTTAGAGATTCCAGATTTTCCCCTTGAAATTTTACACCTGCAAGATAAATACATGCCAACATTCTTCTACAAAAATAAGGCTTTTGTATATCTAATGTGTAGTGGCAGATAATACTACAAATTTCATTTACCTTTTGTTTATCATCCATGGTGCTTTACATAGGGCGTATTTATAAAGGCGTTATTGCTAATTCACAATATTGCGCCTTTAACCATAGATATTTATATGACCGCGATTGTACTCCTAATAGTATAAATGCCTATACAATACCATAGCGGTAGTGTACAAAATTAATACGCCGTATTGGAAGTTTACAATTCCCTGGGTTTTTAAATTTGCCTCAAAGTGAGAAGAGGAGAGGATCAAGGTAGGTACTGTAAGTATAAGTGTCTTTTAATGTTGAAAAATATTAATATAATCTTCGGTCACAGTCATCCCTTATAAATAAACACCAACATTTCTCTTAAACTGTATTTGTTTTCTTGTATAAAAATGTAATGTGAATGATTTGCTTACAACAAATCAAAAAATATGGGCATACACGCTCCGATTAATGGATTGCAGCGCACCTAGAGTGGCCACAACAATTTTTAACACGCGATTGGATTGTGTGTTTAAACGGGCTGGTGTGGCCTAGCCCTTACTCTAAATCCTACCATATGTTAAGTGCATAGAGAACAAGAGGGACAGACTTATATAGTGGGAGGGGGAGGGGCTTTATACAAATGACTGGTAAATAATGCCCACAATGACTGGTATTAGATGATGCCAAACATTTATTTTTGATTTGCTGCCCTGGCAAACATTGATTTTGGATCTGCTAGGCTGACAACATTGATTTTGAATCTGCTGGGCTGACATTGATTTTGGATCGGCTGGGCTGACAACATTGATTTTGGATCTGCAGGGCTGACAAACATTGATTTTGGATCTGCTGGGCTGACAACATTGATTTTGGATCTGCTGGGCTGACAACATTGAATTTGGATCTGCTGGGCTGACAACATTGATTTTTGATCTGCTGGGCTGACAAACATTGATTTTGGATCTGCAGGGCTGACACTGACATATAACAGAGACTCCAGTAGTTTGAGGGATTAAAAAAAACGCAACTTGCTGGAAATAAAAGTTAACACCATGTGGTTTGTGTCCCCATCATCATCTTCAACTTTCATTAACCTTCCCCACACACTATTCCCCACACACTAACCTGGCTGCTTTGTCTTGTGGGTCAGTCACCTTGAAAGCTCCCTCATTGTAAATCACATTGTACAACACTGTGTGGGACTGGGAACTTACATCTCTGTCTCTCTTCAAAGCAATGAACGCTAAACACAGCCCCACCCCCCAAACAGCCAGGAACAAGCAAGAGAAAGGAAATGTGTGCAGGGGGGAGGAGTTAGAACTGTGTTCTCAAATTAATTGCCAGTCAGAAGGGAGGGGGAGGAGTTGTAGCAGCATTCTGTTTGTGTAATGTAGGTCATGGATTCCCCTGCTATTTGAAGTGACAGTACCTCCCAAAAATGTGTGGTTTTTACAAATGGCATCTGGGACCTAGGCACATGATGCCAGAATTTTTTTTCTGGCATCAAAATAGCTGCCTCCCTACAGAGTGCTACTAATGATACCCCCAACCCTACCCTTCCATTTTCGTGGCAGCCATACTTAAAGGGTAATTAGTCAAAAAACAAATCATCAAAACAATTGTTTTTAACCCATAACGACACAGGTATACATACCTACTTACCTACCCTTTCATTCATGTGGCAGCCATATGTGGCAGGTAAGTATAGTCAAAAAATTTTTTTGACCAATCATAAAAAAGTTACTTTTTTACCCTCCAACCCGACACAGGTTCATACACCAACTAACCTACCCGTTCATTTTTAAATCACAATCGCATGCGGTTTTCAATACGCATGCGCAAACGCAACGAAATCGCATGCGATTCTGTTTGCGTTGCAGTGTGGCGTACCCTAACTATAGTAAAAAAAAAATATTCATCATTGCTATTATTGAGTTTTAATATCTGCATCAAAAACACATTCCCTTCTAAAATGCAGCCTTTCAAGCCAAAATCAAAGTTTAAACTTTCCATTCTAGTTAAATTTAAAATAATTTCAGAGAGATTTTATATAATTTCAGGGATCTGCTATTAATATCAGGGAGACTCCTTGAACTTCAGGCTGAGGCTACATTATGCTTGATGGCAACGCACACACATCAGCATGCATTTTATATGCGTTACTGTTTGCACAGTGATCCACGCATTAGTCAGCAATCAGAGTGCTTGCCATCTGCAAAAAAATTATCACGTGCGCTCTGAAAATGGATTGCAGAGCATGCAATGTGGCCACAATTACTAGAGCTACAATTCTCATGCGTTATCAGATCACAAGTGCCATGTCAGTATGTAGATTGTAAGATTGAGTACTGCTATATGAAATTTCGTTGTCTGTTTTCAAATAGTAGCTGCTGTACTTTGTGTTTGTGTCCCTTAATTGTTTTTCAAGTATAATAAAAGATGCTATACTAAGTAAAACAATCCAGTTTGCAAGTAGATTAATTGTTTGCATTTTGTGCTTTACTATCGTTATGCATTTTTAAACATTACTAAGTCAACCTTTATTTCTAAAAATACCACAGTAAGTCTGATATGGCAAAATAAGATAAAATATGCAGTACAACAGTGAGAAATCTACAGCTGCAAGGCTGTATAAAAATATCTGTCAGCTTCTGATTCATTCACTGGTGCCATTGCTGAAAGGTAAGTTGACAGCCTTTACGTGTCTAAATAATTCATTTCTAAAAAAAAAAGTACATGTTAATGTAAACAAAATATGGCATATTATCCCAAGTAAGCATTATACATCTTTAAAATCTATTACTGTGGTCTGCTGTATCATAAAAAAAAAAAAAAAAAGATTACCACCGGTACCTTTAAGGAGAATGTAACCTAAAAAATTATGAGTAAGAAAATTCTTGTCTGACCAACCGTCTCAGCTTGAAAATCACCACTCATGTGCCCTTCATTTTCCTTTATAAGCTCAATCTATATGAGGTTCTGCCTGTTCCATAAAGCTGAAGCTGCCATTTCCTGTCTGTCAGTAGCTTATTTGACTTTTTGTATTTTCTGAATATGTGTTATCTCAACCCCTGCCTCTTAATCCCAGTGATGTAAAAATATATTATATCAAAAATATTCAGATTTCAGAACATGCTGGTAGGTGCAGAGAGAGTTAAAAATTCCTAGTGGCACTGGCACTGTTTTAGTGTGATGATCTCTACCTCTCCCTGTGAGAGATCCAGAGGAAGTCTAAACCCTACCTAACACTTGATCCAGAGGAAGTCTAAAAAAACAGCTAAAAAAAAAGGGGGGGGGGGTTTCATTCCTGACTCCAAATAGCAATTGGAAAGTATCCCTAGATTAAAGGGCATGTCCACCCCATTTTGCAAAATTTGCCCATTATTAGCTTTCCCTCCCCCAGCCGACATAAAAGATTTTGCTAGAACTCCCCGGATCTTTACTTACCTTACCTCTTTCCTGCGGCATACTAAACCGGCGTCTATAGTGGGAAAATGAACTTTTTTTTCTTTCTTTCCATGTGTTCTATAATTCCCCACAACCCCCAGAGTGTCTTCACTTTTTTCAGATTCCCTCTCTGTCCTGAGATACACCAGTTAGAAGAATACGTGATTGCATTCCTCTACTCCTACTTGGACTGTCAATCAAATCCCTGTGACGTGATCCCCCTCCCTGCTCTGTAATAAACATAGAGATAACAGCATTAGCAGGGGGAGAAAGGTAGCTTTGATGTTAGATATAAGGCTGCACTTGACCCCCCTTCTTGATAGACTTCACTGATTGATGATGGGTCACAAAGTGAGAGATCGTAAACTGTACTGATCTCCTTCTTCCGTGTCTCCAGGACAGCTTACTTTCTATTGGCCACTGTGCGTGGGTGTGTTTTTCAGGATGTTGAACTTTTAACTCCTACTGCACATAAAAAGCTTGTCGGTTAGCCGGAGCTGAGACATGGAGGAGGTAACAGAGGGGAGGGAGAAGGGGGGAATGCTGCACATAGATCTGACACCGTGGTTAAACAGAGTCAGTGACAGATATAGGATTAAGGCAGCACAGAGTACATGAATTTAACTTTGCAAAGGGGCAATGTGTTTTTTTCACTATAGATGCCCTTTAAGGTTGAATAAAGACATATGTCCATCAAGTCCAACCTTTTCACCCTCCTTTTTAACCCTACCTAACACTTGATCCAGAGGAAGTCTAAAAAAAACAGGGGGGGGGGGGGTTTCATTCCTGACTCCAAATAGCAATTGGAAAGTATCCCTAGATTAAAGGGCATGTCCACCCCATTTTGCAAAATTTGCCCATTATTAGCTTTCCCTCCCCCAGCCGACATAAAAGATTTTGCTAGAACTCCCCGGATCTTTACTTACCTTACCTCTTTCCTGCGGCATACTAAACCGGCGCTCTGCTTGCATGGAACTGCAAGCAGGAGGCGGGACCGGCAGCCGCGTCCGTGATTGGCTGAGAGGCAGCCAATCATGGACGCGGCTGCTGGCTGCACAGAACGCCGGGGGAGAGAGGTAAAAATATTTTATGGCGGTTGGGGCTGGGGAAACGATAGCTAATATTGGGCAAAGGGGTTTAACACTAGGGGAAGGGATTGCAAAACGAGTGGGAGAGGTAGGGGGGTGGGGAGGCCTGCAGTGCGCATGCCAAACTTCTCCCGGAGGGGAGACAGGTGGCAGAGTTCTATATGGACTCTGCTATCCTCCTGGTGGCCAGTTTTTGGGACTTTGGGGGGGGTTTCACTAGAACCATTTGGAGCTGGGATGTAAGGTAAGGATTTTATTGCACTACATGGTGGGGCCAGTAGTAGGGGGGAATTATAGTTTTGGGGGTGGACATGCCCTTTAACCAGAACTGCAGTATATGTATTAATACCAGTAATTCTCAATATTTGTTAGTTTAGAAACTGATCTAGGCTACCTTTTAAAGCTATTTAGTGAACTTGCAATTGCAGGACAGTTTCACAGTTCTCACTGTAAAGAAACCTTTCCTAACCTGAAGATAAAACTTCTTTTCTTCTAATCTTAAAGGATGTCCACGTGTCCTCTGATATGACCTATTAGTGAACAATGCACCAGAGAGTTTATTGTATGGCCCATTAATATATTTGTATAAAGTGATCATATACCCGAGCAAACGTTGCGTTGTAAACAGCCCTAACTTGTCTAAACTGCCTGCATAGTCAAGCCCCTCCATTCCCTATTATTATAATTGCCCTTCTCTGAACTGCTTCCATTTCCAAGATGTCCCTTTTGTATATGGGATTCCAAAACTGCACCGCATATTCCAAATAGGGCCTTACCAGTGCCTTGTAAAGAGGGAGAATAATATATTTTTTTCAATATCTTGTTAGCTCTAGCCATTGCTGTCTGCCATTGTTTGCTACAGTTAAGTCTGTTATCTACCAGAACCCCAAATTCCTTTTCCATTACAGATTGACTGTTCTTAAGATCTTTATCAAGGTGTGTGTGTGTACAAAGTCCATGGGGATTTTATTAAAAGAACATATACATAAAACAAAAGCTATAGAGATATAGAAATTCACCTCTCTAATCCACATCCCACATCATATTTACAATGAAAATATGTGCATCCCCCACGTGTACGGTTGATAACATCTGCTAAGGGGAAAGGTCATGATTCAGTACTATTAACAATGCTCAGAAACTTATGGGGAATTTTAGAGCAAATACATATGCTTTTAAGAAAAAAAGCAGTATTTTTCTATTCCAGTTATCTTAATCTGCCCATCCAACATTAGTCTGTGTATAAATAAATGCTTATGAAATACTGACTTTAGCAGAGATCCGAGCATGTTTGAAGAATATTTCCCATGCTTTTCTAGGTAAATACTTTCTAGGTACGCACCTCCAAAACTAGTTTTACCACACATGCCAGAGGTTTCCTTTTAAAGGGGAACTGTGGTCTCCAAACAAGTTTATTTTAAATAAAAGGACAGGTTCCTACCTTTAAAATGAGTCATCAACCATCTCTCTACGTGCTGCACAGCCCAAGATATAAATACATCACTGAACAGAAAGTTGGGGGTGGGAGGTTCTGAATCTGCGGTCACAAATACTAGTTCCTCCTCCTAATCTGCAGTTGGCACATGCTCAGTGCAGGAGAAAGCAGAAGAACCAGGAAGAGATCGAGTTACAGTGACTAAGAGCCATAATTATCAAACAATGTTATCGTTTTTTTACGATCGCCATAAAATAACGATCGGTGTTCTACGATACCGACTTATTTACAATGCTACAATATCGCCATTGTAAATCTATGGTGCCGATATAATAGAGTAATGATCGATTTCGTAGAACAACAATCATTATTTTACAACGACCACGGGATTCCTTCAATTTTTAAAGGAGCCGCGCGGTCATCGTGATAACAATTGTTATTCTACGATATCGGCACTGTACATTTAAGATAGCAATATCATAGAATTCCGATCGATATCGTAAAATAATGATCGGTATCGTAGAACACCAATTGTTATTTTACGGCGATAGTAAAAAAGTATTGCGATATTTGATAAATATGGCCCTAAAGGAGGACTGAAGGAGAGTTGTGGGGATAACACAGCCCACAGCAAGGATGGTGTAAATTTTGTCTTTTTTAATGGAGCAGGGAAACACAGGGAAGAGGGATTGTTACATGGTTTCAGAGCAGGAAGTGCTGTTCAGGTTTTACAATGAGCAATGGTAACCCTAGAGCATTGCATTAAATACATGCTGAATAGCTACAGTGAAATCTCGGGCATCCCACCTCTTCCTGAAGTTAAGGGAGTCTCCCTGATTTTAATGGCAGCTCCCTGAAATAATATACAATCTCCCTGAAATGTGTTGTTTTAAATAAGAGTGAGGGAGCACAATGATGTCAGAGTCTTTTAGCGGTTAACAAGTGACAAAAACACTTAATTGTGACATGACTTGTTGTAAGCATGTGTGTTTGACTGTTTTCATGAGTGTGTGTGTGTTGAGATGTATGTGTTTGTGCGCAAAAGTGTCTTGACTGTATACATGTGTGTGTCTGTATGCATGGATTATGCGTTAATCTTGTGGGGGGGGCATTAGGGAGTGGTATACTCCCTGAAATGTGTGGGTACCCTCCCTGAAATTCGTTTTGGCAGGGTGGGGTGTCTGAAATCTATGTAGTTTGTGTTACGCTCCAACATTTATACTGCAGCAATACACACTTCTGTAAAGCTTGCTGCACAAATAAACACCAACACAAAAAAAGTCAGTCTGACTATTGCTGCACAAATACAAAGAGTTAAATGGTGGTTTCTTCATAAATATTTGTGAAAACAGCTTTAACAGCTTCCCCCACTCTGCTTGAGCACAGTCTACTGAATCAGCTAATTATATTCACTGCTATCACTGTGGATTGGCTGGTGGGGACTCTGGGATCAATTTACATGAGCTTAGCATCAGGGGGATGGGGATACATAAGGAACCTAGTTAGCCCATGCAGAAGGAGTTTTGCATCTGGGACCACCAGCAAGAGGCAACACTGGAAAGCAGTGACATCACAGAATCCAGTAATCTGACATTTTCTAGAAATGATTTCTACACTAAGAGACTGATGTAAGAGGTGAGAGAATATAGTATTACTAAGTGACAATTATAGGATCTACGGAGCTGCCTTTGTTTTTTGAGTTTTGTTCTCCTTTAAAGGGCATGTCCACCCGTTTTTTTGAACTTTTTCTGTAGTGTAGGGCTCCCTCCCCCAACCGCTATAGTTACCTGCAGCAAAACTCTCCCAATCACTACTTACATTACCTGTTTCCCCCGAGGTTCAGTCCCAGCCCTCTGCTTGCATGAAACTGCAAGCAGGTGGCCGGACCAGCAGTCACTTCCATGATTGTCCGAGAGGCAGCCAATCACGGACGCGGCTTCCGGCTGAACTGTATTTACAGACAATGTAAATAGAGATCTGGAGAGTTATTCTGCAAATAACTATAGGGATTGGAGCTAGGGGGAGAGAAACGAGAGAGAGGGAGGAAGGGCTGCAGTGCACATGGCATAATTCTCCCGGAGGACAGACAGGAGGCAGAGTCCTATATGGACACGGCCAGGCTCCTGGTGTTCACTTTTTTGGACTTTGGAGGTACATTGCAGGGCAGCCATTTGGAGCAGGGATGTAAGGTAAGGATTTTACACAGTGGGGCCAGTAGTGGGTTAAATTTTAGTTTTGGCGGTGGACACTGTGGCTAACTTGACAAAGCTAATTTTCATCACAGCATGCCTATGTTCTTAATGTTAGACTTGTGTTGTAATAAACCGAGTGTATTTGTAATAAGATTTGATTATATTTATTGTAGTGCAGTTATACTGCAGCAACTGCATTGAAATGTTATTATATGTATTTTTATAGTACAATGTAACAAAAATGTAAGTAATACTGCTGAAAATATTTTCAAAGAAAACATTTTGAAGTACACTCTGAGAAAACAACTTACACGCACGAAAATCTGATTGAACATTTTTTATATAATCTTACCCCAAGTATAATAAAAAGTCCCTATTGAATGTAATGGGGCAATAATAGGTGGTCTCGAAATACTGTCCAGTATTGAATTTGTGGTTGCAGCAGCAAAGCAATATCGCCATAGGAAAAACGGCTACAAGCAGTAGTTTTTCCAACCATAATAGAGTTTATCAGACTTTGCTGCTAACTAATCTTTATAAATATGGCCTTTGTCACAGCCTCAGTTTTTAATTATTAAATTGTTGTTCGTGTTGGCAGATTGCAACTTCAACCCTTATGCTGCCATAAACTTGCTGGATATAGGACTTGACATAAACATCAACTCAAATATATGACTGTTCTGGGATTCTGCTGGTCAACATAATTGGTCTGGATGTCTCATTTGCAATATATATTAAAGCAAAATGATCGTCCCAGACATTTGTATATCAGTTGGAGGAATGTTCACCCATCAGGCATCACTGCGCAGTTTTCAAATGCACTATTTTACTGCAGCTGTAGTTTTAAGCTAAGGCTTCTAAGGTAACAGTGGAGATAGGAAAACTTGAATGGTGCAGCACTCAACCCCATAATGTAAGTTTACGGGGGTGGGGCAGTAGTCTGTGGCATGGCTGATTAAAATGGGCAGTAAATTTACACTATTTAAGTTACTTTTTTTTTTTTTTTTATAGTAAACTCACCTGATGTTTTCAACCAGAAAGATGTGGCTGATTTTCCTTCTTTACCTATTTCCCTATGCAAATACAGCTCAAGATATTATTTTTGGGCAAAATAAATTCACTGAATACCAAATTGGAAATATGAGCTTGATTATTACTGTTCCCCATGGAGGATCTAAACAACCAAGTACTATACCTTCAAGAGATTGTGGTTGTTGGGACATGTCATCCTCTAAATGCTTTTTCACACATAACTGCCCGCCAGGAACAATTAAAGACTCCATTAATTGTAAAGTATCTACAGTAAAAGATCTATATACCTTGGAAACTGCTCTGAACCTAGGAAAGGAGATACAAAAAATAACTGGTGGATACCACCCTCATATTATCATAAACCACCTTTCAAGGTCCAAATTGGATGTCAACAGAGAAAAAGATGAAGCAACCTTCGGGGTTCCTGAAGCAGAACAAGCTTGGGATGAATTTATGCAATTCATTAATACAGCAAAGTCCTATTCACCAAAAGGCCTACTTATTGACGTGCATGGACATGCCCATCCAGAAAACTGGATTGAATTGGGCTATCTTATTTCTAAGCAAAATTTAGATTCAGGTGCCTTCACAGCAGCTGATTCTTCAATATTATTTCTTTCCAAAGAAAGTTACAATATTCCCTTTGAAACATTGCTTAGAGGAGACAGAAGTTTAGGAAATAATATACAAGAGCAAAATAAAAAATATCTTTGTGTGCCTTCCCCAACACATCCAGGACCTAGCGGAGGCAATTATTTTAAAGGGGGCTATATTGTCAAAACCCATGGATCTAAAGATAACGGCCAGGTGGATGCAGTTCAAATTGAACTGCCCAGATGGATCCGGGATAGTAGTGAGCGGCCCATATTTTGTGCAGCTTTAGCAAAAGCTATATCAAACTTTTATAATTTTCACTTTAAGTAAGAATTTAAAAAAATAAATTTCTGGTGTTCTGGTCCCTTATCTAATCTGCTTGTTTTGTTTGCAATATATGAAAACCTTTTATGCCGATACACATGGGACAGATTTGGCCTGTGACTCCTGCCAACAGATCTACTGATTTATATTCCAATTGGTAGTGTGTTGATTGGTAATAAAAGTACCATAGTCAATATGTCAAGATGATCAGTTGTACAGCATATTGAAGATCAATCATGATTAACATGTCTGTTTGTTCAAACAGTCCGACTTTGCCTAAAAAACAGTCAAGAACAATCAGTTGTGTCTAAGTCATGGCAGATTACGGCCCAAGCCAAACAAAATATAGGGGGACAAAATTCAGCCCATGTGTACATGGCCTTAATGTTCACTTTCAGCTTGTATCTCACATCGAGACAAGTACTATATCATCCTAAAAGGTAACCAATACAATTCATACTCGCCATGCGAAAAAATGTCCAAAGAACCATCTGACCCATACTTTTTGTGTGATCGAAAAAGTAATGGCCCAGGCAGAAACACAGGCCCAAAATTGCACAAGTACCTAAATAAAATCTAATGTCTAAATAGTTTATTGCCCGCATTAGTCCAATAAACCAAAAGAGTAATAGACTAAGTTTAAGGGTCACTATACTCACTGAAACAACTTTGTATAATCTGAAAGTACAATGTTAGGGTAGTACAATGATGTTACTTACATGTGTGTCTATGCCTGCTTTGTTAGTGAATTTTCAATGTTTAGTAACTGCTCCAATGTGGCCCCCACCTCCCTTAGTCACTGCCAACTTGTAATCCAGCCGACACTGGATACATTAATTTACATAATAAAGAGCCTATACAGCCCGACACTATAGAGCTCATTAACATATCTTCCTGACACTGCCGAGAGTGGGTGTGGCTGCTGCTAGACACTTCTCCCTCTTCCTTTCTAAGTACATGCTGTGAAAGTGGGTGGGGGAGGGGCTGCTGCTGCGTGAGACTTCTCCCTTCTGTAGGTAGATAGACAGATACAGATTGAGACAGATAGACAGACACAGAAGCAAATAGACAGACAGATAGGTAGGTAGATAGAAAGAAACAGATATATAATGGAAAGACATATATATAGATTGATAAATAATAGACAGAGCGATAGATAGACAGATATATAAATAGATCAGACAGACAGGTAGGTAGACAGACAGGTAGGTAGATAGATAGACAGATACAGATTGAGACAGATAGACAGACACAGATGGGCAGATAGACAGACATGTAGATAGATACAGGGGGTGCCCCTACCATGAAGCAAGCTGAAACATTTGCTCAGGGTGCACCCCTGCAGAACACTTAAAAGACGGCAGTAAAAAAAAAAAAAAACAACCTTCCTTCCTGCAATACCGCATTTCAGCACCAATCAGTGTTAAGCCAACCCTCCAAAAAACCATAGGAACACCCCTGGATAGATAGATCGAGAGACAGATCTATAGATTGATATATAATGGAAAGACAGATATATAGGTTGATAAAAAAAGAAATTACAGATTCTATACAAACATACTTTTTCATTTATTTAGATGTACTTACAAAACATTGATGGTTCCCCCCTATGTCTAAATACATTTTTTTATTGAATCCCAACTTTAGTGTGTGCTTCTGCTTTGTACAAAGTATAACTGAATTCTGCTCACAAAATTAGGTTGCTTGTTTTAGTTTTTCCCCCAATACCAATTAAATTACAAATACAGTATAGAATTTATGAATAAGTGTCAAATATTAAGCCTCATACGACGCATGTTGTGTATGCAAGGCGGTTTTGGATGATAATCGTGCCGTGTACGGGTTTATGATCCGCCCAGCCGGTTAGGCAACAATCCCCAACCGAACGGCAGTTTCATCCAACAAAGTACCCATACACGGCACAATTATCGGTCGCAACGGGCGTGCATACACATTGTGCATTGTGGGTCCGCCCCCGCAATCACACGTGTATGAAGCTTAAGATATGAAAGTGTAAATAAAAAAAAAAATCCCTCTAGTAGCAAAATAAAAGTAGAGTTGTGATACCTTTTTATAGGCTTACTAGACAACAAAAATAGCAAGCTTTCGGGAGTCCTAGCCCCCTTCATCAGGCTGAATGTTACAAAAGGAACTGAGAAACCACAAACTTAGAAACACATAGGAACAGTAAACATCAAACACCAATGATAAGTTCAACAGGTGACCAGGTACAGATACAGACTGGGGGGGGGGAACAGTAGTGGAGGTGTGAAGTGGACACAAGCAGATAGCTGTAATAATGTGAGAACAGTGTCCTTTGAAATGGAAAGTGTCCTTTGAAATGTATTAAACAGTACAAGACAATGTCCTGGTGAGTGGGTTTAGTCTGGGTGGTGATGTAAAATAAGTTGATATTTAGCCATAAAACTCATGTCTGTATTTAGCCCGCTCTTCACGGAATTAAATTTCTGAATTTGTATCCCCACTCTTTACGCTGTTTTTGATTGTGAAAATTGCACACAAGAATGGTGATCTTGAGGTCTTTCATACTGTGGTCTCTTTTACAAAAGTGCGCAGCCACAGGGGCATCTGTTAATCTGTGCATAATGTTGAATCGATTAGAGTTCATCCGTTTGTGCAGTGTTTGTGCTGTTTCTTCCACAACTGTGGTAGGGCACTTTACGTGTAGTATCTAGTAGAAATGTCCTTATTTCATTACATAAGATGACAAACTCCGTTTTGGCAAATGCTTGATCCTTCCTTCTAGCCGTGTGGGGATCAGTCCAAACATATTTCAGGGGGGTAAAAAATGTTCTGTCAACAGGGACTATATCCTGCAAAAACAGGATTTGTTGCCAAAACAAATCTGGCAACAATTAACAGTACCCTTATGAATACACTTTCATATTTTGTTCTATGTATTATGCACCAGGAATGGCCAATTTGCAGCCCTTCAACACATTTTGAAAAATAAATAAATACCTCTCAGCATTTCACTATTACAGAGTATACCCCTGGAAATGTAGTTGTAGGGCATCACTAATACACACCAATCCTCCCAGTAAGCATTATTGTGCTAAAAGCCAATGCTATCAGGAAATACCTTTCCAGAAATGTACTTAAAATCAAGAAAAGCTCAGTGTAGGCCAAGACATTGGGTGCTCCTATTCCTTTAGAGAGGCTATTATCCAGGAAGTCTAGGCAGATAGAGTCTTGGTAGGTAGTTCATTTTTATGACGGTGTACAAAAAGCTTAGATAAAAATTAGTTCTGAGCACACCATCTTGTTAAGTGAAAAAAGTTATTAATGTTTCAGCGATGAACAGTTTCACCTTCATCAGAATATATCTTATATTCATTCATATTTTGATGAAGGTGCTCTGCACAGCACCAAAATGTTAATTAAGTTTTTTACTGAATAAGATGGTGTGCTCGGAACAAATTTTTATGTAAACCTGTTAGGAAAAAGATACCGTATATACTCGAGTATAAACCGTCCCGAGTGTAAACCGAGGTACCTAGTTTTACCTAAAAAAAAAAAAAAAAAAAAAAAAAAAGGAGATTGACTCGAGTATAAACCGAGGGTGTAACCCCTACTAATATTTGCCACTTAAGATGTTTGAAAACTACAACTCCCAGCAATAAATCATGCTGGGAGTTGTAGTTTCCAAACATCTTAAGTGGCAAATACTTGCAAAAAGGGGTTAATCCTCCTTTATTTGTGCATACAGTATGCACAAATAAAGAAGGTTTTACTCTTATTTGTAAGTATTGTGTGCCCTGGTGTCCCCGTGGTATTCTCCTACCTTGTCCGGCAGGCGCTCGCTCCTCATCCTCTGCGCTTCAGGATGATGTCACTACTCGGCGCCGCAAAGTGAGAGGCGCCGGGTAGCGACGTCATTCGGAAGCGCACTGAGGATGCGGATCGCGTGGCCGCCAGACAAGGTAGGAGAAAGATTGACTCGAGTATAAACCGAGGTAAGATTTTCCGGCTTTTTTTAAAGCCTGAAAACCTCGGTTTATACTCGAATATATATGGTATACTGTGAGTGAAAGTGAAAAGCAATTCTAGCTTGGAAATAATTTTTATCTAAATGGATACATAACTGAGTGAGGCATTTGTGTTCCTTGAAGCATCCAAAACATAAGAGAAGAAAGCAGGACTGAGTGCAGGCATCTCCATACAAATTTTTCCTAGCAGGGATATTAACAAAAATGTTGAGCTGGATTGATCTGTTCTGAAAGTTTTATTCACCTTCAGGTCGAGGCCACACTACAGCACGTCCTAGCGCATCTAAAGCGTGCACATTCCAGTGTGCGTTGCCATGTGATTAAAATATGTTGTGCAATCAGAGTGCATAAAATTGCAAATCACATGGGGATTAATGCATAACGACGCAACACATGGCAGTGCACATAGTGTGGCCAGAGTAATTGCCCAACACAATTTTTTAAGCACGGTCGAACGAGCATTAAAACGCTGTGGTGTGGCTTAGCCATTAGTTTTATTTACCTTCAAATAGTTGCACTATTGAGAAAAGCATTGTGCAGAGTTGTGCGAATATCTGGTTCACTTCATTATCCTCCCTCTGCAGCTCATTACTATAAGTAACTATTAAAGGGGTAATAGTGAAGGGTAGGCAGACGGCATGCAATCTGTGAGTGACTGGGAGATTGAAAGCAATAATTTTTTTAAGGAGACTGTAGTAGATTCAAAGTAATCATATGGAGCTTGTGACAGATTGAACTTTAACACATACAGAGGCGTAAATACCAGGGGAGCAGACCCAGCAAACCTCAGCCCTCCCACTTTTTTTCTTATTTTTCCTATGACAAATAAAGCCTCCTCCCAGAAAATGTAATCTCATTTTGTGATTAAATAACAATATGAAATAACTATTGAACTAATAAAGGGTCAGATTATGGGATTAGAAGAAAAGGGATTTTAGATCTGAGTTTTATTAAGAATATGGTCCCTTTAAATGGTAATAAATGCTCTTTGCTAATGTTTGATTGGCTGTATTGATTTTAAATTGTGAAGGAACATGCATGCTTTTTTAAGTCTATAGCTGGGTACACACACTACAGATCATTGAAAGATGACAGACAAGATCATAGGGAGAACGCTTGGTAAAGTGTGTTTCCCTCGGCCGCTGCAGACTCCTCTATCGGGACTATAGATGGAAATTTTCGGTCTTTCCCGAACGAGCATTCAGCAGACTTGATCGTTCGGCTGCCGCGCACTCTTTCGGAAAACGAAGGTACACACAGTACTGATAAAGCGACGTTATCGGGGCTTTATTGTTACTGTGTGTACCCAGCTTATGAATAAGGATTTTTGTAAAGGGTCATAACCTTATGGCTAGCCACCTCTACCACAATCTGGTACATGCTAATACAATAAATTTCTCAACAGAGAAGGCACAGATTAATGTTTTTAAGTCTAAGTGCTTTGTTTTATGGGTGTAACATGGTCTAAACACAAGAAACAAGGCTACTCTAGCACACCATTAAAGGCAACTGACGTATTTCTGTAGGTGTAATCCTCCAAACCTCTACCCCGGGGTGAGCGACATCCAGAAAAAAAAAAAAAAAAACCCTTACTTCTTTTCTGTAACATGGTCCAACAGACTTTTATAGCTTTAGATTAGGTAAGGGCCTAATTCTTCATGTTTCAAACACTTATTATACACAGGCATGCTTTATACAAGCATCTATGTATTACCGGTAATTGCCTTTTTATGCACTTATTTTTGACTTTAAAGGATATGTAAATTGGGGCATGTATTTTTTTTTTAAATTTCCCACTACTGGAAACTGTAATTCTACCCAACTATCACTAATACTTTTCTAATGATTTATCCCCTATTTCTTTAGATATCCAGTCTAAAGCATCTTACAGTGGTCATTCAAGTGCCTTAGTATCAAACTCTTGTTATGTATACTTTTGCTGGAGTTTTAAAGGTATCAGTTTGTGTGTATACTGCAGGGTGGGAAATTCCCTTTGCCAATGCTGCCTCTTAGGGATTACTGGGCACGCTTGCCCTCACAGAGTCAGATAGCCTATCAGGGGGCTGGGGGAACTGAAGGTCTGAGCTTGAGCAAAACAAGTACTGGATTGAAGTCATGCAACAACCCAAACACATAAGTAAGTGATGCTAACAATATGGCAAAATATTTAGTGTACAATTCCTTTAAAAGTGGAACTCTAGTGCATTTAAAGGTTAAATTAAAATAGTAAAAATAAAAAAGGTACCTGAAGCAGGGAGGTAGGATTGGTAATTTATACCTCCCCTTATTGTTTCTGCTAGCCAGCACAAACAAAACTGCTTCTGCCAGTCTTCCTCAGTGCTTTAGCACTATCTTAAATACAAGAAAGCCATAGGGACTAACTTAGCAGATGAAAATTTTGCTGCTGCTCCTAAGAAAAGTAAGTAATAAGTAAGAAAAAATAAATAATCAATCCTACCTTCCTGCACCAGGTACTTATTTTCTTTTTTGCAATATAATTGTCCTAAAGGGAAACAACTAGTTACTAATCATCTAAGGCCTTAATACAATACAATAATAAGTCACAATGGTAAATACATTTTATTTACATTTACCACTGCTAATTTCCCATTATTTATCACAGGCATCAGACTCAAAAGAACCAATTTCAGTAAAGTTTAAGCACAAATGTATGGGGCTGTGAACTTGATGTTGGCCACATACTATCTGATGTTACATTTTGCACAACTTGCTTATTGATAATGAGGTGGTCGAGTGATTGTATAACTCCTCATGATCGATTCTGTGTTTATGTTCAAACGTTGAATCGATCAAAAATCAGATAGTGATATTGCCAGCATTATTCTTCATCAAACAGCAAAGTCAATCACGCAACAAATACAATAATTTATAATTCCACAAAAATATAAACAATTTACAAAAATAAAGATAAGCAAAAGTACATGTATACCAGGAATAGATAAAACAAAGCTATGGTATACTCATTGCATCTTTTTAATCTGCAGACATAACAGGAAGGATAGTTAAAAGAAAAGATCTGTCAAGTTTACTGGGTTAAAAGGGTCTCTTAAAAAGTCACAAGGAGTCATAGGAGGCAGAGGAGTTACAGGAGAAAATAAGACTGCACAATTGTTTTATGTTGCAGTACAATAATATAATAGCATAACATTGTGCAATACATCAGCATTCAGACAACTGTCTCCCACGGAGGAGAGAGATTATTTTTTAAAAGAATGTCATTAAGACAATCAATATTTGTTAGAAAGGCATGTGTTTATGGGAGGTAAATGTTCCACTGCTATATACATTAAGAGGAAAGGGCATTATTTTATACTGGGTAAAAAGAAGCATGTACATTCAATGAGTTAGTAAAACCCAGCAGAAAGAAGAGTGCAAGAGTTATCCTATTGATACTGTAATAAACTAGAGGAATCTTGCACTCTTGTCTAAATTTTCAGGTTCCAAATATAATGACTAAGACTGTAGCACTATGTCTGCCTTGGTCACTCTCAGTTCAGGCTGCCTCAATACAAGGAGTTAGTACAATAATATTCATTTTTGTTTCTGCATTTATACTGTCCATAAGTAAAACTGCTTGATATAGGGTGTGAGACATCATGCCTATGTCATTGATAACTGCAAAAAAGGCTTTGTCTCTGGGCTGTCTCAGTGTTGCATGCTGCCTGTTTTTTCCAGATCTGGAGGAGAAGACTCCTTGGGTCCAGGTGTCTGCTTCTTGTGGCCTCGGATACAGTGAGCACTATCACAGCACTCATCTTCGTCTTCACTTTCTGTTGAGCTTTCACCAAACTGTCTGGGCTTCTCATAGATACAGCAGCCTGATGCAAAATAAACATAAAAGGAGTTTTTCTCTAACCTCTCTGATTACATTTAAATTCAATTTTAAAATTAAAGGACATGTTTTACCCCTCAAATTAAAAATTATTTATTGTTAAATATTGTTAATAAATAAACCCCCCCACCAAAAAAAAAAAAATCTATGACTAACCTGCTATGCAGTCTCTCAAAAGGTTTTTTCTCCCTTTCCCACAGCCTCTCAAAAAGTTTCTGCTTCCTCTCCAAGCTCTTAAAAAAAACTTAGAGGAGGCAGATAGGAGAATAGCATCCAATCATTGGCTGTGATGTCAACTGACACATCTGTAAATGACAGCTGCTAAACAGAAAGCATAAAGAGGGCTAACAAAACACCAGGCAGCATTTTAGATTTTAGCCTTTCATCTGTCAGATTTTTAACTATTGCAGTTTTGGGATGGGGTGATTTACCGATATACAATATTTTATTTGAGGGGCAGACTTATCCTTTAACATAATACAAGTAAATCGACTGAATATAATGTACCTTTCTAGCCCTAATAGTGCTAATCCTATATGATAAGTGAGCACTAGTGTCTGCTTTGTGCTAATACTATATACGAAACTCAATTAAGGAGTAGGGTGATCCGGGTGTACCATACCCAGGATCCTTCACTGGTGTCCCATATGTATATACAAATTCCACTAGAAGAACAGCAGGGAAAAACACTCTGTAAAAGTTCAATGAAAATTCAGTGTGGTTATACTCACACAATCCTGTAGGTGACCCAAGTGCTGCTGCCCTGGGTCCATCGCTAAGTCTCGATAAGCTTGGTATATGCAGTTTAATGAACAGGTAGCAAGATAAAAGTGCCTGGCGAGTTTATGGCCAAATAAAGCCCTTAATCATAGGCCTATGGCTATGGATCCAGGATTGTCGTTCCAGTGTGCGCTACCTGTTCATTAAACTGCATATCCTTTAACATACTAACATATACAACACTGTACAAAATACCAATAGGACACATTATAGTTTGGAATAGATTGTGTTCAAACACAAATAAACTATAGTTTATACTGTAAACTATATGTTGAAATTACTCCTTTCGGTTCTTAGAAGGTCCAGCTAAGAGCATTCAAAGGGACCTGAAAGGGGTGAAGCCTGACGGCCTAGTACCTTAGCCACTATTTACCAGACCAACATTCAATAACTCAGGATCAATGGCGACATCCAAATGATATGAAACATCATACCCATTTTCACATCTCCAGCAGTGATACAAGAAAGTTGCTATAACTGAATGTAAACAGTCCAGCGTAAACCAACAGAACATTACAACTTTATAACCATTCTATTTACAGTGCATCCAGAAAGTATTCACAGCGCATCACATGTACATATGTATTCGCGGTCTTTGCTCAATTAGCTCAAAACCTTGTCGATGCACCTCTGGCAGCAATTACAGCCTCAAATCTTTTTGAATGTTACCACAAGCTTGGCAAATTTATCCTTGGGCATTTTGGCCCATTCCTCTTTGCAGCACCTCTTGAGCTCCATCAGACTGGATGAGAATCGTTGATGCACAGCAATTTTAAAGGGTCACTGTACTCACTGAAATAACTTTACATTTTCTGAAACTACGATTCCCCCCACCCTCCCTTAATCCCTGCCTTTTTGTAGTGTCTGCGACACACAAGTTCTGCACAGCTTCTCCCTGTACACTGCTCTGCTTACAGCTCCCTCCCCCTTTTTTCTTTTCTCTGCTGATTCTCTTAAATGTTGCAGAAAGTGTGCTGGCAGGCAGGCAAAGAGGTCAGGCATGGGTCAAATATTATAATTAATACTTCTGGAGTGGCAGGTCTTTCCCTGTAAATGCTATGTTTTCAAATGATGATTTCTCAGAATCTACAGCTCAGACTTAAAATCTGCAAAAAGTTTTGGATCAGTGGGATCTTGTTG
Source organism: Hymenochirus boettgeri (assembly GCA_019447015.1). Taxonomy (NCBI): domain Eukaryota; kingdom Metazoa; phylum Chordata; class Amphibia; order Anura; family Pipidae; genus Hymenochirus; species Hymenochirus boettgeri. Next base: position 206,534,294 of record CM033476.1, read on the forward strand.
TATCTTGGTAAGATCTCTTCAAAGATGTTCAATCGGATTCTGGATGCACTGTATGTATTGTGTTTTTTGAGGTAGCTTCCCAAATATATGGGTAAGCTCTATTGTATGCTTTGCTCCCTGAGTAAATTTATTCCCCGCCCCTTTAAGGCAGTGCAGCTTAAGTTTAAGCTCTGTAAGCTCCCATGATTCCCTGGAATAGGTCATACTAAAAGAGAGAAGCAGGTATGGTCTTGTTCCCCCAGGGATTGTACTTTACTCATTAGGTTAGGACTGATGCTGGGATAATGCCTTGAAGTGGTGCATCAGCTGACGCAATTTTGTACAAAGTATGTAACTTAATGTATCCATTTTAACTTTAGTGCGGGTAATTTCCCTTCATTGCTTGCATCTGAGTTTGATTATTATCTAGTAGTTTATAACTTTTGCATATATGTGTGTTTTAAAAAAGTTCCATTAAAAAGGGGTAATTTCTTTTTAATGGTTTCAGTATGTGTGTTAAGTGCAGTAGCCTTTCAGTACAAACAAGTATACAAAGAAGCAAAAGAACACATTGGAGTCCTTAGTTGTATGCATCCTTCATCTGTAAGTGATGTTGTATGTATGCTTACAGGGTATTGTGGTCACCAAGCAAGTTATTTTTACAGACCGTAAAAAGCCAGAAAAATGTCAATCTGCTTTTGCTTAATGTTCTACAGACGTAAAATGGGGAATTACACAGTTTGCTGATTTGAAAAAAAAAGCTTCAAAAAAGTTTGTCTATCAATGCGGATAAAGCAGTGTGCTGGTCGCAAGGCTACAAGCTGCTAAAAGCAAGGAGTGTTTTCAGCAATTTCTCGCAGGTTTACCAAGAGATAAGATCCAGGGTGAAAGTAAAACTAAAATGCTTCACAGCACCCCTTCAATAAAGTAAAGTAGGAAACTTACATTTTGATGAACGTCTTCCCAGGTTTTCATTGTCCACAGTGTCACATGTCCACTCCACTTTCTTGTCAGGCTTTCTCTTTCGCAGCTTTAATGTCAGAGAGCGGTGTTCCTGTGGAAGGGTAATCTCAAGTTAACTGCAAACAGTAGTCAATAAATAAAATAAATATCAACAGAGAAAAAATAATTTAAAGAATGTCCACCCCTAAAACTAAAATTTGCCCCACTGTGCAAAAAATCCTTACATTACATCTCTGCTCCTAATGTGCAGCAATGTAAGTACATTTCCACTGCTTTTATAACAAAATGAACATGGCGGTTGGGGGTGGGTTAGGGTGCCCTACACTGCAGAAAACTTTTTTTTTCTGGGTGATACTCACTCTTTAAAGAACAGTACAGATAGGGAGCAACATGTCAAACTAATCAATCTATAAAATATATACACTCATTCTGGTCCTCCTAGGTTCCTAATTTTGTTTTACAAACAGCCGTCATGCTGGAATTTATTTATTTCTTAAAATACATCACAAACCAATGTAGCAAAGTGGAAATGGAAGTAGTTGGAATAGTTGAAATAGTTGACACAGGTACACAGAAAGGATGTATATTAAATGTCATGCCCAGCAATGAAATAAAATTTTAGATATAGGTTTAACACCCCCTCCAATCCTAATTTTCATATTATTTGTTTTTAAGATGCCCCTAAATAGACCAGGTACCTTGCCTCTCTAAAATTTCATTTCATGACTTGTCCTAATGACAAAAATAGGATTATTTTAATCACCGTAAAATATCTTTCTCTGAAGCCATCAGGGGGACAGTCAAGCCAGGACGAATCAGTCGGTCGCGGTGAATATCGATGCGGCCGACAGTTTGCCGCCACTGATCGATATACAAAAACATCGGTCGGTTTGGCCCAAAAATCGCCTCATGTGTACCCTAACATCAGTGGTAGGGAAGATACTGGAAGCTTTGTTACAGGATCATATTCTGGACTGTTTCCAGAACTGATCTTATAGGTAATAGTTAGCATGGATTTATGAGAAATAGATCTTGTCAGATTAACTTGCTTGGTTTTTATGAAGAGATCTTCACGTATAGAGAATTGGTTTTTGGATCGCACACAGAGAATAGTGGTCAGTGGGGCTACATCTATATGGGCTTTTAAGTTGAATGTTTGGTTCTGCCTCAGGGTTCTGTTTTTTAATCTGTTTATAAATGACCTAGAAGTGGGTACTGAGAGCAAGATATTTGTGTTTGCTGATGACAAAACTATGCAGAGCTTTGGAAACTTTAAATGATGTGCAATTGCTGAATAGATAGATGTGGTAATGGCAAGTTTATTGATTAGCTTTAAAAATGGGCTGGAGAAGTATCTAAAACTTAAAAAAAAAAAAATTACTGGTATATATACACATAGTGCAGCTCTAGTTGATCCAGGGATACTTTCCGATTGACATATGGACACAGGAAACAACCCCCCCCCCCCTCCTACCTTTTCAGGTTTTTTTGCCTTCCTCTGGATTAACTGTTAGGTAGGGTTAATGAGTAGGGTGTAAAGGTTGGACTAGATGGACGTATCTATCAATTACTATGTTACTCACTGTGTATTTTAGGAAAAAATGTACCCCCTACTTTATATTACAGTACAAGAAAAAATATGGGATTTTATGACCTATATAAAAACAGATTTGGGCTTATAATAAAGAGATGCAAAGTTTTGCATGAGCTGTTAATTTGTCATAACCAATCAGATGTACCTTTTTTCTGGTCTACTACAGATAGAAAATATTAGTTAACATCTGATTGGTTGCTGCAGATTAAAGGATAGATTTACTCAAAAAGCGAACCTATCCTTTTTCTCATTAAAGAGCATGTCCACCCCCAAAACTATAACCCCCCCCCACTACTGGCCCCATTGTGTAGTGTAGTTTAATCCTTACCTCACATCCCAGCTCCATATGGTTCTCCTGTAGTCCCCCCCCAAATTCCCAAAAACTGCCCACCAGGAGGATAGCAGAGTCCATATAGGACTCTGCCTCCTATCTGGCCTCCGGGAGAAGTTTGGCATGCGTACTGCAGCCCTTCTCCCCCTCCCCCCCTCCCAATTAGGATTCCCTCCCCCTAGTGTAAAAATCTTTTTACATAACATTCCCCCTGTCCCCCAGCCCCAACAGCTATATTTGTATTATCAGAAAATGCCCAAAACGTTACTTCCCTCTTTCCTCCGCCGCACTGCATTCCCGGCAGCCTTAAATTTAAGAAAAAGAATTTTGCACCTCTTACTGAATAATTTTATAAGCTTCAGATTTCCAAGTTAAAATCATGCTAACCTATTTCAGTGTTCTCCCTAGGGTCTTTTAGCCGGGCGGCCCACCCGGCTACTTTTTCATGCCACCCGGCTGGAAAAAATTCCTTGAGAGAACACTTGTGATATAAAAGAATTTAGATGTAGGTTTAATTGGTGTGCCAATAGGTCAGTAAAAACTCCCGCCAATACTGCCCAGTCCAGACCCGTTTTTTACACTTGTAAGATTATTTTAGCACATGTTTTCTAGCTTTTCCAAGATCCCCAAGGCCACAAAAGGGTGGCACATGTGCTTGTGCTGCCATGTTACATGGGTTACCTTCAAAAGGGAACTACAACTCCCTGCAGATGTTGACAAACTACTACTCCCTGCATTCTACAACCACAGAATGCTGGGAGTCATAGTTTTCAAACATCTAGTGGGACGAAAGTTAGACATCCCTGACCTATATAATGAGCATGATGCAGTGCACATTTTTCCCCACCACCAAATTTCCCCATCCCACCCCACCCGGCTACTTTTTCATGCCACCCGGCTGGAAAAAAATTCTGGGGAGAACACTGTATTTGTGTACCAAAGGATAACGTGACTAAGTGCATTTAAGTTTGAAAAAAAAAAAAATTGTGATTACTTACACGACGAATACTCATTCCGAACTGAAAATTTCCCTCAGTTGTGGTTGGCTGCCAGTACTGTAATCTACTGAAGCCAGCCACAATTGATAGGGAGTGAGGCTGTTCCAGAACTATTTTTCCTATAGTTAATATAGGGAGACCTGTTGGGACTGTGTTTTTCAGAGAAGTAACAGTAACGGAAACCCAAGAAACATTGAAAGATATTCAATCCGAGGTTCACCATCCACTATCTCCAAAGTAGCCACTTCCTGTACAAGCTTATTACATGCTTGAGCATGCACAGAGAAGGCAGCTCAGTCCACAATCAATCATTGGCTGTGACATCACCCACCATGGCTATGATTGGCTGCTACACCAGGAACCAGAGGACAGGATTGCATATTTATCTTAAAGGACAACTAAAGCCTCAGAACAACATTGAATTAGAAGGCAGATCTCCTTGTTATAAAAGCAGAAATCAGTGTCTCACCTCTCATTTTAATATGGTTGTTGAGAAATGTAACTTTCTAACATGGTTTATTATTTCCCAGTGCTCCGGTATCACACAGTGTGGTCACTGACCATTATGTTCTTTACACATGCTCAGTCCTAAGATACTGCAGGAACTTGTTACAGTTGGTCACACCCACTTGTAGCCTCTAGCCAATCCTTTTACAGGACAGAATAGGCAAGGGAGCATGTGACTGAAATCAGGGGTGTGGCCAGTCCCTGTACATACAGTCATTTCATCCAGTTCTCCAAGTGGTAACATTTACTGTATTGCTATTTTCCAGTTTATAGGTGTTTTGTGGGAAGATGTGGCTTTTTAAAGAGGACACCCTATTCGTCTTATTCAATGGCAATAGAGTGGGATGATCCACCCTGGCATCATGGCTAAAACTGGGGATTGAACAGGCATACCTCAGCAAGACCATTTACTTGAGAAGGTCACAGCACACTCTACAAGATCATTAGCAGCATCTTGGGCATTATAAAATTGATGTCTTTTTGTCAGATCAAGCCTCTTTTGGCTGAATCCCATTCATCATCACTGCCCGGGACCAAGGACAAAAAAAAAATTGTCATTACTCACCGCAATTTTCTTTTCCTTGTCCGTAGCACGGCAGTGCATGTTCCCTACCCTTTCTCCACTTAAGCTAACTTTAAAACCTATTACTCGACAGTCATTCAATGAAAAAATTGAGAAGGAGGAAAACTTTTATTTTTGGGGGGAAAAGCCTGTCAGCATGACATCCTGGGGGACTGACCCCTTCATCATCACTCCCTTGCTACGGACAAGGAAAAGAACAACTAATCATTTGGCCTAATGAAAATAGCCTAATCAGCAACTATTTATCTGCATGCCGATATCGTATTACTTTTTTTAGCTAAAATTGCATATAGGTAAATCACACCTATACCTCAAAACCACAGTAGTTTGAAAACTGAGAAATGTAGGACTAATCTAAAACCCTGCCCGATGTTTTGTTACCCCTCTTTCTACTTCCTTGTTCTTCCAGTTAGAAGTGGTCATGGATGGTGGTCGAGTATAAACCGCCCCGAGTATAAACCAAGGTACCTATTTTTACCTGAAAAAAGTAGTAAAAGGGATTGACTTGAGTATAAACAAAGGGTTGAAATTATGACCCCTACTGCCTTCTTATTCTGTATTGTTTTGAGAATTTGAGAATTCCCATTCAGTAGTCCCATACAGTAATAGCCAAATCCAGTATGGCAATTACTGTATGGGACTACTGTATGGGAATTCTGCTGTTCATTTAAAGGGCAACTAAAGCCTCAAAAACAATACAGAATCAGAAGAAGAATGGTATATATTGTTACCTTCTGATTCTGTATTGTTTTTGAGGCTTTAGTTGTCCTTTAAATGGACAGCAGAATTCCCATACAGTAGTCCCATACATTAATAGCCATACTGTATTTGGCTATTACTGTATGAGAATTCTGTTGTCCATTTAATAGACAACTAAAGCCACTCCATATGTTTGAAAACTACAACTCCCACCATGCTTTAGTAGCTGGGAGTTGTAGTTTCCAAACATCTGCAAACTCACCCTCCCCCACAGTCCAGTGGACTTACTGGTAAGTGTGCATCCTTCTGTAGTGGGCATCTTTCTGCAAGCAGCAACCAATCTTCATTGAAGTGATTCAGTCAATTTCTCAGTGACTGAAGTGATCCGTCCAGACTTTGAAATCGTTAGCGATCCGTCCACCGCTCGCTCGTTTCCTCTACTGGCGTGCCGGCTGACGGCACTACTCTTCGCCAGTGATGTCGGCCGGCGCACCAGAACAGGCAAGGAGGAAGCGAGCAAGCAGCGTCCTGATTCAAAGTAAGTGGCTGAAAGTGTCTGACTCGAGTATAAACGAGGTCGGATTTTCAGGCTGATTTTTCAGCCTGAAAATTTCTGTTTATACTCGAGTATATACAGTATACGCTAGCTGCATTCTATGAGCATATGCAAACTTGTAAAATAGCTTGGAGAGGAGGCTGAAACAATTTGAGAGGCAGAGGGGAGGAGTATAAGAACATTTCACTGCATAACAGTAAAAGGATTGTGCGTGTTTAATCATCCCTTTTGTTGGATTCAGATGCAAGATTGGCAACGGTTGCCTGCAGGCAAAAAAATTACATACAATAATTTGGGCTGAGCAAAATACAGATGTTGGACAGTCGGTCCTATATATTTGCTCATGCGCACCTACCCTTACTGTCTTCTCAGTTTTACATGAAAACCACAAAAAAAAATTACAAAACCCCAAGCCTGCATTAAACGAGTCACAGGAACCATTTAAAGGGTAACTTTGGTGTCCAATTCTGCCAAACTAGAAAGGATTATATATAAAGCCTTACATCGAAACTTCAAAATAAAACCTAAATCATATCTCTAGATAAAATCTGTGGGAAGTTATTGCTGGAAAGGTTCAGTAATATTTTGTGCTTGAACACTTCCAGTTTTTGGCCATCTGACTAGCTTGTAGTCATATGACCAGCATCTGCCTGCATTAATAGGCTCCCCTTCTAACCTGACATTTTTTTCCACCCACGTACCTGCTTTCTCTAACATTAAGTCTTAAAGGAGAACTAAACTTCAGTTTTTCAGATCCTAATGTGAAAGTTTTTCTCCCCAGAACACCTACACGTTGAAAGATTTTTCTCTAGTTATTTGCATTTAGTAGATACAAGTAATAGATTCTGTAACAAAGGAGGCTTCCATCTTGTTGCCAGTACAACTCATAGCCCATGTTGGCTTCAAAGAGCCACGCCCCCTGACCCCAGGATTCACTATCTATGTGCAGAGTTTCTAGCATCTCTTTCTAGTGAAAGATAAAGTTTCTAAATGTACCTGTGATCACAGTTAGAGTTGCTGGTGGCGCACCATGTAAATGCTGTGTGTTTCTAGAAAAATATGAAGTTTCTACATATGTACAAACTTTATATATAGCAGCTCTGTTATTTATTTACCAACCAACATGAATTGCTGACAGTCTTCCAGTAGCAATACAAAATAGTGTACTGATTTTACTTGCATTTACTTCTATCGATTGAGAGTTCACCTGTGGCGTGTTCTGCTAAAGTGCTGGGTTAGGAAAAAAATCAGACTATTGGGACACAGGTTCGATTCCCCATGTTCCATTTTTTTGTTTCTATTATGTGTCTAGCAAAAGATAAAGACTTTTCATGTACAGGTTTATTATTTGTAATCCCTTGTGGCCTAGTGGTAGAAAGCTTTCTTTTTAGAAAGACAGTATAGAAGGTTGCTGGTTCGATTCCCCATACTGAATGCTCAAATGTTAAATGTTCTGTTTCTTTCATCCGTGCTAGCAAAGACATACACTGCAAAGATTACTTTTCTTTTTTGTAAGTAAAGCATAGGAATTTATCATTGTTAGGGACAGGAGCATTTCTAATGTGTTTACACAAAAACTGCACTGATATTGGTGTTCTGTGTCAGAGGGAGGGATCTCTGAGCTGTAACATGATTGGCTGTCAGCTTCCAGGAACCAAGAATGCAGTTTCCTGTGAAGTGTCCGGCAGACACTTAGCTGGGTGTTCCCAGATAAGGTGAATTATGGTAGCTGACCCTTAGTACACACAGGTTATTTTCATAAATCACCCAGCATCCACAGCAAAGGGAGACATGAGACACAGCTTGTTGTTCATTTGTGAATGTGCTCTCTCTATTGGGACAATGTTTTCTTGGGACTTTAGTTCTCCTTTAACTGAGCATGCTTCTCCCCCGGGGCAGAGTAGAGGTCAGGTGATGTCACTAAATATAATTTTTCACAGGCTGAATCCAAAGATGTGACTGCAGTTCATTATAAAGGAAATACTGCAGGCTTTCGTTTAATGGGAAAGTTCAGTGCAAATATATATGCTTTTTAGAAAAAAAGAGCAGCAATTTTTCATCCCAATGACCTTAATCTGCCAATTCAGCATTTTGTCTGTGAATAAATAACTGCAACCGAAATACTGACTACCTGTTTGCAGGACCCCTGGTAGAGACCATTATGGTCTTGCCCCTGACCCACCTCCTGGGTTGATTCAGTTGAGAATCTTTGACCCATCCAACAGCCAATCAGTAGAAATTACTATTCGGAACATTCCAAGGATGTGGTGCATCCTGGGAAGAAGGACCGTTAGAACCTGAAATGACAGCTTACTAATTTCAACAACAGGGAACACCTGTTACATACAACAGTATGTAACAGGTGGGAAAGAATATGAAGAATAACGAAGTATGCATTACACAAACTAACAATTTAACAAATATTGATCATTTCCACTGAACTGTCCCTTTAACCCTCATTTGTTTGGAGACCACAGTTGCCCTTTAAAGTAAACTCGCACTTTTGCTGGTGATTTAGCGCATGGAAAATGTACATTGATCTTAGTCCTGTTAGAATAACATTAACATTAATATTTTTAATACAAACTCCTTGTGCTACTGTCCACAACTGGCTGAATTAACTTTGGGGTTTTGCCTGTGTATAACAAAACATGATTTACCTCATAGATATAGCAGAAATAGATATTTCCATTTCTGTATTGTATTGCAGGTTACAACCCCAATGGCTATGAACACATTGGTTGGGCCATTAGGAACAAGTAACTTTGCATGTCTCAGCCTACTAGTGTGGGAATTATTCCATTGTGTGGGCAATGCTATTTAATAGTTGGAGACCGTTATAGATACAATTAATTAATGACACCAATGCAAACAACCGATATATCACTGACCGGCTGCGTCTCGCTCTCGGTTGTCACTGTGCTCGAAGTGGCTCCTCCAACTGCCGTCGGCCCGGAGGATTCTGCCATAGCAAAGTCACCGCGGTGCCGAATAAAATGCGTAGAAACCTGCTGGGCGGAACGCAAATTTCTTCAGTATAGATAGTCGGGCACTTCCTTCCGAGGACACTGACTTCCGGTAATACTGGGACAGAATGGCGATGCACCTTCCTTTATAATACTTTATTTACTAACGGAAAAGGTCATGCACGACTTCAGGTGCAAATTCAACCTTATTGCAACTGATAACGTAGTTGTTATTTCCGCCCAAAACAAACATGGGAAAAGAAAAACGAAGCGAACGTCACATGCAACCAATAAGGAAATGTCAATGTAGCTAATTCCGTTTCGAACACAACCAATCAAACACGCAGACTATGGCAAGCTCTCCCACCCACATCATATCTTCCATTCAAATACGTGCTTTCGCTTGCCGCCATTAAGAACTGTTTATAGCCAACACATTCGGCCAATCAACTTGCGCAGTGAAGTACATGCTTGCGGCTGAAACATGGAACCGAGGCTCGCTGAGTTGTGCTGTTATCCAATGGTAGTCTGCCACATTTGGAAGGGCGTTTAAACTAGAGCTACTATGGTAACAGCGTCTAGAAAGCCATTTCCGGCGGAAAAGGTAAAGGGTATGTGGAGGAAGGTGGGAGGAAGAGAGAATTTTGAGAAGTAAATTGATTAGCACGTGACATCGTGGACTGGTATGCGCTATTATGACGTGGATTACTTACTTGTGGCGTCATAGCTTTGACGTTTTATACGCTTCTTTTTTGTGTATATAAATCTATGTACATATGTATATATATTTACGTCTGCAACATTTAAATAAGGTGGAGTGATATCATCTGCCTTCTCTGTTGTCATTATCCACAGGATTGGAATAGCGTTTAATTATTGGTTATTATTATTATGATGTAGTTTTATACTGAAACTAGATAACCACATACAGCACCTGATAAATAAGACCAAATTAACCACCTTCGTTCTCTGCATCACTAATCTTTATTGATATGTTACCCGTATGCTCATTGCTTTACAAGCTTGTTTTAATATCACTCCTTTCTTCTTCCTACACAGGCACTTCAATGCAAAGTTAAAATGAGGTCCCATAGCTTGCTGGAGATGTGGAGAAAAAGAGCATGTGAGAAGACCACTTTTTATGGTGTGTTATAACAATAAGATATTTTTTTAATATATGGAAATTAAAGTGCTAGTGTATTTAGAGTACATATTTCTGTACGTGTCTCTATGAGGTTAACAAAAGACTCCACCTCTTAGGGCTGGCTCATTTCTCCTTTTTGTAACCTAATACCAGTTCAGCTGACTTCCTGAGAAGTACAGCAGGAAGACAGAGGCAGTCAGCAGTTTTTTCAAGGATTCCCTAAATTCAGAGCCAGTGTTTAAAAGGTAAGGAACATATTATGTCTAAGTCAGCTTTAGAAGGACTTTTATGAGAAACTTACTCTTAGTCTGTGTAAGTTTTTGCTGAGGTACTAGAAGAATAGAAGTCTCTAGGTGAGCAACAAGTTACTTGATTTCTGTTTTCCTAATTACAGTATTCCTTCTTCTTGTTGTGCCAGCCAACTTATTAATGTATTAGCCTGTCTGATGAAAATCATCAGTGTATTTACTTCTATATCAGTAATGTAAGAAAGGTAATTATCATGGTATAATTTTTGCTTCAGATCATGTTTTTTTTACCTGAGCGTGTTAAAGTCATAGATAAAATGTCTCCCGAATAAATAATATAGTAATTGTTGCAACAGCTATGTATGTCTTTTAACAATACACTTAAGTAAATATGGCCTCCTGTTTTTTTTTTGTGAATATGGCCTCCTGTTTTTTTTTGCTTTCTCTCTACACTGCCTCACTTACACTTTTACGTCTTAAATTATAGTGTTTGTGTCTTTCTCTAATCTTCTTTTCAGTCCACAAGCTGTTTAAATGTAAGCTGGTGTTAATACTAATCTTATGTATTTGCTATTTACAGAGTCTAATCTTACAATAAGAGCCAAAGTGTCTGCAATGCGTAAAGTAGAGGGAAGGTTAATTTTAGTTTTGTTTATGTTGAAAGAGACAGGATTTTGGTACATAGTGGGGAAGCGAGCTATTTTGTTCAAAATCTTAACTACATTATTTTTTCTTTAGAACGTCTAAATCAAACAAACTGAGAAATTAATTTATACTTTTATTATACTTTTCCAATAGGATTTATTTTTTAAATAATATATGCAACTTTGTGTGCTCATTTTAGCAGGACCAAAAAAATATTTGTTTGACATTTAGCTTTAAACATGTTGCATATTCCATAAAGCCTTAAAAAATCTGAAAACTTTAAATGGCGTGTCCACCCTTAAAACAAAAAAAAAACGATGACTTGTTAGTTATCTGCCCCCAACCCAACTGATATTTTTTCCAGTATATAACATGCATTTGTAACCAAATATATATACTAGCAAAAGTGTGCCCGTTGGTGCACAGTGGGAAATATGTGGGTGTATGTTTAGCTATATGTGAAAACAGATGATATAAAATCTTTATACACACTACTATACAATTTAGGGATTTGTACAAAAAAAAATAAAGGCAAGATGTTAAAAATAAATCTTATGAAATCTTGGTTCTATTACTCACATCCCCTAAATGAATATTTTGATCTACTGTATTCATTGTAACATTGTATAGTGTTATAGTTCAGTAGAAACACCACATTGAAATACAACTGTTGTGCAGAGCTTGAATCAACCTTCCCTCTTACATTTCCAACCAATAATAGATCAATAGCAGATCTATTGGATCATTCTATTATTAAAGTTATTAGTCTGTCTTTCAATACTCGCCCTCTCCATTAACTCACAGCTGTCACCAGGGATGCAGTTACAGAGGGATCACTATTGGTAAATGTGATAAAGAGTGATAACTATTGGTAAATATGAGCTCCTATAAAGAACCCAGACTATCCTATCATGTTTCAATCTTATTACATTTTATCAGTTCACAGATTCACAGGCATCTCCCTGATTTTAATGGCCGATCCCTGACTCCCTGAAATAATATACAATCATCCCTGAAATGTGTTGTTTTGAATTAGAATGAGGGAGCACAATGATATCAGTGTCTTTTAGCAATTAACAAATGACAAAAACCCTTAATAGTGACATGACTTGTATGTCTGACGAGTTTTCACAAGTGTGTGTCTGTTGAGATGCATGTGTTTGTATGCAAAAGTGTCTTTAGGGGTTGGGTATCCTCCCTGAAATGAGTTTTGGCAGGGTGGGATTTCTGGGTTCATGGCTCCTAGGGGTCTATTGCTTAAATAATGTAATAAACCATTAACAAACTCACATTGTCTCAGAGAAGTGGGCATGGAGATGTTTTCCTTTCAGTCCCCCTATCATATAGAGCAGGGATAAGCAACCAGTAGATCTCCAGATGTTTGAAAACTACAACTCCCAGCATTCCTCTACAAGCACCCTGTAGTTAGGGAATTCAAACTACAACTCCCAGCATTCCTCTACAAGCACCTTGTAGTTAGGGAAATCAAACTACAACTCCCAGCATTCCTCTACAAGCACTCTATAGTTAGGGAATTCTGGGAGTTGTAGTTTCCAAACATCTGGAGATTTACTGGTTGCCTATCCCTGATATATAGATATCTCTTAAGCTAGGTACACACCTAGCGATTTTTCCTCCTGACTGACTATTCGATACTTTCGGCCAGGAGGAAGGACTGTCGGTCGCGGAAAAAACAGCTGCGTCCGACAGTAACCACGACCAATCGTGCGGTCCATAGAGGACCGCAAGATCGGACGAGGTTTTCCATCATGTCCGATTGTCCTTTCGTCCAATTCAGACGAACGTTCGGTCGGACATGGATGTATTCGGATGCGATAATTTTGGTCCGATCGACCGATACACTGAACAATCGGTCGATCGGACCGAAATATCTCATCGTGTGTACCCAGCTTTACTGTCCAGCAAACAGCAGCTCTCCTTTGTTTCTGTTGAGAGGGGTGGGGTGAGGTGAGTGACTGTCACGTGTTTTACAAAGGAAGTGACATATAAGTCTTGCAACTTCCTACTAACACTCAGAAAATGTTTTGATTCGCTAACACTGCTGTCAATCTAATATTAAGCACACCATTGGATACAACACTAAAAGGGAAGTGAGAAATATGTTTCCCTGGTCCTTCCACGTCAGTGGAAGTGCATGGGTTAAACGCCTTTATACCCCATGTGACAGGCCGGTTCTCCAATAAAAATGTTAGCTCCGCCCTCCTACCTTTGTGTCTTTTTCTCCTGTATGGACGGACCGGATAGTAGTGCTCCCCAAAGCCAAAAATAACCACTGGGTTCCCTCTCCTCAGTGTAGACTGCTCGATAATGCTTGCATGTAGAGCAGTGGGGATTAGCGGACCCCTAAACCTCTCGCGCGTGCAGTCTCTGTAACCCGCGAGAGGCACTTCCGGCGCACACGGATGACGTCACAAGGCGGGAGATTTCAAAAAAGCCGGCATTCAACATAGCAGGCGAGTCTCAGCATCGGAACACTTGTGTATCCCTGCAGCTCTCCAGTGCATGTGCACCAGCTCTGCTCCTGTCCACTGCACGCATCCGCTGTTTCAGACCCATATTCTGCCAGTATGTTGTAAGTCAACAGTAAAAGGGGCAGTGTATAACTAAAGCTATTATGTGATAAGCTTATATCTTGTGTTGTCTCTTGCAGTGCATCCTCTAGCCCTGACAAAAGACACAGGTCTGCATCCAAGGGGTGAGCAAATACTACTGAGAGTGGTCTCCCTTAGCATACAAACTATTTGTAGTTTCTATACTAACTGTCTTCTTCCTTACAAAATTGTATTTTTCAGCTCTCCAGATCCAGGAGAAAGATCAAGCAAAGTAAAAGGGAAAGAATGTGCTCTATGCCCTAAGATTGCTCAACAAGTAAGTAAAATGTGTACAGACTGCATGAACCCTTCCTATCACAGGAACAAATCCAACAGACCATGCTGAACGTATTCCAATCCTCCATGGATACACTGGTTAACAAAGTAACTTCAGCTACTTTTAACAAAGTGGCAGAAATGCTAAAAGAGCAAGGTATTCTACCAACAGAACTACCAATACCAGAACCAATATCACCAGACGTCGAATCAGAGGGAGAACTGATATCAGAAGAGGGGGAGACAGACGAAACAACTTATGATAATATATCCCCAGTTACACTAGAATATCTAATCACAAAGATGAGATCCACGTTTCAGATATCTGATCCTTCGGATAAAAACAAAGGAGATCTAATGTTTTCGAACAAAACTACGTCAAACACGCTGTTTCACGTCCACGAACAAATGACGCAGATAATTAAGACGGAATGGGAAAATCCAGATAGGAGATTTAATATATCTCAGAACATGACAAGGAATTACCCATTCAATAAACAAGACTCCAAAGCCTGGGATGAACCTCCAAAGATAGATACCCCCATAGCCAAGATTGCAAAGAAAATTGCACTGGCTACAGACGACTGGGTGTCCTTAAAGGACCCTATGGAAAGAAAAGAAGAGGCAGCACTAAAAAGAACTTATGTAGCGGCAGGGGCAGCCATTCGTCCTGCTATTGGCATAACGAGTATAGCAAGGGCCAATAGAATCTGGATTAAAGACTTAGAAGATGCGATTACAGAAGGAGTACCCAGAAGTGAACTAATTAAACTAACACAGGACATAAAACTAGCGAACAATTTTATAGCTGAAGCATCCATGGACTCACTAAAACTGTCAGCGAAATCCATGGCTCAATCAACAGTGGCAAGACGTGCGTTATGGTTAAGACAATGGAGGGTGGACAACCAATCAAAACAGGGCTTAACCAACCTTCCTTTCAAAGGCAACCTCTTATTTGGACCCGATTTGGATGAAGTCATTGAAAAAAATTCAGTAAAAAAGTCTCTTCCAACATACAGAAAATTCAGAAGAGAATTTCCATCAACCTCTACAACAGGATACTCGTTACAACAAGCAAAACAATACCGCCCGGGCAGACCGCTCTTTCAAAAACAAAACTGGAATCAAGATCGTTCCTTTCGTGACACAAAAAAAAACTTCAAGAGGAAGAGGCAAGAAAACCTTATGACTACCAGTACAAACTGGGGGGAAGACTAACCAACTTTGTAGCAAATTGGCAAGAATCAGGAGCCGACATCTGGGTGACACAAACGATATCCCGAGGTTACCTGATAGAATTCTCCCAATTACCACCAAGGAAAAGGTTCATAACGTCACAAAAACCAAAAAATATCCAAGCCATGATAGAGTTAGACCGGATCCTACGGGAACTACTGGATGGGTCAGTTATAGAACAAGTTCCAAGTCAGCAACAAAAACAAGGTATTTATTCCACCCTTTTCCTCAAGAAAAAGAAGAGCGGAACATTCAGAGCGATACTAGATCTCAGATTTGTAAACCAGTTCATAAAACTATCCAAATTCAAAATGGAAACACTCAAAACTATAACCAACCAAATACAGAGAGGAGACTGGATGATCAAGATCGATTTACAGAATGCTTATCACCACATACCAATACATCCAAATCACAGGAAATACTTAAGGTTTCACATTCTAAACCATCACTTTCAGTACAAATGTCTACCATTTGGTCTGTCATCCTCGCCACGCACTTTCACGAAGATTCTATCACCAATGATAGCATTTCTGAGAATTCAGAAGATAGAAATCTTTGCATACTTGGACGATATCCTGATAAAAACGCAAGACAAAACCAACTTGATGACAACTTCAACCTATGTTCAAGAAACACTAACCCAACATGGCTGGCTAATAAACTTAGAGAAATCAAGTCTGACTCCATCACAAACAATACAATTTTTGGGGACAACAATAGAGACAAACAGCCTTCAACTCCGACTCCCTACCGAATGCAGATCAGATGTGATCATGGAAGTGAAAAAATTAATATCTCAACCATACTCAACTACAGAGATATGTCAAAGAGTCCTGGGGAAGTTGGTGGCGACTTCAGAATCAGTACAGTGGGCAATGTTCCATGTCAGGCCACTAAAACTCAACCTCCTCCATCAATGGAAAAACCAGTGTTCCACAAACCAAATCGTATTACTCCCACCAACAGTGAGAAACAAAATGAAATGGTGGACATACACAAAGAACTTCAGACCAATAAGCATCTACTTCCATACCTGGATCACAATTACAGCAGATGCAAGTCCCCTAGGGTGGGGAGCATGCTGCAAAGGTCAACAAGCTCAAGGAGTATGGGATCGATTCTGGAAAACCCAGAACCAAAATGCCAGAGAAATGAGAGCAGTTTTTCAGGGTCTGAAAGCATTTCACTTTTTGATCAAGAATGCACCAGTACAAATCCAATCAGACAATATGGCGGTAGTTTACTACCTGAACAAACGGGGGAACCAAGAGCAGGAGCCTATGGTCTCAGACAGAGGAAATATTCAACTGGGCAGAAAACAAGATAAAACAACTAAGGGCGATCCACATTCCAGGGAAAGAAAACATACAAGCGGACAGACTGAGCAGATACATGTTTAGTCCAATAGAATGGAGCCTGGAACAGTCAATATTCAATCAACTAACTTGCAGATGGGGCAAACCCCTAATAGATCTAATGGCAACGAGAGAAAATACAAAATTACCAAAATTCTGTACCAGATACCCAGACAACAAAGTGCTAGCCACGAATGCCTTTTCCATAAAATGGAGTCCTCATCTAATGTATGTTTTTCCTCCTATATCACTGATCCCCAGAACCCTCAGGAAAATAGAGGAAGACAAAGCCCAGGTGATTATCATCCTCCCATTCTGGCCAAGGAGACCCTGGTTCCCCTGGGTACAGAGGCTGGCCCAAGTACCACCTATACCCTTACCAATGATTCCCAACTTAATAACCCAGGGAAATCTGATTCACTCCAACCTGAAACAACTGAAACTGATGGCCTGGCTACTGAACTCAAACCCATGAGGGAAGCAGGACTATCGGATAAGGTAATACATACCTTAATGTCTTCCAGGAAGAAAACAACCTCAGACACATATTACAGGTCTTGGGGAAAGTTCTCAAACTGGTGTAGAGAAAAAGGAAGGCAAACCGAAGATATAAAGGTGGACACAATCCTAGAGTTCTTACAAGTTGGTCTAGAAAAACAACTCAGTATTTCCACACTGAAGAGACAGATAACTGCCATATCTGCAGTTACTAACAAAAAATGGGCAACAGAACCAATGGTCGTCAGGTTCTTTAGAGGAGTGAGAAAGCTAAAACCTCAATATAAATCTCCAGTTCCCCCGTGGGACCTAACAAGAGTATTAGAAATGCTTCAACAGGAGCCATTTGAACCATTAGATCAAACGGATATCAAAGAACTGACACTCAAAACCATTTTTCTAATAGTAATAACATCAGGACGAAGAATATCTGAAATCAGAGCTTTAAAGTGTGTGCCACTATACCTAACTTTCCAAGGAAACAACTTGATATTAAAACCGGATGCAAGATTCATCCCAAAAGTAGCTACAAGTTTCCATATAAATCAGGAGATAGTCTTACCATCACTAATGGACGCAACAGATCAAAATGAACTAGACATAGGTAGAACGCTAAAACAATACCTACTCAAAACACAAGACTTCAGGAAAACCGAATACCTGTTCATTAATTTTACAGGACCTAAAAAAGGGCAACAACCAGCAACTCAAACCATATCTTCATGGATTATAAATACAATCAAGCAAGCATACACAATGGCAGAAGGCAACATGCCAAACAGAGTAACAGCGCATTCCACCAGAGCGATAGCGGCGTCATGGGCATTTCAGGCAAAAGTTAGTCCTTTGGAAATCTGCAGAGCAGCAACATGGACTTCAATGTCTACATTTATTAAACATTACAAATTAGATGTAATTGACAAACAAAAAGCTGAGTTTGCTTCTAAAATTTTGGAAGCAGCAAAACCTGTTAAATAAATACTCATAACTAAAAACCTAACAGTGTCCCTCCCTTCAATCATATATTACGTGGTAAATCCCATGCACTTCCACTGACGTGGAAGGACCAGGGAAAACAGAAAATCAAAACTACACTTACCGTGATTTTCTTTTCCTGGTCCTGAGACGTCAGTGGAAGTAGCTCCCTCCCCTCTTACTATTCCTCCAACAGATACAGTCGATAAAGACACAAAGGTAGGAGGGCGGAGCTAACATTTTTATTGGAGAACCGGCCTGTCACATGGGGTATAAAGGCGTTTAACCCATGCACTTCCACTGACGTCTCAGGACCAGGAAAAGAAAATCACGGTAAGTGTAGTTTTGATTTTCTGTTTCCTTTTGTAAGCTTCCATTGCCTCCCTGTAAAACTTCCTGGGGTGTGGCTAAACAGTCCATTTTGAAGATACCATTACAAAACAGGAGTGTGGAGTATGCAAGTACTTATTTATTTATCTTTTGCCTTAAAGGGCATCTATAGTGGGAAAATTAACTTTTTTTTTCTTTCCATGTGTTCTATAATTCCCCACAACCCCTAGAGTGTCTTCACTTTTTTAAGATTCCCTCTCTGTCCTGAGATACACCAGTTAGAAGAATACGTGATTGCATTCCTCTACTCCTACTTGTACTGTCAATCAAATCCCTGTGACATGATCCCCCCTCCCTGCTCTGTAATTAACATAAAGATAACAGCATTAGCAGGGGGAGAGAGGTAGCTTTGATGGTAGATATAAGACTGCACTTGACCCCCCTTCTTAATAGCTTTCACTGATTGATGATGGGTCACAAAGTGAGAGATCGTAAACTGTACTGTTCTCCTTCTTCTTCCATGTCTCCAGGACAGCTTGCTTTCTATTGGCCACTGTGCGTGGGTGTGTTTTTCAGGATGTTGAACTTTTAACTCCTACTGCACATGATAAGCTTGTCGGTTATCTGGAGTTGAGACATGGAGGAGGTAACAGAGGGGGGAGGGAAGGGGGGAGTGCTACACAGAGATCTGACACCATGGTTAAACAGAGTCACTGATAGAGATAGGATTAAGGCAGCACAGAGTACATGAAAATAACTTGCAAAGCGGCAATGTGTTTTTTTCACTATAGATGCCCTTTAAAGGGCAAGACCAGCCCTAAAATTAAAACTTACATACAGGTAAATCACCCCCCTAAACGGTAATAGTTTGAAATATATAAGTCTAACCTGAAATCCTGCACAATGTCCTGTTTCCCGTTTCTGCTTCCAGGTTCTTCCAGTTAGCAACTGTCAGTTATGGATTTGACAGATTAAGCATGACGTCACTTCCACTACTTCCTTAGCAGCCTGCTCTGATGGGTGTTTAAGGTGCGTGCAAATGGGTTTACATTTGCCGTTGAGAAACACCATGCGTCTGGTGTTTTTAATTAGCCCCTGTTCCTAACATCATTTTGGTATCATTTTTGGTTTGATCAATGTATGCTTTGCCACTGGGTAATGTAGCCCTACCCTGTCTATTTATATCAATTACTGTTTATTATTAGTGGTAGGTTTCTATGCATGTACTCATTGGGTTAATATTTGAAGTGATTATATGAGTGTGAATGTGTGTGGCTGTAACAGTATACCGGTATACTACGCTGTTATGATAATGTGCTTATATATACTTGATACCAACTTACAATATTGTTGATGATTTTGATGTTTGGGGTTTAACAGGGTGTGTTTTTAACTATTTTTGTGCACTTTAATATATATCCCATAATCTGCACTAATAAAGGATATTTTACCGATATAATAGCAAAGTTGGGTGTGCCCTCTTTTCCACGGCCTGTTTTTCTTGTTGAGAATATATTACTTTAGTGGTTGGTGCACCCCATGTGATTATACTCTGCTAATTATAAGGTGATTAGTGCCTTGGTCGCTCTGTTTCTATTACAATGGATTTGACAGTTGACATCTCAGCCAATGACTGAATGTTAATCCCCTATCTGCCTCTTCTGAGCATGCCCAGGCTCAGTACCTGCTCAGTACAGGTTTCTAAATTGCTCAGTTTCCATGAGGCACCCAGAAGCATAGCAGGCATACAGTAATGAATTCATAGGACAACCGTTCTTTTTAAAAGATGTTCTTACGAGGGTGGAGTTGTCCTTTAATTACATTTCTATATACTTTAATGTCATTACTACATAATTTGTTAAAGGAGAACTAAACCCAAAATACAAAGGCAGCTCCACAGACTCTATAACTGTCACTTAGTAAAACCATTTGTCTCTCATCTCTGAATTCGGCCTCTTAGTGTAGAAATCATTTATAGAACATTTCTGAGTACTGGCAATCTATGATGTCACGGGCGGCTTCTAGTGTTGCCTCTTCCTGGTGGTCCTGGACACAAAACTCCTACTGCACATGTGAACTAGCTACCTTGTGTTTGTTTCCCACTCCCCTTATGCTAAGCTGCATGTTAGAGTTGAACTCATAGTCTCCACCTGCCAGTGTCTCCCAGCCAATCATCAGAGATAGCAGTGAATATTATTAGCAGATTTTCCTGCTCAAACAGACTGGGAGAAGGTGTAAACCCTTTTCATATTTATTTAGGAAGCAACTTGTAAACCATTTATATTTGGGAGCATTTATGCAAGACTGTGTTTTTATGTATTTGTTTCTGCACTCTACCATTAGTGTGTGTATTGCTGCAATGTACATTTAGTGCACAGCCACACTGCAACGCACCTGAATCGCACACACAATCACACACGATCAGTATGCGTTTGTACTTGCGATTTGTCCGTTTTCATCATAAAAATGCGCGAATCGCAACATACTCGAAATCGCAAGATTTTAGTGCATTGCATTTTTAATACAATTGGAAAATCGCAATCTCCTGAAAAACGGGCTTGTGTGGCCTAGCCCTTAGAAGTGTAATGTAAGCTGCATTGATTTCAGTTTAGCCATACAGCATGTATTAAATGCAATGGAAGGGAGGACGCACGTTCCCAATAATGCGGGATCGTGCTCAGTTCTGTGCATTGGTGTTGTGCTTCCACAATTTGACCCTAGCAGAGCACATGCAATACAGACCAAAAATGGTGATCAGATGCACTCCAATAGCACACAGAAACGCATCACATGTAGTGGGGCTGTTCCCATAGGCTATTACATGCCTGCACTTCCACTAGCACAATCGGATCGCAAACCGCAATCCAAAACATGCTAGTGGGAGCTAGCCCTGTGTTTGAGTCTTAAAGGGAAAGGTGGCAACCCCAGTAGAATTGAACTGACCCCTTATAATTATACACTTATAAAAACAAAACCGCTCAGAACTGCAGGAGCACAGCTCTGTGCAATGCATTTTAAAGGGGAATGTTGGAGCCTGGAAGTAGTGTAAAGGCAAAGGCCACCTTTTCCTTTAAGACCAAAACATATATTAAATCTACGTGTTTCAGTGCTGTATCAGCCTGCATCGTGCTTCTAAAGAAAATACTAACAACCTTTTGTTGTGTAGATATTATCTAAAAGTTCTTATGCTAACATCTGATTGGTTGGGGCAAAATTTGCACCATTTTTAACGATAAGAACTTTTAATACATAGGCCTGTATATGCGTTCGGGTCTTAAAGGAAAAGGTGGGAACTCTAGTTGATTGAAGTGGCATACCCTCCAACATTCCCCTTTAATAAATACACTTATAGAACCTGGTGCAGTGCTGCAGGTGGAGGATAATATAATGATCCTGATCTTAGCACAGCTCTGTGCAATGTATTTCTCTGTGTAATGCATTTCTAAGCTTAGCTCTGTACTACTGAATCTGAATCAAAAAACACACTCTTCCTACCGCAAGTTTTTAAATATGGCCTTCCAACACTTAAACAATACATTGCAGGTGAAACATACAAAGACATAGGTCTGTAACTGTGAACAGTACAGGTTTATTGCAAAACAAGCATTCTACATGTTTCTGACCCACTTGTCCTTACTCAAGTGCTTGAGTTTGTCTGAAACATGTAGCATGCATGTTTTGCAAAAAAATTGCAACATTCACAGCTACAGACCTGTGTCTTAGTATGTTTCACCTGCAATTTATTGTTTATATAATTGGACTTGGTGGAGTGAAAGCTGTAGGTGAGACTTACATTATTTCAGATCCGGACACATAGGATACCCAGATCTATATACATCACACTACAACACTGCTACTAGGAAAGTGTTAATCCGCTGCACCACCAATTTGAATATTGAGGATTTAATATATTCCTACATCATAGGGGTTAAGGGGTGGGAGTGGAAATCACACAGGTGCTGAACATGTAATCAAGGCAAAAGTACTGGCAGGCAAGGGAAAATGTCAGCTTCAGATTTGGGGAATAAACAGAACCTAAAATGAGCTCATAGAGGCAAAGGAAAGGCACCTGAGTGGGATCTTCCATGCTGAAAAGGATGTTGAGGCAAGTACTTTCTAACCTAAAAACTTATTTAGTGCCTAAACAACAGATAAACACTGTCCCTATGTATATTACTTTTACCCACCCCCACCAACACAGTACCTCCCGAAAAACCCAATGTATTCCCCATGAAATTATAAATGTATTTATATAATATAAGGGATAAAAAATTTTTTTTATTATGGTTGAGCATGTGTAGAGGAGGCAGCAGGTGAAACAGCAGTCAGTTATTGGTTGTGATGTCAGCAGTCACAAACTTGATAGACTTTGTGGAGGGAGGGACCAGCTTACTCTGCCAGTGATGCAGGTAATAAAGTGCAAGATATATTAATTGGATTGGTGGCAGGTATCTCACAAATGACCTTTTATCTCACATTCCCTTTAAACTCTGCTGGACTTTTTAGAGGTATATCTTTTTAAACCTTTAACCTGGACACCAATAAATTGTGAATTCTGGGAGCTAGATTTGCTGCCTTATTTTAGTTATTAGCTTTGATTCTCATAAGAAAATGGCACAAGTATCTGTAATTTAAAAAAAATGTGAGATTAAATTAGCCTTCTGGTAAATGAATAAATGTTACACATTTAATTATATAATTTAACTAACATGTTGCATATTTTTAACGTTATTGCCTTATAACCATAAACACATGTATTTTAAATTATATGTGACCTTCTGTCTCTTCTATGTAACATGTATGAAAAGGGTTCCAATATTGTGTTCAATGAAGAGTTCAAAAAACCTGTTTGTCTTCACTAAGGTCAATATTCCAGCTGAAAGAATGTTGCAAAACACGCAATGTTATTAGGCAAGTTGTATTGGTAATGATATATTTGTTCTAGCTGTTGAAAGATAGAACTTTAATATATTTTTTTTTTTGTAATTATTATTTAGATTTGACAAATTTAGTTGACACTGGCTTGACATAAACTCTAACACTCACCTAGACTTGTGCTTTGCAATTTTTATAGGAAACAAAACCTAATCTGAATTATAACCAATAACTTTAATAAGTAGTTAACAATAACTGTGAATGTAAGAGGCTTTACACAAATGTAATTTGAAGTGTGAATATTTGTGCCAGCAATCTAGTGTTTGTACAAAAGTCCAAACATTTTTAGCAATATGTTTTGTGGAATTTCTAAATGATCTCTAGAAACTTTGTTCTGTCCCACAAGAGGGAGGTTTCTTTGTTCTTTCACCCTTTCCATCTGCATAGAGAACAGGGTGCTCGGCTATGGTCTGTGGAAGCCTTGTTTGTTTTGTCATTTAAACAATCCTGGAATGCGCGTTCCATGTAACTGTTGTGTATTGTGTGACCACACATCTACTCACAACGTTTCGGGGTTGTGTAGTTGTTGCTTTTATGTGGTTCGCTTTAGCACAGGCCCCAATTCTCTCTACACTCTACTGGAACTGTAAAATAAATATTTTAGCCATATAATAACGTGTCATTTCAGTCACTACATGACCGTCTGACTCTTACTACTTTGCTTTATCCCACTATGTCGTATGATAGTTGAGACAGTCATTTAAAGAAAAAAATCTTTAGCTATTTAGAGGCAGTCAACTCTCCTTTAAAATACTGTGGGGGTTATTCAATAAAAGTTCTTATCGTTAAAAATGGTGCTAATTTTGCCCAAACCAATCAGATGTTAGCTTTCAAATCTTAAATAATATCTGATTTAGCACCATTTTAAACGATAAGAACTTTTATTGAATAACCCTGTTTGTTTTAAACTTTTAATTATCCCAGTCAATTGTTTATAAGAAAATTGCAGAAAAGGGTGAATTATATTTTCAATCTTTTATAAAGGTAACATCTCAGATGTTATTGGATTGAGTGTATGTAGTGACTTTTTTGTATATAAATGTGTAACAAAAGAAAGGAAAGAACATTTTGTCTCTGTTGCATTTGTTTTTTTCATTGATATGGATAGTTAATTAGTGGGTGTTGGCAAATTAGTTATAATTGCATTTGTTTGTTTTTTTTCAGGTGGATGGATAAAAAGTTTACACATCCAGAAGACAGTGCATTGCTTTTTTACGCTTTGAGACTGGTTCTACAATTTACCCTGAGGAATATGTAGACTTTCTTTTCTGAGTTTAGCCCAGCTTTATTTCTTTTAAGAGGGACTTGCTGATTATTTTCCTGTTCATTATTAATCTTATTCTAACCAAGGAAAACTTTGAACTATTTTTTGAGGTCATTGAGAGTAAAGAAGCCAGATCAATTTCCAAGAAGGTTCTGGGACCCCCACAGGGGAATGCCGCGCAAATTTAGCGTGGCGGCCTGGGGGGCAGCCCTCTTTATCTCATGGAATGCTATACTACTACTCTACCTCATGAGCAGATCCCATGGTACTGATCACTCTGATCTTACAGCACATGTTATCCAAATGGCTGAAGCAGCAGAGGCTGAACTTGAAAAGCAAAAGGGATTACTTCAACAAATACATTATTATAGTGGTCTACTCAACCGTCAGCCCCCTCCTTTATACGATAGACCTCCACCTGTAAAATCCCCACTACCTTCTAATGCTTCATCCTTTTCACCAGTTTCTATTGGCTCTGATCCTTTTCCATCAGTCATTCCTATCATTGTTGTGGCATGTGACCGCCCCTCAGTGAGACGATGCCTGGATTCTTTGTTGAAATACCGACCCTCAGCAGAACAGTTCCCCATAATAGTGAGCCAAGATTGTGGCCATGAAGAGACTGGGAAGGTGATTGACTCCTACGGTGATGCTTTAACACACATTAAGCAACCAGATCTCTCCGAGGTAGCCGTTCCACCTGAACACCGAAAATTTCAGGGTTATTATAAGATCTCTCGCCACTACAAATGGGCACTGAACCAGGTAAGGAAATTCAAAGTGATAAATAAGTGTAAAGTTTAAAATAAAATTTGGAGAAGATAAGGCAGCATTGGGGAACTGACTTCACTCAATTTTGTCAGGGAGGTGCAATGAATCAGGGTCTGTAAGTAGTGTTAGCTACTTCTTTGGTAAAGTTAAGTATAGGTGAAACTGATTATATGGGTGTGCTTTACCTATAGCATAATTGTTACTTAAAAGCTGGAAATACCCTTTAAGTTAGTTCTACTCTTCTACTTTTTCAAAATCTATGTAATAACATTTAGAGGTAATGCCCTTATGTAAATGAGAAATGAATCCAAAACATCTCCCAGAACACCAATAAACATTAAAATACCACTAGTAAATAGCATGTAAAACCCCAATCATTGTGACAACAATTTTATCTCAGAGGTAACTTATAACCGATTCCTATTTTTTGTTGTTTATATTCCCACTTACACAATAAAAAAGCAAAAATATTGTACTTTTGTACAATAACATTTGTACACTTTTAATGATCAAAATAAGCATTTCTTTTCTTGTCTGTAAAACCAGTTTTGCATGGAAAGATGTGACCAGCTGAGTCTGAAAAACAGGCAGTGATACTAAGCAAGTCAGGTTCCATTGGCAGGCTGCTGACATTAAAGGGGAACAACAGTGGAGAATTACCTTTAGGAGTAAAGGAATAGTTCATTCACAAAATAAACTATTGCTTTTTTAATTTGAAGAATGGGAGGTTAAAAAGCAGTGTCCTTACCTCCCGTACTTCAATTAATGCAACACAGGAGCCAGGAATGAAGGGAGGGAACTTATGCACGAGCACGATCCACCGCAGGCTCCTCTGACCAGTCCTGACTGTTTCTCGCTTTTACATGCGCGCTATAGTATGTATAAACATCTCTAGAAAAAAGCAAGGATATGTGGCAAAAAACATATCTCTATTGTATTCACTTAAAATATCATAATTATCAAAAATAGCAAATATCAATGAACACCCTACACCTTTAGTCCTTATAAATATATCCTATAGCCATACACTGTGCAAATATAAATGTATACTTGGCAGCTAATGAGTCAAGTCAGAGTCCGTGCACGGAAAAATACAAAGTAGTGCAGAGTATCAGGCTTAGTTTGCAGGAGACCAGAGACATATTGTAGGTTGATGGGGGACCCAACCACCCCAAACGCGTTTCGCTTATCCAAGCTTTATTAGTGGTGCTATAGTATGTATGTATATATTTTTTTTTTATAAAGAGCTACTTGGGTGCACAGCGCTGTCCGTATAAAACATAGAGTACCGTATACAAACAAGGGGATACGTTTAAGCAATTATACAGATAAATAAAAATTAAATACAATTTCATACATCAGTTAAGAACACACATATATAAATTATGAATAAATTAATATAAGTGCAGCATGCCATGACACATTAGGAATGAGATCCCTGTCCCGAAGAGCTTAAGATTCAATATAGATTAGTTAAAGTCTATCCTTTGAAGGATATAATTTCTGTGCATAACACATTACACTGAATTTACTGACCTTTAGATTCATTGGTAGTTTCATGGTAAAAATATATCCATGTGAAGTTTTTAAAGTTAAACATTTGGGGACCTTTTTTTCAGCCATATACTTACTTGGTAGGTCTGAATTGACCATGGTGCTTAGTTCCCTAGGTATTGTGAAACACTTTTAGGCTGAGGCCACACTACAACCCATGCACATCAATGCAAGTTTCAGGCACGCAATTCTGTGTAATTGAAGTGCATGTAATTCACAAAAAAATGCCGATCACAACACATGCAATGTGGCCACCCACACTGACATTTACTGCTTTGCGATAGTGTGGCCTAGCCCTCAATCGTTTACCCACATTTGCAACTTTTATATAACTTTTTTTATAATTCAGCTTTTTTTAATTTTTTATTTATTTTAAGAAAAACACTTAAAGTGGAATCTATATATTGTAGAATGTTATTTATAACAAATCACCAGTGTTTCATTTTGTCCATTTCAAAGGTGTCTAAATTTGAATATACAAATCTATCAGTTTAATGTTAATTAAAACATCAACCGTAAATGCTTACCCTCCAACATTTTCCCTTTAATAGTTACACTAAGAGAAACCACATTCAGGCCTATGTACCAAAAGTTCTTAAAGTTTTCTAATTTTGCTCTCTTGTCCGAGGATGGGGCCACACGGCCCTCACACAAATGCCTCGAATGCCCGACACGTACTTACACAGGCTCCATCCCGTACATTGAAAATATAAAGTATATACTTAACCTGAGAAATAGCTTCCTGACATAGATTATTAAGTTATCATTGGTTTATAGTTAGTTAAAGGTTTAAAAAAACTGTTCAAAATACTAGATTATAACTATTCCCTTGTACTCCTCTTATCACAGAAGCAAAAACAGATGTTCATTCTTTCCCTAGCTGGATTTTTTATCACCTAAGAAAAAAAATAATAGACTCCAGCAATGAAGGGTTTCATATGTTTTCAAACAAGAGCAAACATAAAGTTATATAAGTGCATGCAATTTGCTTTGTTCTTTTATTTTCTGTTGGCTTAGGGGGAAGGAGGGAAGGGAGAAAAGCCGTTTAAGCCCCTTTACTGTATATAATCGCTGTAACATGCCAAATGAAAGAACATTTTTCAAAAAAGTTAAAATTTTGTACCAACCAATATGATGTTAGCTTTCAAATATTAAATAGCATCTGATTGGTTGGGGAATCATTTTTTTAATAAGAACTTTTGTTACATAGGCCTGATAGTGCAAAACTGCAGGCCTAAAATAATGAAGGGAATCTGTGCAATACATTTCTCAACAGTGTATCAATTTAAAGGGGAATGTTGTAGGGTATACAAAACGAAATAAATGATGCCTTTAATCAGGTGGTAAGGGATGATGGGACGTGGAGTTCAGCCATTAGGCAACAAATATGTATCTTTTTTTTCTTTTAAAGGATGCTGAGATTAGTATTTTAATATTAACTTAGCGTAGATCATTTTAATCTTGTGCTGTTGTGACATAATCATTGCTGCCCCACGGTATGTAGTTTTTATATAACTTTTAAAAATTATATGTAATTAAATACATGTAAGTAGCACTTATTCTGAGGTATATGTGTTGCTGTATGCCTTCAATGAAGTACTTGTTTTTTCTCAGGCCACTTGGGCAAACTACCCTTTTTAACATTCCTTACCAGACTTGCAGGGTTATTCAATAAAAGTTCTTATTGTTAAAAATGTTGCAAATTTTGACCCAACTAATCAGATGTTAGCTTTCAAATGTTAAATAATATTTGATTGGTTGGGGCAAAATTAGCATCATTTTTAACGTTAGGAACTTTTAACGGATCTCCCTGGTATTGTTCTTCTAACATATTTATTGCTGCCCTGAAAGATGCGATTTTGGTATTAGTTTAATAGCTCTCTCCGGTTAGGGATGGAAGGTGTAGTTCAACCATCAACCAGGAAAATGGGGGGAAAAGTGTTGTAGAGACATATTAACTCCTTCCCTAATTGTTTATGAAAACAAGTAATTAAATGGGTCTTCTGACTTAATTATTATTATTTTTTTTTAATTTAATGTAGATTTCTGAATACCCTTCAACATTCCTTTTCAATAAGGTTCACTGATGAGAAATGCATTGTACAGAGCTGTGCTAAGATCAGGTTCAAGTTATTACCCTCCTCCTGCAGCTCTGCACCAAATGCATAAATGTACCTTTTGAATGGGGAACATTGGAGGGTTTGTTTCTGTACAATATTGAATATGTTGCAGCATATGTGATATTATTCTAACATAATTTATCCTTTAACATACACATTAACATCCCCCTAAAACTAAACAATGTGCTGTGCAGGTTCTGGATAAAATCTTTACCTTTAATCTTTTTCCTGCAATACCGTTTTAAGAGAGGAAATAATCTAATTACAGTTGTAGAGACATTTGAGCACATTTTAAAGGTAATTGTTGGAAGGTATGTTTTAACCTGGGGCACAGAAAACAAGTGCAAGTTCGCCAATGATGAAGGACTGTTGGTTTGCGGCAAAAGTAGTCGGGTCCGACTTTTTGCCGCAACCGATCATGCAGTCCATAGAAGACCAAACGATCGGATGTGGTTTTCCGACTCATCCAATCGTCCATTACACCGTGACGAACGGATGATGGCCACAGTAAAACTAATGGTAACTTGGGCCAGAAAATTGCAAGGTGTGTGCACAGCCTTAGACCTTAAAGTATTGCTTTATTTTGCTTTCCTAGTAGAAAAAATGAGCAATAAAAACTTTTATATCCCGTTTAAACAGGATTTAGCAAACTTGTTCTTTTAAAATCCATATGCACCGTTTAAAGGCACATAAAAAGTGCATAGAGACAAGTTTGCTATTAATCCTCAGTCCATAAGGCATTGCTATTGGGCATGTGCAAAACCCAGTAAGTACAGGAGGAGGAGCCAAGATGGCAGTCCTCATGGGACAACTTTAAATCCATGTATCTTTACTGTCATTGGGCTGTGTGTGGGTTTTTTTTTTTTACTTTAATTGCCCTTTAATGGCTTTCTGCACTTATATAATTAGCTGTGTACATTTGTCTAAAAAATATTTTCATAGATGAAAAGTATTTTGTTTAGACTGTATATAATAATATTTAAATTGTGTTTTGTGATTGCTGGTTTTAATTGTTTGAGAGCACAGTAGTATAAAAACAATTCAGAATGCAAGTGAGTCAGATAAATCTGAATGATGTTGAAACATCGTCCATTTGCCTGTCTAGACTTTGAAAAAATATTAAGGAAATACAATTTTTATATATGCTTTTGATTGGGTTTCTTCATCACCTTTTTTTTTTTTTTTTTCTTAGATCTTCAGGACCATGGGCTACAAAGCAGCCATAATAGTGGAGGATGACCTTGAGGTGGCTCCAGATTTTTATGAGTACTTTCAAGCTTCTCTTCCCCTTCTCATTAAGGACTCTACACTATGGTGTGCTTCAGCTTGGAATGACAATGGCAAGGAGATGTTAATTGATCCTGGAGGTAGTTCTCTGCTTTATCGCTCTGACTTCTTCCCAGGACTTGGCTGGTTGTTGCTTCAGAGTCTGTGGGAGGAGTTGGAACCCAAATGGCCATCAGCTTTTTGGGATGACTGGGTTAGACGCCCTGAGCAGAGACTGGGTAGGTCTTGTTTAAGGCCGGAGTTGTCTCGTACTCGGACTTTTGGGAGGAAAGGTGTAAGCCAGGGGCAATTTTTTGATCAGCACTTAAGATTTATTAAACTGAATCAGGACCCAGTGGCCTTCTCTAAGATGGACCTCTCCTATCTTTTAAAAGATGTTTATGATCCCTGGTTCATTGAACAGGTCTATGGTGTATCTAAAGTGAGAGCCGAAGAGGTGCTACAGGGGCAAGTACCCGGGGGCAGGACAGTAAGGGTGGAGTACACTACTAGAGACACTTTCAAGGCCATGGCTAGGGCATTTGGAGTGATGGAGGATCTAAAGTCTGGAGTAGCTCGGGCTGCATACAAAGGAGTGGTGTCTTTCATTCACAGGGGAAGAAGGGTTTTTTTGGCACCACCCAAAGACTGGGCAGGGTATGATCCGTCATGGACTTAAAAAGGATATCTTTCTTCCAAAGTGCAGGGAGGAGTCTTATGATGAAGGTGTAAGTAAAATAAATAGCACTGGACAGAGGTGACAAAGGTTTTTTTCTTTTGCAAAAGTACCTCACAGTTCTTTGCTTTTTAATGATCAAAAATTTACTTTTTTTTTTTTGTTTTTTTGCAAGAATTTGGTTAGAATGCAAAATTTGTGCTTTCAGGTATTTTAGTAAGTTCTGTTTTCTGGAGTTTGAATCAGAAGGCTCCTCCCCAATAATAACGTTGCCTCAATAAAGTGACCTTTATAGCCACAGTGTGTCAGTGTCTTATCCTCCAGATACCAGGTCCACAGGAATGTCTGTGTTATGATCAATCATTGTTTAATCTATACACAAAAGCAGTCTTTGTGGGTTTTTTTTTTATGTAAACCTTTTTTAGTAAATTTTCAGGGAGATTCACCCAGAGGTGCAAGCTCTGGGCAAATCTCCTGTTCCGGATTTTCCAGAGGCTGTGCGACTCTGGGTGAATCTCACCTGCACATAAGTATTTAACGCCAGCTTTTAGCAGGCATTAAATACTTGCGCACAAAGAGCCGTGTAAATTGGTTTTGCGATGGCTGCATGAGTGGCTTTTCTGGTGTCGTAAATCAGTTAGCGTAACGTTAAGAGCGGAAATGAGCGCTGCATACCTGGTATATGAGCATCCTTGTTAAATGAGCCTGCTTGAATATAATATTATTTGGAAAATGACAAACCTAATTTCTAGAGCTAAGTTCTAAAGTTCTTCATTTTTCTCAGCTTGTGGAACCCCTGGCAAATTTCTATGATCTAATTTTTTGAACAGTTTTTTGAACAGTATTTTGAACAGTTTAAAAAAAAAAAAAAAACTTACAATGCAGTGTATGCACATGCAAGTACGTTGGAAGAAGCGTTGGGATCTGTAAAGAAAAGAGAGGGGGCAATATCGCAGGTAAGTTCTTTCACTTTGTTTTGCTCTCTTGCTTGTTTACTTCTAGAACTGGGGGCAAGACATAGCTCCTATACATTCCCTTCTTCAATTAAACTGAAGAACAGTCATATATTTAAAGTTAATTGTCATGGTGGATATTATGTTATTATATGTTAAAATATAGTTAATGTTATGATGGTCCATAGCACAAATGAGTTCTACTACCTCTATGTTAAAGGATAGAGTTCGGACTAAAATACATTTGTTCAAAAGCAAAAGCGCACAAAACTGCTGATAAAAACAGTGTATCATGCAATAACCTCTATAGTGGTTATTCTACAAAGTACTGACAATTCATGCTTTAAAACCAAATCCCCAAAAAGGCAGAAGTCCAACCATTTACTAAAAATTAGTCACACTACAGATAATCATAGTAACATAGTAACATAGTAATTAAGTTTGAATAAAGACATTCGTCCATCAAGTCCAACCTATTCCCTTTTTTTTTTTTTTTTTTTTTAACCCTACCTAACAGTTGATCCAGAGGAAGGCAAAAAAACCCAGCTAAAAAAGGGGGGGGAAAAAATCCTTCCGACTCCAAACGGCAATCGGAAAGTATCCCGGATCAACCAGATCTATATGCATTAATACCAGTAATTCTCAATATTTTTTAGTTTTAGAAACTTATCCAGGCCTTTTTTAAAGTTATTCAATGAATTGCCATTACCACCTCTGCTGGAAGACAGTTCCACAGTTTCACCGTTCTCACTGTAAAGAAACCTTCCTAACTTGAAGATGAAACTTCTTTTCTTCCAACCTTAAAGGATGTCCACGAGTCTCTGATAGACCTATTAGTGAACAATGCACCAGAGAGTTCACTGTATGGGCATTAATATATTTGTATAAGGTTATCATGTCCCCACGCAACCGCCGCTTCTCCAATGTAAACAGCCCTAAATGTGCTAATCTGCCTGCATATTCAAGCCCCTCCATTCCCCTTATTAATTTAGTTGCCCTTCTCTGGACTGTTCCATTTCCAAGATGTCCTTTTGTATATGGGATTCCAAAACTGCACCGCATATTCCAAATGAGGCCTTACCAGTGCCTTGTAAAGAGGGAGAATAATATTTTTCTCTCTTGAATCTATTCCCCTCTTTATACAAGACAATATCTTGCTGCTCTAGCTGTTGCTACCTGGCATTGTTTGCTACAGCTAAGTCTGTTATCTACCAGAACCCCCAAATCTTTTTCCATTTCAGATGCACCTAAACAGAGTTATTTATGGTGTAGGTGGCACAGGGATTATTAAATCCCAAATGCATCACCTTACATTTATCAACATTGAATCTCATCTGCCATTCTGCTGCCCATTTTGATAATCTTACTAGGTCTGTTGCAGCACTTGCACATCATTGGAAGTTTCCAAAGCTCTGCATAATTTAGTGTATCAGCAAACACAGAGACCTTGCTCTCAATGCCCCCTTCTAAGTCATTTATAAACAGAAAACAGAAGCGGCCCCAGACAGAACCCTGAGGAACTCCGCTTAGAACTTAGCCCACATAGATGTAGCTCCATTAACCACCACTCTCTGTTGCGGTCCAATAACCAGTTTCTATCCATGAACAAATGTTTTCTTCAAGGCCAAACAGTCCTCAGTTTATACATTAGTCCTATGTGGCACAGTATCAAAGGCTTTTGCAAAATCCAAATATACCACATCCACAGCTGTGCCTGAATCTAACTTTTACTCACTTTTCATAAAAACCAATTAAATTTGTCTTGCATGATCTATTTCTCATAAATCCATGCTGACTACTACTAATAAGATGATCTCTGGAGACAAAGTCAAGGATATTATCCCTTAACAAAGTTTCCATCACCTTCCCTACCACTCAGTCATAAGTGGGTAGAAAGATTGATATAGTAGGGCAAAATTAATTTATATAGATCAGATCTGCAACCCTCCCAGATATGAAGATAATCTTTATATTAAAAGTGGTGGTGATAAATTCTAAACCATCACTAAATCCATAGTCACCAGTAAAAAACAATGGGAGATTTATCCAGAGCACTAATCACCTGTGTAGATTTTTCTCTACAGGAGATTCAATACCATTTTTTGTGTCTCTGTAAATCCTGAAGGGGATTTAACTTGGGCTATTAGCTGGCATAAAATAAACAGCAAATTAGCCACAAAAGCTATACTGCATTGTTGCAGCGGCTGCATGGGTGTCTTTTGCAAAACCCACCCAGCTGCCACGATCAAGTCACGCTAACCAGTATTGAATTGTGGAGGCTGTGAGTTCCGTGGCATTCCTGCCAATGCTAAATTTTCTTATGGCACACCAGTGTTCCTAATGTTAGACTTTATATTGTAATGAGCCATATTTTATGACTTCATAGGGTATATTGTAATCAAATTTGACAAAAACTACTCTTAGAATTGCTGCTCTTAATTAGAAACTAAAGTGCCGTGGGGCGGAGCCTGACTGCTGAACGAGACGGACGCCTCAGCCTAGAGCTCCTGCTACTCCTCTGGGATTTAACAAGCTATATATGGCATTTAAGGCTTAAAAACACCTTCCAAACCCCCAATACATGGTCCATATGGGGAAGAAAGGAGACCTGACAAGTTATGTAACAGGGAAGAAGGCTGCAACGCCAGACCCAGCAGAACCGGTTATGCGGCAAGACATTGACACCCTCTACTCCAACCTGGAAAAACTAATAAAAGAGGCACACCGCCTTGGATGTCAAACAGGAGGTCAGTGCACTAGGTGACCGGGTGGCGACACTTGAGGCCTCGCACAGTGAGACAACACGCTATTGCGCGCAAGTAGAGACGGACATTAAGGAAATGAGGGCCCAACTAACAGCCCTACAGCAACAACGAGGATGCAGAAAACCTGTCTAGGAGAAATAATCTCCAAATCGGGACTTTCAGAAGAATACACAGATATTCAACAAAGTCTCATGACCCTCTTTACCAACCTACCAACATACCGGAAGACCACTTCCTCATGGACAGGGCCCATAGAGCGCTTCGCCAAAAAGGCCTACCAAACGACCCACCAAGGGACATTCTAGTGCGGATGCACTACTACTCCGTTAAAGACAAGCTATTTCAGGCAGCCAGATCCAGCAATGACCTGAAAATAGGCAACAACCAAATCCAGGTGTACCAAGAGTTGGCCCCGCAGACTTTGGCAAAAAGGAGAACCTTGAGGCCTATATTATGTCAACTGATAGAAGCAAAAATTAGATATCGTTGGGGATTCCCCTTTAAGCTAATTGTAACACACCAAGGACGAACTGTAACAATTGACTACCCTAGAGATGGTCAACTCTTGAGACGCCTGGACCTCCCCACACCAACTCTACAGGTTCAGGATGAACCCCCCAAAAAAATTCGCCAAGAAGAGCCAAGCACCAGGCAGAGAAATAAGGAAACTAAAAACTACAACAAATATCAAACGGTTTATTTTTTCTACCCCTCTCTGCCCTCTATACCTGCACCCTCCTCTCTTCTTCTGCCCCCTCCTCCCCAATACCACCTCAACAAAACCCCCGCCCAACCAACTGGTGGAATACAAAAACTGGGCACCCCTGAAGGACTAACTGTACCAACAAACAAGGGATACCCTCTTGGAACCTCCAGATAAAACCGCACCAATACATAATCACCCCACCACAATAGAACAAACCCAGTACATTGGACCAAAAATTACATAGGCACTATTTATTTTTTCTCTCTACAAAAACCCCACAAACACACCAGCATAACGGAAAAGACTCCTGGAGGACGAGAAAGATCAAAGCACAACAGAAAGAGGATTCTCTGAGAATAACAACAAGTACACAAACAGACCAGACAAGGAACCCAAAAAACATTAAAAAGTACCAAACCGCGAGCTCACCACTACAGCTTTAACAAAAATCCACCTGCTCAAATCAGCGGATTACAAAAATTGTGGAATTCTTGACCCTTTGGACACTCTGGACAAGGTTGTAACACCATTACTCCCAAATTACCACAACAAAATAAAGACAACACACCGGCCCAACAAACCCACAGGTATTATCTATCTTTTCTGCAAAAAATGACAGGAACACCAGATCAACAGAAAGAGCACCTCAAGGTCAGGTAAGACCAAACCACAACAGACAAGGGTGCTCAACCATGGGGGGGGCGCAATCATAATCTACCCACCCCTGCCTAACCAGGAAACAACACCCCCAGAAATTCCTGGAACAAACATAAAAAATAAGGCAAATAAAGAATAACCCACAAACTATACTTTCATCCCTCATTGAGAATGGAACATCTCACCCCAATCTCCCCAACATAGCAACCCCAGTATGGACTAAGACCTCCCACTAAGCCATACTACCCCCGAGGAACAAGGAACTTATGGACCAGATAACTCCTTATATACCTAGATCAGCTAGGCATACCCCCTTAAGCAATGGTGTTAGTTCACCGTTCACACCACTATTAAGGGAATTTCTCCCATCCACTATTCCAGAAAATCTCATATTATTGTTTGTTTTTATTAAAGTCTTGGTTTAAACGTTAAACAAGTTATTACTATAATAATATATTTTATTGTGTCATCTCTAACAGAATTCGAAATCTCTCCTCCTGTGGTAAACATCGAGACGTGCATACGACTCGGCGGATGAATTCAGCTCTCCTCCCTCCTAACAATAGCTCATCCAGATTGACAATTGGGGAGGCGACTAAGCAAACACCCGAAAATAATACACTATGAATAAAACCACATTTAAGATTTTAACCCACAATGCAAAAGGTCTCAATGAACCGATAAAGAGACGCATGGCAACCAAATATTATGAGAGAAAAAAGTGATATTGTCTTTATTCAGGAAACCCACATTATAAAAGGGCATGAACCCTTCATATCTAACAAACAATATATAACACACTACTTCTCCTCCGCCGGAGTCAAAAAGGGAGGAGTTGCAATATTGATACACAAGATAAATGTGAAACACTACACTTTGGTGAACGTATACACACCCGACAAGGGACAATCCTCCTTCTACAAAACCCTAGAAAAAAGACTACTCCAACTACATTTAGGCATATTAATTTTAGCAGGAGATTTCAATACGACAATAGAACCACAAATGGACAGATTGGCCCCCTCAACTTCGACCAGACCGGCTACTTCCCCCAAGCCCTTACACTCTATGCTCCGCCTATTCAATTTATGGGACGCGTGGAGACTAAAGCACCCCAAACAAGAAAATACACCTTCTACTCCCACCCACACAAGATACATATAAGAATTGACTACATCTTTATAAACGCTCAAGTAATCCCCTCCCTCACAGAAACAGATATTGCATCAATACTCTGGTCAGACCATGCATATGTCTCTGCTGATATTCTGCTGGGAAACCCACTTCCCTACAAAATCCAATGGAGGTTCAACAAATCACTACTGATAGATTGAGCCACACATGCCAAACTGAAGGAACATATCGCACAATACTTCGAAACTAACGTAACACCAGACATCTCCACCACAACACTATGGGCAGCTCATAAGACAGTGATCAGAGGTTTGGTAATTCAACAAGCTTCTAGACATAGGAGACTCCACAGAGACAACGTACAAAAACAACTAAAAAAAATCAAGGAAGCGGAAAACAAATACCTCTCCAGCCAAACCCAATCTAACCTAGAAACTCTCTCCACCTTGAGAGAAAATTTCAATAAACACCTATATGACACAGCAGGGAAAGCATTAAGACTCACACAACTGAAATATTACGAAAAGGGCGACAAACCAGACACTCTCTTAGGAAAGGAAACTAAACGAAAAATTTACACAAAACAGATTACTACTATTGAGACGACAAAATAACTCCCTTATCCATAATCCAATAGATATTCTAACAAACTTCTCCAAATTTTATGCAAAATTATACAACGGCAGCACTGTCGCACACAACACGATACCCCTGGACTATATCGACAAATACCATCTAGAAGAAGCCAATCTTCCACAGAAGAACAACAATATTTAAATGCCCAAATCTCACCTGAGGAAATAAAACAAGCCATCAAAGCTCTTAAAATAGGAAAAGCCCCGGGCCCGGGTGGCTTTACTGCCAGATACTATAAACAATTTAGGGGTGAACTCATCCCACATCTAACTCAGCTCTACAATAAGATCATATCAGGACAAGAGCAGCTACCTCAGGATATGTTAAGGGCTAACATCATAGTAATACCGAAACCAAACAGACACCATGCAATGCAAAAATTACCGCCCCATCTCACTCATAAATGTTGACCTAAAACTCCTTACCAAAATAATAGCAAATCGCCTGTCAACAATAATACCTAGAATAATACACCCAGACCAATGTGGATGTATATCAGGCCGTCAAACAACGGACAACATTAGAAGAACCTTACAATTACTACACATATCCCACACAAATAAGATTCCGTCTGCCTTCCTGGCACTAGATGCTGAGAAGGCATTCGATCGAATCAATTGGATATATTTAAAAAAGTATTTAAAACATTCAACTCCCCCACAAAAACCTCCACAAACCCCCCCCCCCCCCCCCCCCCCCCCCAAATTTCTATACCTAATTAATGTTCTATACTCTAACCCCCTAGCCAAAGTGAATAATATGGGATTCATCTCCGAGGAATTTCCAATCCTCAATAGTACTCGGCAGGGCTGCCCTCTCTCCCCAATTTTGTTTGCCCTCTGCATAGAACCTGTGACACAACATATTAGAACAGACCCCAAAATAGCAGGAATCAAAATAGGCTCATCTGAATTCAAATTGGCAATGCTTGCAGATGACACACTGTTCACCGTATATAAACCGTGCTCTTCACTTCTCCACCTATACGACCAACTCACAAGATTCTGCACAGCTTCAGGTTTTAAATTCAATCCCAACAAAACTATAGCAAACCCAGACAGAGAGCAAAAACTAATAGAGATTAATTTCGAATTCACGTGGACAAAGGGTCCTATACCATATCTCGGCACAAACTTAGACATGACTCCTCAATTAACATATCATGTAAACTACACCCCAATTTTCGGGTATATTAAAATGACCCTGCATAAATGGACCCCATATAGAATATCGCTATTTGAACGCATACACGCGATAAAAATGACAATTTTACCAAAACTATTATATTTATTTAGAGCCCTCCCGATAAACATCAAGAAAACAGACTTACAAACATGCCAGCAACAAATCTCCAAATTCATATGGGCAAGCAAACGACCACGAATAAGCAAAACTTTACAGAGGCCAAGGAGAATGGGAGGAGCAGCCCTGCCGTTGCTATTCCACTACTTCACAGCAGCTAGAATAGGTCAAACATTGCAATGGCACAAAGCACCTATATGAACCAAATGGATAGTACCAGAAATGCCACTAGACACCTTCCTCTGGATATTCCCAATACAGCACCTGAACCATCCCAACCCATACATAAAAAAGACAATGCACATATGGCAACATACTATTATGACATACAATCTTACCAACTCATTCACTAATGGCACCAATACACCACAACAAAAATTTCCCCCCAGCTAACAAAGAGGGAGGGTGGTCGGTCTGGTCGAACAGAAATATTACTAGAGCAGTACATCTAACTATAACAGGAAGACTTATCACCTGGGATGAAGCCAGAATTAAATGCCAGAATGGTTTTGTTACTCACAAATTGCACATTTAGCACAACATTTGATATCTAAGAAACAAACATCTAACCTAACACCATTCGAAAACCTCTGCCTCCAGAACCCTCTAGGACCCAAAGTCATCACAAAAATATACGACATTCTAGTGTCATCCAAATACCCAAAAAGAATTCCAGTACAGACACAATGGGAAACATGGACAGGATCATCCCTATCAGATGAAGAGTGGGAAAATATCTTCTCAAATCTACGCAAATGCTCTATCAATACGATGACGCAAGAGAAAAATTTAAACATTTTACACAAATGGTATATAACTCCATTTCAATTACATTCAATATCTCCCAACCTACCACCACTATGCTTCAGGGGATGCGGAGTAAGAGCTGATATGTATCATTGTTGGTGGAATTGTGTAGAAGTAGAAAAGATATGGAATGAATGTTATGATATATAATCAAAAGAATTCAAAAGTCAAATTCCCAAAAACCCATGGGTAGCATTATTCGATAAACATGAAGCTAAACTGAATGCAAATGGGAATAAATTGTAACATTATATTTGTGCCAGTACCAGAAGTGTAATTGCAAGTACTTGGAAATCCCCTGCCCACCCCACCAACAACTATTAAATAAAATCAGATGGATGTACAAATCAGAACAACTGTTACATGGTATTAAGGGCACAACAGATATGTTTAACAAACATCTGGCTGGAAATAGCTCTGGTGTATTATATAACTAATGCTGTGCTTTTACATAAACAGGCAGGAAGTGAAGCGGCTGTCTGTGCAGAAGTCCCCTGCTCCTGTTTTTGCTCGAAACAGGAGCAGCGCCTAGATGGCGAGGGACCTGGTCAGGTAAGCAAGTTCAGGAGTGTCTTTGGAAACTCTGTATATCGCGAAAGTGGAGTTTGGGGGGTTAATCTAGCATTTGCAACAAAGTTTTTTTTTGAGTGGACTTGCCCTTTAAGGCTCGAACACACGTGCGATATTGAACCCGACGAATGACCCCCGACCACGACTCACACGGGCAAACGAACGGCCATCTCGGCCCAACCGAACAGTGTGCATCGTGGTCGGGGGTCGCTTGTCTGGTTCAACATTATACGTGTGTACGAGCCTTTAGACTTCCACCTTATGGGAGCTGACCTATAGTACCCAAAGGTTAATGTAATCAATCAACAAACAGCTACAGAAAAGGAAAAGGTGAGATACATCTTGTTGCATATTTGTGAATGTGCTCTCTCTCTATTGGGACAAAGTTATCTGGCGACTGTACCAATTACATTGCATGCAGGCTAAGGCTGCATGCACCACTAGCGAGTGGTTGGCCGGGACAAATCACTGTAGGTCACGGTGAATGTTGCCACAGCCCATAGGAGACCGTGTGTACCCAGCCTTATGGTCTCACTCCTAAACTCTTTGCCACTTGCCCTTAAAACTAAACAATCTCTTACTAGCTTTTAGATTCTCAGAGGAGGTGGCTTGGTGAACATAAGTTAGTCATTGGCTGTGACATGTCTGACAGCTGCTACTCAGAAGACCCAGGAGGCAGAGAAATGGTGAACAGGAACCTGTATGTATGTATGTATGTATTGTTTATTTATATAGAGCCACAAGAAAGTCTTACCAGGGTTACATAATAATAGAATATACAATATTCTTCGATATATAAATTGTGTTCTACAGAAGATCATCTCATGACGCCCCACCAAAAAGGAGAAAAGAGTGCACTGTCTGTAATAAAGCTCCCTTACCAGATAAGAAATTATTTGCAGAATGTTTGGAGACACTTTTTCCATCAATCCAACCTAACCAAGCAGCTTTAATTGAAACTATAACCAAAAACTTAATTGATACAGTCAGACCTATGCATCCTCACAAAGTTGCAACTCAGGACATATTGAGCCTGTTAATAATGGAGACAACAGAAGAGGAACCTCAGCCTCTTTATAGTGACAACTTAGATCGTTTAATGGTGGATCAATTAATTTTCATGATGAGGAGACTCTCCTCTTGGATATCCCAGAAGAGACTTCAGAATAAAGATGTTCCAGGCAGGGTCACATCTAACGTTAGTCAGAGTGAGACATTTGTCTCACGTGGCACCTCTGCACTGATAAAGAAAGGCGGCAGACAGACAGTGGTGGAAAAAAAAATCCCTTTAACTGGCAAATGTGCACGAGAAGTGTGAGCACTGCCTGCATGACTCCAATACACTGTACCTTGATGCTGCTTCAACTCCGCCGTAAAATTTTACCGGTATATAGTTAGGTTAGCTTTAGTTTGTTAGGCTAGGCAAGTCTAGTTATGCTAGTTAGCTAGCTAGGGCTTGATGTGGTGGCAGGCTTAAAAATCTTTTGTCTAAACTCTTTTATAGACAAAAAAAAAGAGTAACAGCTGAATATATACTGTAGCACAGGCTATAAATGAAGTTATTTTGAAAGGAACAATATGGTAGTGGCAACACAAGTTGTTTGAGAAAGGGATGTAATATCTGTTTCTAGTCATTTAAATTATTGGTAATTGACTGTCTGAGGAACTGTTTAAATACCTATGTGAAGCTCAATATCGTAAAATTTTATCCACGCTCACCAGCATTGCCCTTCTTCCTACCAATGATCCCTCACCTTCTAACAAGGCCCATTCCAATATCCTCACTTGGAGAGGCTGATATTAACGGCATGGCTTGTGAAATGGGGACATTCAAAGACTTAGGTCTTTCAGACGGGACCATATCAACATTTAATGACATCAAGGAAACAATCCACTGCCAGAAACTATTACAGAACCTGGAAAACATTCTCAGAACTCCAAGGATATTAACACCCAATCTCTAACTACCTCAAATGTTTTAGAGTTTTTACAATTAGTATTCCAAAAGAATCTTAGTCTGTCCACTTTAAAGAACCAAATATCAGCTATTTCATCCATGACGGACCACCATTGGGCCACGGAGCCACTAATCATAATATTTTTCAAAGGTGTAAATCACTTAAAACCTCCAATCAAACCTTCAGTTCCCCAATGGGATCTCACTCTTGTACTGGATATACTCTCAAAAGTCTCCTTTTGAACCTCTGGAGCAAATCCCATTAAAGGAACTAACAATCAAAACTGTCCTCTTGACTGTATTAACTTCTGCATGAAGAGTTTCCGATATCCATGCTTAGATAGCAAAGATATCTGAACCCTATTTTAAGATCTTCCCAAACAAAATAATTCTCAGACCAGATGTTGCACACCTGCCAAAAGTGGCTTATAAATTCCATATTAATGAAGACATAATAATTCCATCTCTTTCTTCACCAGAAAACTCACAAGAAGAAGAGAACCTAATCAACATTAATCCGGTCAGATGTCTTAAAACTTATGTAGATAAAACCAAATCTTTACGAAAAGACCAATTTCTATTTATTTCCTTTTTAAGAACTAAATTAGGAACCAGAGCGTCTAAAGCTATGATCGCCAAATGGATCACTGAAGGCATCAGGCTATGTTACAGGCTAAAATCCAGAGAGGAGCCCCAGACCATTAATACATCTTGGGCATTTGCAGCTGGTGCATCAGCAGAGGACTTATATAAAGCAGCCACTTGGTTGCTTTCGATACCTTCATTAAATGCTATAAATTAGATATAATTTCTGAATCTTTTTCAGCAAAAATGTTAGAAGCTGCTTCTAATAAAATTTAATTGCAGAAAGAAATATGTTTTCTACCCCTCCTTTAGTAGCTTGTGTATATCCCTTGGTGGCCCACTGCAGTGAGTAGGCACAGGAAAAAGGAAAATATTCTTCCAACTTACCATAATTTTCTATTCCTGTGCTGAAGCATGGCAGTGGCCAGCCAGCTTCCTCCCCTCCTTATGTTACAGAAAACAGATCACTTCAAAAGACACCTACTTGGGGGGTGGAGCCTATATTTATAAGCTTGTGATACCT
This sequence comes from Hymenochirus boettgeri, assembly GCA_019447015.1. Taxonomy (NCBI): domain Eukaryota; kingdom Metazoa; phylum Chordata; class Amphibia; order Anura; family Pipidae; genus Hymenochirus; species Hymenochirus boettgeri. The sequence continues at coordinate 206,577,976 of CM033476.1, forward strand.
GGCATGCTAGAGCAAATGGGAATTAACCCTTGGTGGCCCACTGCCGTGCTTCAGCACAGGAAAAGAAAATGACGGTAAATTGGAAAAAAAACTTAGACTGATAGGAGGCACAGGTGTCTCAAACCCCGTGCCTTTCATTTAATTCACAAATCAGCAAGCATCGACATTTCCACTGCAATTCAAAAGGCTCGTACTCACCGCTCCTTCCCGGAGGTCCGGGTGCCGCTTGCCCCGAACCCTTCACTTAGGTTCAGTACATTCAAACAATCGCAATCTGGAGTTGTATAGTGCGCACACCGGAAATCTGAAAAGGAAGACTCCGCTTGGTGAAATCAGATATTTGGCACAATTGGCCATAGATAAGAAACAAACAAATGTCTCGCCTTACACGTTTCCAGCTATGGGTAACTCTTACTCATAGGCTTAATGAAGCCCTTTAGCACTCTCAGAGGTTTGGCTAAATCTACCATTTTGAGTTTTCCACTTCAAACTTAGGGGTGTCAGGTAAAGTAAGTATACTTTATTAATTGTATATCATTTGTTTTGTAATTCAGTTGTAAGTAGTAATACTATACTTTGTATAGTACAATTTATGTTGATTTTGATTAGTGATAATTACACATATACATATAAACCTTACATATAGATACATATGTGTAAAAGTGTTATATACCCCCACCTAATTAGTTGCTCCTAAAAACTCAATCTCCGTAAAAATATAAATATATTTATATAATATAAAGGATAGACACTGATATAGTGTGCATGCAGTCCATAGGTAGCTGAATTGCCTGGTGCTGCTGATGATATCCAAATGTACAACAATCTTCACAAATTATCTGCGTTCCACAGGTCTTTCATTAAAGTGCTTTTATTTAAACATAGTGCAACAGTATCAACATTTGGCCCTTTTATATCGGCCATTATCAAGCTCCCAGCCACCAGCTTTTTAGCCATCAGCCTGGGTCCCCATCTTTCTTTAAATAAATAAATAAAATTTAAAAAAAAAATATATATATATATATGCCAAGACCAAAGGAAGGCCTTCCAACTTGATGCTGCATTCGCCTGGGTGCAATTCACATTAAAGAGGTAGAAACACACTCACGGGTCTTCTCATTTAACATTGACTTTAATCACAAAGTCACAAACTTTGGATAAAGTCGATGTTAAATGAGAAGACCCGTGAGTGTGTTTCTACCTCTTTAATATATATATATTTATATATATATGTCCATAGGTCTTGTTAACAAAGTCAAAATATTTATTAAGCAGTAGTACATCTACGCTTTTTGGCTAAAACATTGTAGCCGTCTTCAGGATGTGGCGTGTGACAGACATGGTGGCAATATAAAACCAACAATCCCTCCATTCAAACCCACTGTCCCGCCCCTTGTCTATATCAACCCCCTAAGTGCTGAAAAAAGTCTGAATACTTAACTCCCATAGATATACTGAAACCTGGGTAAAATTCAAGTTAATACAACCGCTAGAAATCACCAGCTGTAAAAAGTGCTTAGTGCTAGCTGAGTAATCCACCAAATGTGCATGTGGATCCATGAAGTGTCAACAAAAAATTAGCTTAAAAATAGAAAGGTTAAAACAGCCTACTAGATACAATATAAACATCAAGAAGCTCCTACGGCAGGGCCCACAATAAAGCAGCGCTACCCTAAAAAGACGAAGTAAGCTTAAAGAGAACCAGAAATATATACCCACAGAACCGGCTAAATAACTATATTACGAAACCAGCCTTCCACTCATATTATATGGGGAATACTCCGAAATGAATGGACCCCAGTGATAATTCAGGGTAAAAATATAATGAGATCCCTGGTGACAACTGGGCCCTTGGGCTATCAAGATTAAAAAGGGGTAGAGTGACCTCCTGCAAGTCACCACCACTACCCATGAAGTTAAAGGTATACAAAGCAATTATAAAATGCATGATAGTACCAACTGTTCATTAAGGCCTCTAGGGGACAATGTCCCCAATTCCTTTATCCAGAATGCCTCCCTCTGAAGGAGTTTTGTGTCCATTTCTTGGATATTTTGGATGTCCGTAATTTGGTCAATTGCCATCCATTACATAGCCGCCAAACTGTGTCCTTTTTCTTTAAAATGATGGGTACAGATAGTTCACCATATTTATTGGTATACATTGTCCTAATAGTGTCGCCCTTATCCAACAAAGCCGCTCTAATAGCTGACCTGTGGTTAGCCATTCGATCTCTAAGGGTTGTGGTGGTCTTACCCACGTAATATATCCCACAGGGGCAGGTTATAAAGTAGATAGCATCCGTACTCATACATGACAATTTTGTTCTAATACGGTACCTATGGCCAGACAGTGGGTGTGGAAATTCAGTGCCTGGTATATACCTACAGGCTTGACATCCCGTGCATTTAAAACATCTTTTTTATGTGCTAGCCATGTCCTCGGGGGGCATTTTTTAATGGGGACAAATCAGTTTTTACAAGTAAATTTTTGAGATTCCGTCCCCTTTTGTATGCAAATCTGGGTCTGGTGTCCACATAAGGTAACAAGCTATCACCGGAGATAATATCCCGATGTCGGTTGATGCTATTTTTTATATTGCCACTAATATTAGAATATTGTAGTGTTAAGGAGACATATATCCCATACATCTATCGCTTTAAGCTTTAGTTTTAATTACATGAAAAGAAAATGTTATTTTACTGTCTGATAACCTATGCTTTAGTTATTTTGCTAAACTTGATGATTCAGTATCAAATGATATGCCAAGTTTTTGATTTCTTGCTCAAACTTTGATAAACACAGATATCATAAGATCCATTGCGGTAAGGTGGACGAAGGAAAGAAGAACAGACGTTTTGTGGGGGATGGAAAAGAACCTTTCCAGAGGAATAGATATTTAGTGGAGAATGACGTTTTACATATGACCCTGAGAATATGCTACAACGGACTGATTAAACAAACATAATGAACTTTGCCACACTTACTGTTCTAATCAACACCCCCTCGCTCACCCATATAACCCATTGCAACTAACAATAAAGCAGAAGAAGCATTTTTGCAATACTGAACAACTCGTGTCAGTGTAATTCTTCCCAGTCTAGACTGTTATATCAATTGATAACTAATTTGGAAGGGAACAGATAATTCCTGGACTTAGTTTAGTCCTTAACAGTAGCGTGTAAGGAATAAAATTATCTTTTTGTGCACTAGCAACACTATGCCCGTCTGTACCCTGATATCGAGCCAATGCTTTGTTTTTTCTTGGGTCACTTCTTTAACGCTATAGCCACTATGTACAAATTTATTGGCCATCATTTCCAATTGTTCTAGAGCTACTGTAGGAGTAGAATTGTTTCTTAGCACCCGATTAAATTGGGAAATCATAATACCCCTCTTTTGGTGCTTGGGGTGAGGACTCTGGGAATGGAGCAACGTGTTTTTATCAGTGGGTTTGGAGAAAAGGCAGTTTTGAATTGCCTGTGAGTCTTTGCTAATCCTTATATCCATATATATATATATATATATATATATATTACACAAAAGACTCCAGCACTCAACTATACATACAGTTATAAATGAACAGGGTTAAATAATTAGACATGTATGCAAGCAATAAAGGGAAATCACCAAATGGATATCTTTAGTTACATTGTTTGTACAAACATGTGCAAGCTGATGCGCCACTCCAAGGCAGTACCCCAGCATCAGTCCTAACCTAGTGAAAAAAAAATATATTCCACGGGGGCAACGAGACTATTAGAGATGGCTGAACATCATAAAGTTCGGTCCGTTTTCGAACTTCAGTAAAAGTTTGAATTTGGACCCATTAAAGTCAATGGGGGAGTTTGGGCTAGTCCACACTAATGCATTTTAGCTCTTGGTTGTGCCCGCGGTGCGATTGCGCGGATGTTCGCGTTTTGCATTCAAGCATTTTTTCACATTCGCATGCGTTTTCTCTTTGAAAATAGCAATTGCATGTGCGATTTGGTGCATTGTAGTGTGGCCTCAGCCTGATAGTTCAAAAAGTCCGGATGATTTACAGATAAACTAGTGGTAACTAATTGTAAATTGCAACTAATTGTAAATTGGGAAATGGTCTGGTGAACGGAAATGGTCAGAGCAGCACGGTGGCTCAGTGGTTAGCACTGATGCCTTGCAGCGCTGAGGTCCTGAGTTTGATTCCACCCTTGGACACATCTTCAAGGAGTCTGTATGTTCTCTCTGTGCTTGCATGGGTTTCCTTTCGGGCACTCCGGTTTCCCCCACAATCATAAAGACATACTGAATATCCATCCAGATGGGGTGGTTTGTTTCATCCTGCCATCTGACTAAATGTGTGAGCTGGGCTGCAGCTTAGTAATGATAAAGGTACGGGACTGATAGGCCTCCTCGGTTTTTCGGGAGATACATGATGGATTTTCTGATGCGAGGTTTGGAGTTTTTCCAAATAAATTTCATAATTAGTTGCTGTAGTGGTTGGAGAGATTGTGGTGTTATTATGACTGGTAGACATCTGAAAAAATAGATTAATTTAAGTAACAGGTTAATTTTTACTGCTGTGATACGTCCCAACCAAGAAATATTCCATGTCATCCATGTTTGGAGGTTGTTCATAAGTCTGTTATAAAGAGGGGGAAAGTTGGTGGTATAATTGTGTCAGGATTCGGGGTCAGTTTTATTCCTAAATAAGGAAGACCATGTTTTGATTCTTTGATATTGAAGTTAAGGTCTATAAGTTTTTTGATTTGAGGATATGTTCAGGTAGAGTATTTCAGATTTTTCTGGATTTATCCAAAGGCCTGTGAGTGGGGTAAGCTGTTTAAATGCTGATATAGATTAGGGAGTGAAGTAAGGGGTGATGTGATTGTAAATAAGAGATCATCTGCAAATAAGTTAACTTTATGTTCTGTGGGGCCTATTGTGATACCTCTTATATCCGATGGGTTCCTGATGGATTGGGCAATTGGTTTCATAGCTATGGCGAACAATGCTGGTGATAGTGGGCATCCTTGCCTAGTGCCTCTTCCTATGTGTATTGGTTCTCGGGTTGTTGCTGGTATGTTTAATCTATCTTGAGGATTATTATAGAAGGCATATAATATATTATAAATTGTTGGGGAAATTTTGATGTTGGATTAAGCTATAAAGATATGGCCATATATACTATCAAATGCCTTCTCGATATCAAAGGTGAGTATGCAGCTTTGTATTTTTTGATAATGTGCATATGCAATTTGTTGCATACTTTACGTGTACTATCGCTGCTTGTCTACCAGGGATGAAACCAACTTGGTCTCTATGATGATATTTGGGAGTTAAATATCAAGTCGTCTGCCATAACCTTGCTATCAGTTTGGTATCTTGGTTGATGAGGGAGATCGGGCGATAATTTTTGATTTCGGGGTCTGATTTGTTAGGTTTGGGAATTAATGATATTAGTAGCAATCATTTCTGGCGCATGCCTCCAGTTAGAATGTGGTTGCCTAGTCTCTCTAAATATGGTATTAATATTTTTGAAATTTTTTGTAATATAGTCCTGATAGTCCATCTGGACTGGGAGCTTTGTGATTTTTAAGTTTTTTGATAGTATTTGATAGTTCCTCTTGAGAGATTGGTTTTTGTAAGTGGTCTTTTTGGTCGGTATTAATGTTGGTAACTTACTTGATTGTAAAAGCGTGTTAGGTGGTTTTCTTTGGGGGGGGTTGGGGTGTTTGATATAGTGTAGAATAATACTCATGAAATAAATGGTATACCCTGTCTGGATTTGAGGTGAGTTGTCCTGTTGGTAATCTAAGTTTGATCGAATGAAAGTTATGTTTAGTTTGTTTTAGCATAGCTGCAAGTGGTTTATCTGGTTTGTTTAATTTTGTATAAAAGAAGGATTTTGTCCATCTGCGTTTTCTTTCTGCCTCGATAGACAAAATGGTCTGAACTTCTTGTTTAAGTTTTGTTAATGTTGCGTATGCTTGTGTGTTTCCAGAGGTGTCATATGTTGTTTCTAATGTATGAATTTGACGTTGCAGGGATTTAAAGTGTCTATCTCTAATTTGTTTATGTTGGGATGCTAATTGTATTATAATGCCCCTTATGTGCCTTATGGGCTGCCCAAATCCATTGGATTGAGGTTTCCATTAGATCATTTTCTTTGAAATATTAGTTAGAGTTAGATGGTGTTGAATTTTATCTCTCGTATCTTGTCGTGAAAGGAGAGCCTCATTTAATCTCCATCGGGTTATCCCTTGTTTGTGGGTATTCAGTCTAATTGTAGTTAGTAGTATATTATGATCTGACCATGTGCTTGGTTCTATTAAGGTCTTAGTTGTTTGGTTGAGTATAGACGGGGTGCTAAAAAGGTAATCTATATGTGTATGGCATTTGTAGGGGTTTGAATAAAAGGTATATTCTTTGTCATTGAGGTGTTTTCCCTCCAAATATCTAACAAACCCATAACAGACAGTTTTTTGCATAGTGTTTGTAAACGTTTTTTGCTAAAGTTGAGCTTGCCATGACTGGACTTGTCCCATAATGGGTTTATGGGGACATTGAAGTCTCCCATAATTAATGGTGTTCCTTGATACACTTCTTGGAATTTTTTCAAAAATGAGAGAATATATTGAACTTGATTAATATTTGGTGCATAGATTGAGGCTAATGTATATTGAGTATAGAAGCAGTAAAATAACTCAGAATTAAATTTCCTTTTTCTTTAAGCACCAATATATATCCCCCTCCCTTCATTCTTCGTAATACTTGGTAAATCCTATTCATGTCCACTGCCTTGTAGGACCAAGGAAAGAAAAAATCTAAATACTCGCCGCAATTTGCTATTCCTGGTCTGGAACATGGCAGTGGTAGGGGAATTCCCTCCCTTCTAACATATCTTTCAATATAGTCATCAAAGACATTGAGAGGAACAAACATTTTATTGTGGAACAATCCTGTCCATCAAAATCAAGGGAACATTTAGCCCATTCTCTTCCACTGCCATGTTCCAGACCAGGAAAAGAAAATCACTGCAAAAACATTTGCTTTTCTGCTATCATACCCCACAAATTCTATAATTTCCAGATTGATGCATCTCTTAACTCGAAAATCAGCATTGTGCAGATTTTCATTAGATAATTACCTGACAGCAAGAAGAGCCACCCACACACCATCTGCATCTTTTAATCTTGTGCTGCCAATGAACATCTGAACATTTTGTTATAGACTGGAGGTTTGAGGTATGTTGGGATTTGGAGATAAGCAATCCCAATACCTACAGGTCTATGGCCAACATAGACTTCCCAATTCCCAGATTTCTATTTGTCTGCTAGGTCCGAAATGTTTTCAGTGTATACTTAGCATAAATTTAAAACCCTATGATTGTCAGCCCTATTCATATTTGTTGGTATTTTTCTTGTTCGTTAAATTTTTATTAAACAAGCATCAAGCATTTCCGATAAATAACTGTTTTAAACTATGAAATAACATTGTTCATTCTAACAAAGCATAACGTATAGGCATAGCACATCCTTTTTGATGTTTACATCCCTTGGTGTTAATTGCATTTAGGGTAGTATATACACACTCACACACAGTACCCTCTACCATTCCATTTGGTATTTTTCTTATATTGCACTGAACATATGCAGCACAATACAAATATTCCCTGAAATTCATCTTACTCCTTACTTACCCCTTTATTAGGTACACTTACAAATATACCATGATGCAGAGCAGCAGGAGGTGGATAATGGAAGTAAACCTTATCTTTGTTCAACATATTTCTCAATAGTGTAACTTAAGTGAAGGTAAATAAAACATTCAGAGCAGATGAACCTGTGGCACTCTGAGCCCTCTCTGTGGGCACTCATGCACAGCAGAGTTCACCAGAAAGCCAGAGAGAAAGTGTAGCGGCTATGCGTAGCAGAGAGGTCACGTGCTATAACATTCACTTTGCTTGAGTCCCTGTTTTAGATCTCAAACTCCTGTCTAATGTAGGGGTTAATGGTCACTGTTTTTAGATCTCAAACTACTGTGTTTTAATGTAGAGGTTAATAGGTAATCTATTCTATCTACTGTATTGTTGGTGTCCATTTGAATTGTTTTTTTCTAAAGCAAAAACTCCTTATTCATGTTAAATGATCATGTTGGCACTATGAAATAAAAAGTGGGGTTTTGGGTTGCAGTTTGGGCACTCGACCTCTAAAAGGTCCGCCATCACTGCCCTAGACTTTTGCTGCATGTATGCTCACACTTTAAACATGTTTCAATCCTGTTACAGGGCAGTGTTCTCCCCAGAATTTTTTCCAGCCGGGTGGCATGAAAGTAGCCGGGGTGAGGTGGGACAGGGAAATTTGGTGGTGGGGAAAAATGTGCACTGCATTATGCTCATTATATAGGTCAGGGATTTCTAACGTTCATCCCACTAGATGTTTGAAAGCTGACTCCCAGCATTCTGTGGTTGTAGAATGCAGGGAGTTGTAGTTTGGAACATCTGCAGGTAACACGTGTCAGTTATGGAGAATATAATCGCGGCGCACACCGGAATTCCCTGAGTCGGTACTCACGTCTTAGGTAAAACATACAAGCTTTATTCGGGCGCCTTACGCCATGTGGATACAGACAAGTAAAAACGAACCCGCCTAATCTGCAGGTAACCCAGATGTAATATGGCAGCACAAGCGCCATGGTTTTGTGGCCTTAGGGATCTTGGAAAAGCTAGTTAACCTGCTAAAATAATCTTGCATGTGTATAAAAAGGGGTCTGGACTGGGCAGTTTTGGCAGGAGTTTTTACTGACCTATTGGCACACCTATTAAACCTACATCTAAATTCTTTTAAATCACAAGTGTTCTCTCAAGAATTTTCCAGCCGGGTGGCATGAAAAAGTAGCCGGGTGGGCCGCCCGACTAAAAGACCCTAGGGAGAACACTGCAGGGACAAGCCTCAGTTAAAATATTGCCATTTAAATCCTTGGTCCTGTCCTCATGCATAGTAACATACATAGTAACATAGTAATTAAGGTTGAATAAAGACATTCGTCCATCAAGCCCAACCTATTCCCTTTTTTTTTTTTTTTTTTTAACCCTACCTAACAGTTGATCCAGAGGAAGGCAAAAAAACCCAGCTAAAAAAGGGGGGGAAAAATTCCTTCCTGACTCCAAACGGCAATCGGAAAGTATCCCTGGATCAACCCGATCTATATGCATTAATACCAGTAATTCTCAATATTTTTTAGTTTTAGAAACTTATCCAGGCCTTTTTTAAAGTTATTCAATGAACTTGCCATTACCACCTCTGCTGGAAGACAGTTCCACAGTTTCACCGTTCTCACAGTAAAGAAACCTCTCCTAACTTGAAGATGAAACTTCTTTTCTTCCAACCTTAAAGGATGTCCACGAGTCCTCTGATATGACCTATTAGTGAACAATGCACCAGAGAGTTCACTGTATGGGCCATTAATATATTTGTATAAGGTTATCATGTCCCCACGCAACCGCCGCTTCTCCAATGTAAACAGCCCTAACTTGTCTAATCTGCCTGCATATTCAAGCCCCTCCATTCCCCTTATTAATTTAGTTGCCCTTCTCTGGACTGCTTCCATTTCCAAGATGTCCCTTTTGTATATGGGATTCCAAAACTGCACCGCATATTCCAAATGAGGCCTTACCAGTGCCTTGTAAAGAGGGAGAATAATATTTTTCTCTCTTGAATCTATTCCCCTCTTTATACAAGACAATATCTTCCTAGCTCTAGCTGTTGCTACCTGGCATTGTTTGCTACAGCTAAGTCTGTTATCTACCAGAACCCCCAAATCTTTTTCCATTTCAGATACACCTAACACAGAGTTATTTATGGTGTAGGTGGCACAGGGATTATTAAATCCCAAATGCATCACCTTACATTTATCAACATTGAATCTCATCTGCCATTCTGCTGCCCATTTTGATAATCTATCTAGGTCTGCTTGCAGCACTTGCACATCATTGGAAGTTTCCAAAGCTCTGCATAATTTAGTGTTATCAGCAAACACAGAGACCTTGCTCTCAATGCCCCCTTCTAAGTCATTTATAAGCAGATTAAACAGAAGCGGCCCCAGTACAGAACCCTGAGGAACTCCGCTTAGAACTTTAGCCCACATAGATGTAGCTCCATTAACCACCACTCTCTGTTTGCGGTCCAATAACCAGTTCTCTATCCATGAACAAATGTTTTCTTCAAGGCCAACAGTCCTCAGTTTATACATTAGTCGCCTATGTGGCACAGTATCAAAGGCTTTTGCAAAATCCAAATATACCACATCCACAGCTGTGCCTGAATCTAACTTCTTACTCACTTCTTCATAAAAACCAATTAAATTTGTCTGGCATGATCTATTTCTCATAAATCCATGCTGACTACTACTAATAAGATGATCTCTGGAGACAAAGTCAAGGATATGATCCCTTAACAAAGTTTCCATCACCTTCCCTACCACTGATGTTAGGCTTACAGGTCTATAGTTACCAGGCTGTGAACGACTACCTTTTTTGAATATTGGTATTACATTGGCTTTTTTCCAATCCAGCGGCACATCCCCAGACAAAAGCGAATCTGAAAAGATGAGACACAGTGGTCTTGCTAGAACTGAACTAAGCTCTTTTAAAATCCTAGGATGCAATCCATCTGGTCCTGGCGCTTTATTGATATTAACTTTGTCTAATTGATTCCGTACCATATCCTCTGTTATCCAATGTGAAAACTCTTCATTTCCTCCCTGCACATTGTTACAATCCCTACTGTAAGGATTCTCAACAGTAAAAACCGATGTAAAAAAACGGTTTAGCAGATTAGCCTTTTCGGCATCCTCTACAACCACCTCAGCTCCATTATTTAATGGTCCCACATTCTCAGTCCTCATTTTTTTACCATTTATATACTTAAAAAACATTCGGGGTTGGACTTGCTTTGTTCGGCAATCCGTATTTCATTTTCTATTTTAGCTAGTTTAATTGCTTTCTTGCACTCTTTATTACAACTTTTGAAGTCCCTGTAAGCCTGTTCTGTGCCTTCTGCTTTCAAAATTTTAAAAGCCCTTTTCTTTTTTTCCATTTCCCTTTTTACCTGAGCATTAAGCCATGCAGGAGTGGACCTAATTTTTTTACACTTGTTTCCTAAAGGTACCGATTTGGAAATGTTATAGTTTAATATCCCTTTAAAAGTGGTCCACATCTGCTCAGTATCTTTACCTAGAAACAGTTCCCCCCAGTCTATGAGCAGGAGCGATTCCTTTAAAGGCATAAAATTAGCTTTCCTAAAGTTAAAAGTTTTTGTTAAGCCAGTGCACTTTAGTTTTCTGCAACCTATATTAAATGACACTATATCATGGTCACTATTCCCTAAGCTTCCCATTACCTTCATCTCCAAAATGAGCTCTGGGTTATTAGATATCACCAGATCCAACAACGCATTCTTTCTAGTAGGAACTTCTACCATCTGTGAAAGAAAATGCTCATATAGGAGCATTTACTTACGCATAGTGTGTGTAAGCTCGGTGGTCAGCAGCTGTACTACAGTGGTTAATATTTGGTACACAAGACTGAAAGATAAGTTCACATTTGTGCTCCTAAGCAGCCTGTCCAGCCCTTCAACTTTGACCTTAAGGTGCCAGAACTGCATATTAACTAAAGGTTCATACACATGGCCAATCGCAGGGGCAGACCCAGTGGAAAGGGATTCTGCACACTACCAAAATTGTCATGGCTCGAAAAATTAATTTGCATAAACATGGGTTTAAGTGAAAAGAAATTTTCCCCTACCTCCTCTGTAATAGTATCACACTAAGTACCATTTTTATTCTTTAACTATCCTTCAAGCTGACGGCAGCATATATAGAATGTATAAGAAAAAAAAAAACTTTATATTGTATAGATTATACCCAAGTCAGGGTAGCTGGCTCCAGTTGTAACCAATATTTATTTCAAAAGAAGCAAGAAGTCTTTATTAAGAGTTAGAGCAGGTCAATCAGGTGCAAGGAATGTTAAAGACAAAAATAAGGTTTTATAGCAACTCTTTATTAGACAGATTTTTAGAATGTAACATTGGTCTTAGACTATTTTCCTGGCATTTATCGAGTTCCAATGGTTACCTGCCACACTCTGATAAGGTTATCTGTGTATCCAGCAAAGAGAGTCTACAAGAAAAAATAAAAAAATATTAGAATCAGGTAAAAAAAGGAAGCAGATTGATAGGGTCGTGAAAAAAAAAAAAATTCAATATGTATTACCTGTCCATCAGCTGACCAGGCCAGAGAAGTGCACTGTGGAGGTTCAGCTTTACTACTGGAACTAATCACTTCCTGTTTTAGCTCATCCACAATTATTTTTCCTTCCAGATCCTGAAACACGCAAAGATCAAACATAAGAATAGACAAAAAATAAAAAAATCACAAAAATAATGTCTTTATGCCTCAAAAATCAGTAACAGCCTCTGAGTTTCTACAGTAAAAATATCAGCTGGCAAAGAGATTGCATCATAATGGAGGTAGGATGTCCTGTCAAAAAATATGCCTATTTTTAAGAGAATACATACCCAGATCTTGATGCTGGGCCCAGTAGCAGCACACAGCCAGTAGCGGTTGGGGCTGAAACAAAGAGCATTGATGATATCGCCACTGTCAAGGGTATATAGATGTTTTCCCTCATTAAGATCCCATAGCATGGCTTGTCCATCCTGGACAGGTGACAAAAAAAAAAAAAAAGCTGGACACAGAGTGATGATAAAACATTCTCAAAAATAAATATTTAATTCACGCCTACTTTAAGCCCCCTTCCGCACCGAAAAAACTGGCAAGTGAAAAACTGGCAAGTCTGAAAAGCATGGCTGATCATGCAGTCCCCTATGGACTGCCTGATCGGTCATGGCTACTTTGCTGTGACCGACCTTCTGTTGTCCTCAATCCTTACAACATGCACCCATAATCCCATGCCTTCCTTACTCAAACACTGCCTTAAAACATATACCCTACTCTTGCTCAAACCTTGGATTGCTCACTAGCCTCTGGGATTTTTCCTGCTGCCTTCAAATATGTGCATGTCAAGCCCCTTCCTAAAAAAAACCCTATCTGTTCCCCCTTCTTGCTACTCTGCCAACCAGTCTACCTTTTGCTTCTAAATTCTTAGAACATACAGTCTTCAAACGAATTACCACCCACCTCCATGTTATTAACCTATTGGACCCATTGTAATCAGGATTTCAACCTGGTCATTCTACCCTCATTCTCCTCAATTTATTTGCCTGCCTTTAATACTAAACAACATTTAGAAACCCCTTTCATTGGTGTCTGTACATTTATACTACCAAACACATTGGAATATAGAGAGAGACCGTCCAATACGATTTATCAGCTCATTATATTTGTGGTTAAATTAATGGAATTTTTTGAGAGATCCTAGTAAGAGGTCAATGGAGGGACACAAATTTGCATACCTGGATTGAGTGACAGGTCTTTCCCTTTACATTGCTTTTATTTCAAATGAAGATTTCTAAGAATCTACAGCTCGGATTTCAAATCCAAAAGAAGTGTTGTAGTGGACAGTTACACTTTCAAAATTGATACTTTTAAGCTAGGTACACAGCCAGCGATTTTTCCTCCTGATCGACCGTTCGATACTTTAGACCGGTCGGCCAGGAGGAAGGACTGTCGGTGACGGCAAAAGCAGCCGCGTCCGACAGTTACCGCGACCGATCGTGCGGTCCATAGAGGATTCGGACGAACGATCGGTCGGACATTGCTACATTCGGATGCGATAATTTCGGTCCGGTCGACCGATACACTGAACTATCGGTCGATCGGACCGAAATCTCATTGTGTGTACCCAGCTTTACAAGTATACATACCCTTTAAGTCTAATATCTGATCTCTATTTCCTTCTAAGCAATATTGCCAAGATCTGCCCTTTCCTTTCTCAATTCACTATTAAAATGCTTGTGCATGCATTTATACTCTCCAGTCTTGACTATTATTAACATTCTTCTACTTGGTCTCCCAGCCTGTCATATGTCCACCCAGTCGATCCTGAAATCGGCAGTTCGGATCATTTCACTCTCCTCCAAGTTAGAATCTACAACCCTGACTCTGCTTGATGGGAAGCCATCTCCGTAGACTGCAAAGAATATTCAGTACCCTTATTTTGACCTTAAAGGGCAACTGTGGTCTCAAAACTAGTTAGGGTTAAATTAAAGCCTGCAGTATTTCCTTTAAAATTAGCAGACAATCACATCTCTGGCTGATGCCTGTGAGAAATCACATTGAGGTGAATGTTCAAACTTCCTGCTTTCAGTAGGTTGAGTGACATCACCTGATGTCTGCCCCGCCAGTCCACGCCGGAGGAGAAGCATGCTCAGTTAAGACTTAATGCTGGGGAAATCAGGAAGTACTTGGGGGAAAAATTGACAGTTGAGAAAGGGAGCATATTAATGCAGGCTGAGGCTGGTCACATGGCTGAAGACAGGAAGTGTTCAAGCAGGAAGTAATATTGCTGAACCTTACCAGCAATAACTTCTCACAAATTCTATCTAGAGATGTGATTTAGGTTTTAATTTGAAGGTACACCAAAAGGCATTTTATATAATCCTTACTAGTTTGGAAGAATGAGACCAGTTACCCTTTAAAATCTCTTCAATATGCTGCACACCCCTACCCATCTCCTTTTGGTCCCTTATGTTCCTGGCTGTGCCCTCCATTTCACACAAGGCAATCTTCTCCAGAAAACTCCAACAAACCCTGCCTCCTTTTGCCTTAAACCATATTTCCCTTGCTGCTTCCTACCTTTGGAACCCTCTACCTTCGCCAGGTGACATCCATTATTATTTTAAAATTTTAAATTTCTAAGCACCAGCACAAAATGATTGATTGCCATCTCGAGCACTTTCTACCCCCCCCCCACTTTCTGTAGGTTGTCCCACTAACTTAAATTGTAAGCTCTTCAAGGCAGGGGGATCTCATTCCTAATGTGTCAAGGCACAACGCCTATCAATTTATTATATGTACATACACACACCATTAGTGGCAAAGGTCAGCACGAAAAATTTGGTTGTGTACCTAGCCTGTGCTCAACTGTTTAGTCAGCAGTATATATATTTTAGTACACCACATAACCATTCTTACCTTGCCCCCAGAAGCACACAGAGATCCATCAGGTGACACAGTCACTGTGTTAAGATAACCACTGTGACCAATATGGTTTGTTTTCAGTTTGCAATTTGCAAGATTCCAGACCTGAAAGAAGCATTCACATTACGCACAAATCATTATGGTCCTAACATACAAATTTGATTTAGCAACATAGACCAAGTAATACATGCGGAGTTAAATTCAAGCTAATGAATAAGTGTCAAGATGTAGGTGGCCATTACCAGTAAAACTGGTCATAACGACAGGGAGCTGTATAACCACCCCACCAAAAAAAGCTCTAAAGTCAGGAGGAAGCCTGGCAAAAGCAGTTTTCTTGATGCTAGCACGCCTCACAAACAATAAAGGTACAAATTACTAATCAAACTTTCCTTCCCATTGGTGCTTTTCATTTTAACCGTTACAACTTTATATGCACAATACTTTTTCTTTAAGCTAGATGATATCATGAACCACACGCTTTTATACTCCATTTGGATCCAGAGATTGTCAAAGTGAGAGAAATACTAGGAACAGCAAGAATATCAAATGCTACTTTTGCCTTCTAATAATTCTTGTACCAAAAATGTATTTATGCATCCAGTCTCACATTAGTTAGCAGTAAAAACAACATTAACAAGGATTTTTAGGAAAGGCAGAAAACCTACTTCAGCAGTGACATAGGATACATACATTTTACAATGACCTGTAGTGGTGCCTGTTCCCAGTATAAAACTTATTTTACAGAATCTAAGAATGCAAAGGCAAGCAGTACACCACTGATTCAGAACCTGTGCAACACAGCAAAAATGCTCAGCCTTTAGAGCTAGGTCACAGTAATCAGTGTTAATGCACACACCAGTTGGCCAATTGGTCTGGCCACACGAAGTATGCAGTGTCCACTGCAGTGCGATTTTCAGAAGCACATGCGATCACCAGTTTTTTGCAGATCGTGCAACATAGCACGACCTCAGCAAAAGCGGACGGCAACACGCACAGTTCCATCCGCTCTAGTGTAGCCTCCTCCTTATATATCCTTTAAAAAAGGCCACTACTAACGGTTTTGAACTTTTTTTAAACCTTGTGTAAACTGAACAAGACCTAGTTTATACACTACAGTCCTTTGCTTCAACTGAAATGAAATCTTTAACCTAGGAAAATTAACCCCAAAGAACACTTAGATTTACCCAAAACGGGAATCTTTTGAGATACCCGGACAGCACAAAGGGTTAAAGTCATGCTAACAGATATTGAATATGTAAGCTAAACCATTAAAGAGTGATGCAGATCTGGGCAATTCGGTCATAAAGAATACTAAAATGCTCAAACTCCCACTTGCAAGACCATTGCAGCCTTGTCTCCAAGCATGCCTACATTACCTTTTGGAACTAAAACTGCAACAGGTAGGATTTAGATGCAAGTAAGACCCCAACATCACTCACTGGGAGATCTAATCTCTCTTCATACCATGTCTTAACTTTAGGGGAAGGATTTGCAATGTTATTTGGAATTTGATGCTTTAATGGTAAAAATTTCCAGATAAGTATAGCCCTGAAAGTGAAAATCTGTAGTTTTCAAACTACTTGCGTGTGAGTTTCCAGTCCACTGCTACACAGTGTAGTGTGGCCTCTGCCTCAGGGTAGACAAATACTGCTATATTTGCGTTGCAAATAGTGTTTTTAAAATATATATATTTATTTATTTCCAGTTACCACAATCATTCCTGTGCAATTCTTAATGTTTCACTAGTCCCCCATCATCTTTAACCTCAAAAATCATACATGACTTTTATACAGAATACAATAGAAAAAAAAACAACAAACTTGCCAATACTCACCTTTACCATCTTGTCCCAGCCACAAGATACAATGATAGGATTACTGCTGTTAGGGGAGAACCGTACACATGACACCCATTCAGTGTGAGACTCCTCCTGTGAAAGACAGCTACATCAGTAAAGAAAACACCTACCTAGACCAGAAAAATAGCCTATTTGATCCCATCATAATTGCAGGATTGTCAGCCTAAAAACAGATTGTCTGTAAGACACTCAGAAAAAAAGTTTGCTAATCACAGGGACCTAAAGCTTTTGGAAGTAAAATTATTTAATCTTAATTACTTACTTGAACAGTGTATTTACATACACCCAAAGTGTTCCACAGCTTGATTGTTTTGTCACGAGATCCAGATACAATCTGACGGTTGTCAGCAGAAAAAGCTACGCTCAGGACATCCTTGGTGTGACCAACAAAACGGCGTGTTGTGGTACCTCTGCAGAACGATATTTCACACAATGACAGTATCCATTCCCATTAGAACACTTCTTTCTGTGTAACCCTGCAGGGGGAGGGATAGATTCATAGCTTCCCTCTACTTATAATACTGCTATATGAATTAAAGGACAACTAAAGCCACAGCACCATGACATCTCAGTCATTTGTGTCTTATCTCTTATCTTGATACAGTGTTGGGAAATATACAATACTTATATGATGTGTTATTTCCCAGCATTCGAGTATCACACAGTTTGGCTTTACACATGCCGAATTCTAATCTTCCACAGAAACTTGCAACAGGTTAGGGAGCATGTGACCAAGGTCAGGAGGTGTGGCCAGACACTGCACATTGTTATTTCATTTAATTCTTCAGGGCTACATTTACTGGAGTGGTATTTTATAATATTTTTTTTGAGGGGGAGTGGGAGGTAATAGTGTGTTAGGTTTAGTTCTCCTTTAAGTCTTAACATTAGTTTCCCCTGCAGGGATGAAATGTAACTCATACAGCAATGGCACAGTTAAAAGGCACGTCCACCCCAAGAAAAAGAATTTACACTCACCTTCCCCACCCCCATATTGTTATAGTTACTTACCAACCAAGCAAGGTATTGAATAGGAGGAGCACACTACTGTAGTGAGAATTTATTTTAGTGCAAAAACAGCATACAACGTTTCGGGACTCTAGGCCCCTTCCTCAGGTATTACTTACCAACCATCAGTCCCCGAAACCCATAATCATTTTACCTTTCTTGGTCATACCTGTCCTCAGTTCAAGTATCCTTTGAAAACTAAGCTTTTACAGGAGTTGCACTGGTGTAATCAGTCGCTGTCTGGGACAGAGTTCTGTAATCCAGAAGACAGCAGGCATCTGTAAGATGCCAGCTTTCTTGCAGCAGTGAAAGCTAGGGGTTTTAACATTCGGTGACATTGGGGAGGCAAGTAAATCTTGGGGTTTGGGAATGTAAGTATAGATTTTTTGTAGGGGTGGAAATACCCTTTAAATACCTAGTCAAAACACAAATAGATTTACTTACGTTGTAAGATCCCACAGTCTCAGCGTTCCATCCCAAGATCCAGACAACGCAAACTGCCCATCTGAAGAAATTACCACATCACTGACAAAATGTGAATGACCACGAAGAGCTCGCTGTGGCACACCATAATTTGTTTCATCACGGGTCAGCTTCCACATTATAACAGTCTTATCTGTTGTCATAGACAAAAGGTACAACATTAAGCTATGAAAACATGCTAAACATTAAGAGGCCTTATACAATAAGAGTTGAAAAGTTTGCTGGTGTTCTTAATCCGCAACAACCAAACAGATGTTTTTAAATGTTTTCCAACTGTACCATTGGACCACCGAAAGAAATATCCGATTGGTTGAAACAACTAAACAGCTCAGCCAAAATTTTTAACCTCTTATTGAATAGGGCCTTTGATTGTCAAGATGAATAATTAGATCCAACGATTTTTCCACGGACCCTGTTCCATAGGAGAGTTGCAAGTTTTTCAAATAAAATACTAAACTTCCATACAATTTTTACTGAATTTCCATTGAAAAGGCGCTCTTCAAATAATTCTGGTATATCCTACACAAGTTAAATCACCAGTAGAATTTGCAATTTTAGATATATCTTAGCAAACAGTCTAAAAGTTTCCTTTTTACAGATGGGACGATTTGAGGGGTGTGGAAAAAACGTGACAGGCAAGGAAAATCACTTTCTATCCTAAACTAGCACTGAATAACAGGTTTTCCAATTTATTTTACTATGGGCACCCAAGATAATTTTAATTCCCAAACAGCCAGTTTCAAAATGAATGCTCCCAAGTCAGTATAAATAGCACGCTGTACTGCAGTTGCACTTTTACCATTACGATCAACTAAGTTAACCATAATAATTGAAAGGGGTAACAAGTCAATGCTGGACAACCCCAAATGTAAAAAATATGAAAAGTAACTCTTGTATAACTATACATCTCAGTCATATGTGGGTTACAGTAGAAAGAATGAAGCACAATAGCTCGTGATTTGTATTAAATATAAAGATAACCGGTTTCTCTCCCTGTGTGTACAGATCTTTACATTCATGGTAACTTTGCACTGTACCAACAGTTAATAGACGTTCCATGGATCTGCTACAGATCCTTCCTTCCAACACTGGTGACACGTTATGACCAGTTCCTATCAGTGTCACCGGTTTAACTCGGTAGGTTTCCCTACATATACACCGTACAGGCGGTTAACACTTGCGTAGGATTCGGTACTATGTGCTTATTTAACAATTCTTATTAGGATTGAATTAAATTGGCATCTCACCCCGGGAGGAACTCAGAATCATGTCCGGGAACTGCGGGGTAGTTGCTATTTGGGTGACCCAGCCATTGTGGCCCTTAAGGGTCCCCCGAAGTGTCATCTGCTCAGTCATGGCTGTAAAAAGTCCGAAGACGCTCCACCGCAGAAGGATGGAGGCAGATAGCAAAACCGGGTCTAAGGAGACCGGAGAGAGGAGGAGTTGGGCCTAGTCCGGCTTTTTATATGCCTCGAGGACGTGCGTCTTACGTCATCACGCTCAAGTTGCTCAACAGATTCACGGAACGGGTTGCAATGAGCTTATTGGACAACAGCGCAAAATATAAAAACCCTATGGAACGTGACATGGGTTTACCGTGAAAGCGGTCTACATTTTATGCATTATGTTAGTATAAAGAATGCATTTCATTGTAATTGAAAACAATGCGAAATACGACAAATACGTGCTTTGTAATTTTATAATGAACGCGTTCACGTAATCGGAAGTGACATTCTATAGCGCCATGACTTGCAATAGGCGTTTAATATGTGGAACAGCTTACTGTATCGGCCATATTTGTTGTGGCGCAATTACCTTACCCGAGCTTGGCAGTTCTGTTCAACGCCATTTTCTAATGCAGGTGGATTAATTGAAAGGATTATAACGGTAATGTTTTTATCTGACAACATTTACCCTTGAAGTAGGTTAAAGGGAGGCCAGATAAGTGAACAATTAAGTGACTCCTGATATAAAAGTGATTGTGATTTTTAGTAAACTCTCTGCCATGCCCATCCCTGGGTACTATTGTATTAACTGGGGTGGTATAGAAGTATTTAAAGGGACACTATGCTGAAAACATGACTTTGCCTCATCCTAATCTATAATTGAATACATGTAAGTAGCACTCTGATTTGTGTGTGTTGCTGCATGCCTTCAATCCAGCACACGTTTTGTTTAGGAGCAGTATCCCCCTCTTTTAACCACTCCCACTTCGATCCGACCTAACTTTTCCCCAAAAACCAACTGTCAAGCCTGCATACAGCATTACAACTGTCAAAACTGTCACCATTCCAGCTACAGTAAAACTACTCACAGAACAATGTTTTTTGAGAGCAATAAACTTGATTGATTGAGAATGAAGGAGAAGCAGTAGGGACTCCATCAGAGCCTGTGAGAAGAACAGCAGAGGAGCATGAGACTGGGTAAGTTCCTTCTTTTATTGAAGAACAGGAGGTAAGACACAGCTCCTTTACCTTCACTTCAATAAAACTGAATTGCCCAAATTTAATTTTCCCCAGTGGAGGTACACTTTAAAGGAGAATGATAGTGTGTATAATTTTTTTTTTTTTTAAATGAAGTTAAAATGAAAAGTACTTGAGACAGGTATATAAGACTAGTAATTCCTACCTCCCAATATTCTTTCTGTGAAGAGCCCAAAGAAAACTGATTCTGCCAGTCTTCCGCCTAAAAACTGTATGTGCTCTAGCTTTTTCACAAAACAATATTGTGAGGTAGGTATAATCAATCCTACCTCCCTGCCCCAGGTAACTTTTAATTTTTAAAAAGTTAAAGGGAATTTCTACCCCCAAAACTAATATTTACCCCAGTGCTGGCCCCACAGTGTAGTGTAAAAAAAACTGTACCTTTCTCCTCTGCTCCTCATGGTTTTCCTGTTCAAAGTCCCAGAAAGTGAAGAGTAGGAGCTGTCTGTGTGTCACCCAGTGCCTGCTGCTTCCTTGTCCTCAGTAAGGACTCGTGCATGCACAGGTGAGCTCTCCTCCCTCCCTCCCTTCCTTCCTTCCCTCCCTCCCTCCCTCCCTCAGGATCCCTCTCCTCTGTTCCCTTTTGTAGTGTTGGGGAAATTCCTCCCCCAACCCTAACTGCTGGGTTTAGAAGTTAAAAAAAAGCGCTGAAATAGACTAACCCACCTTTGAACCCTTGGCTCTCTCCATAGCCGGCAGCCATGTCTGGGGTGCCTTACACTACATAAAATTGATTTTAGGGGTGGAGACCCTTTAATTTTTAGAGTGTAGTTATCCTTTAATGATATATAGTAAAGATTAAGCAACTGGTAGTGGTAGACAGGCCCTTACTATTCATGCCTAATCATAGATCAGGCTTAGTTAAAAAGAGAAGCAAAAATTCGCCCGAGCTGTTAATTTGCCTCAACTAATCAAATAAAATCTTAAGCGTCATTCTGAGCAATTTGATCAGATCGCTCAAACATCTTTAGTCCCCATCTCTCTGCAGATTTCAAGGGGAAAGACTGTAAAAATTGGAGCCTCAAGGTGAGGAACTTCGAATGGTTCCCCACCATGGGGATCATTGTACTCGATCGGAAATCTAAAACATCTGGCCATGTATGACTAGCTTTACTACTGGTCTACTACAGTTAGAAAACAAATGATAACATCTGATTGGTTGCTGCATATTAACACAGGCAAATTTTTGCAATGTTTTATTAAAGGTGCAAAGGTAGTACTGTATGTAAAAAAAAGTTTATTAGAACAAAGGAATATAAAATGTAGATGCATGATATCTGATTTAAGGTT
Source organism: Hymenochirus boettgeri (assembly GCA_019447015.1). Lineage (NCBI taxonomy): Eukaryota > Metazoa > Chordata > Amphibia > Anura > Pipidae > Hymenochirus > Hymenochirus boettgeri. The sequence goes on from CM033476.1 coordinate 206,600,234, forward strand.
AAGTATCTCCATACTTTTCTCTTCACCTTTTTTCCTCTGCCATATTTGACGGGTTTGCTTTGTTTTGGAATGGAGACAGCATTCTCCTTTTTTTTGCATATTGAATATATTTTTTTATTGCAAGCAGGCACAAAGAAAGGATCCTCTTCTCTTTTCTCCAGTCTTATGGAGGATGTAAGAGCCTCAGCAGTGTGTGTCCATGTTTATCAGCAGTTAGGCCATGACACAATTCTGTTACTTTTTAATAACTGGAGATTTCAGTCAGTGACTACAGTAAGCAAACATTCCCAGTCATGTAAGTTTGTATATATATAGAGAATATAGTACATCATAAGAATCAAATGAATTCCATATAAAACACAATGTATGTTTATACAGTTTATTGAATTCCAAAGTGACTTCTTTCATCCCAGTGTTTTAAATTTGACGGTACATTATTTCCTTCTATAAATATAAAATAATGATTTATGTTTAATTGAAGATGGATTTTTGGTTAAATATGTAATTTAAAACATGATACGGTCATTTTAAAGGGTTTAATACAAATGTAATACCATCTCCTATATAATAAAAGGGGAAAACAGGCTCTTCAGCAATACTTATATCAACAAACTGAAAAAGTAGCTCATAGGTATTAGCATTATAAAATGACAATGACCCGTCTTCATAGTTTAAAAGGATCCCCACTATATTTGGTCTCTGAGATGGAAGGATCTTATTGGGCGGAGAAGACAGACCAAAGAAACCATCTGTGGAAGCTCTAATGACCCAGATTCCAGCCTCAGGACTTTCTCTTTGGCCACCAGAACGTCTAATACTTTCTTTGGCAATTCCAAGTGACCAGAACTGTGAGCCTCTTTCCTGTATTTCAGTCTCCCAGTAGTGCTTCCCTGAGTTATAAGAATATTGCGCAAGAACACATGGCTCAGTGTCAAACCTTTTTTCATTGGGGGTGGCATTTTGTTCGTGCCCAGCTGTTGTGATAACACAGTAGTCTGGAGATATAATCAGGTTGCGGTAAGCTGTTAAAGGATCAAAAAGAATGGATTCTAGAGAAAAAGAGGAAAATACCTTATATGATGGAGTGAATTGGAAACAAATATAAACATTTATGCTCCATGAAAAAATAGGATTATGGGAAATAAACACAAACCTTTGTGGACAGCAGCTTTTCTCCATTCTAGAAAGACAAGAGGTTAAGAAAGGGAAGAATTTATTTTACACTTAGTATGTTAAATCAATATATTTCACTGTGTATTTCCATTTACAAGTTTTTAATAGTTTGCCATGTTTGGCAAGAAACCCTGATCAAACTATCTAGAACAGACACAGGCAAATAGTAGCCCTACAAAACTACAACTTCCAGCATTCCCTGGATGCCATCTGCTGTTGCAATGCTTATAGAGGAAAGCTGGCAATTGATGTAGTTCTCAAACAGCTTTTAAATATACTATTCCAAACTGCACCTCATTTTACAAATGTGACCTTACCAGTGCTTTGTAAAGAGGGAGAATATTTTTCTCGCAGGATAAACAATGGTGGAGGTGCACTCTTACCCAACTGTAGGTGCAGACGCCTCTGTAGGTTCTTCCCTTAGGAACCAGTGGCTTCGCAGGAAAAAGAAAGTAGCTGAGGGTCGCACTCCAAATCATCAAGAAATTTTATTTCAAACCACACATATTCACGTCACAACGTTTCGGGGGGATACCCCCTTCTTCAGGTGAAGAAGGGGGGGGGGGGGAAGGGGGGGGGGGGGGGGGGGGGGGGGTTCCCCCGAAACCGTTTGTGACGTGAATATGTGTGGTTTGAATAAAAATTTCTTGATGATTTGGAGTGCGACCCTCAGCTACTTTCTTTTTCCTGAGAATATTTTTCTCCCTTGAATCTATACCCCTGTTTATACAAGATAATATTTTGCTATAGCGTGTTCCCACCTCCCTATTCACAGTCATTCATTGGCTGTGCTGTCATCCATGATGGCCTTAACTGCTAAGCTAGGGAGAAGCCAGGAGATTGTCAAACTAGACTGCAAACTGTAAGGTGAGTATCTGTGTTCAGTATTGCCAGGAAGGTAAGTAAGGTTTGCGTCATCAGGGTTTTTGATGTTGGAGAAGGTAAGTTTAAAGATTAAATTCCACACTTAATAGCTAAGGCCAAACTGTAAAACAATTAAACATAAATAGATAAATCAGAGCTTAAGACCAAATTCAATGCCTGCTTTAGATAAAGTGTAAACCATAGAATTCAACTCACCTATTTCTTGTTTTTGAAGATCTGCAATACATGTTAAAGACATGTAACTGTTAGCTAACATAGAAAATTGTACAGGTCCTCAATACAGACTAATAAAGTGAATTATAACCCCAACGTTCCACCCCACCCACCCCCACCCCTCTCCGATTAAAACCAATGAAAGTTCTCAGTGTGATGACCTAAAATGCTAGGTCCTCACTCCTGGCTTTACCTTCTAAATCTAGCACTTCTGCTTGTAAGCAACGATAGTTACCTTTGTATGTATTTATTTATATAGCGCAACTTGGGGAAAGAGGTGCCTGGCCAGTAGAATTTACAATCTAGTTAAGTCTTAAGGTGCCCATAAACTGGGCTGGTATTACGATCAATCCAACATGCGAGTAGACATTTCCATTGATTGGCTGAAAAAAACTACGATTTTCCATTGTTATGCCAGTAATAATTATGCCAGTAATATCGATCGTAATTATAATCGGTTCTGATTAAATGTAACCTCACAATATACAACATTAGACAAAAATAGCCAAACAAATTGAATGTTAACAAAATGTATGTATCTATGTACAATTAACACATCTTACATCAACTTATCGGTCGGTGTTACAATTGCAATTACAATCATCTTTTGTAGTGTATGGCCACCTTTAGTCCCACCTGTCAGCTTGTGTGAAGAACCTGGCCAATGGGAACACATGCTCCTAGCAAAGTATGACTTCTGATTGGCCAAGCCCTGGGCTGAAGCCAAGCAGCAGGATTAAGGAAGCCAGGTATCGTAAATTACATGCAGAAGTGCTGGAGTTAGAATGTAAACCCAGGGGTGAGTACCTAGTGTATTAGGTCTTTTCCCTGGGTACATTTATGGGGCAAATGCATAATTGTCCATTAATGCAACATCTTTGGCTGCAATAAATTGGGTAGATTTAAAGATGAAATCCACTCAATCCATGCAAAGTAGCATAGTATGCTTGATTTCAGTTTCAATTGTAAGGAATCAATCGGCTAAACCATTGTGTAGTCTCAATCATTATACACAAGGAACTGACAGCACACTTTGTGTAGTACAGTATTGAAAGGGCATGTCCACCCCAAAACTATAATTCCCCCCACTACTGTCCTCACTCTGCAGTGCATAAAAATCCTAACCTTACATCACAGCTCCAAATGGTTCTCCTGCAATGTTCCCCCAAAGTCCAAAAAACTGTCCACCAGGAGCCTGGCAGAGTCCATATAGAACTGCCTCCTGTCTCTCCTCTGGGAGAATTTTGCTACGCGCATTGGAGCCCTACCCCCCCACCCTCCCGTTTTGGTCTCCCTCCCCCTAGCACAAAACCCTTTGGATATATTGTAGGGCTTCCTCCCCCAGCCTCAACCACATTATTATTATCTCCAGAAACTCCCCCGATCTTTACTTACCTTCCCTACCTGAACTACTGGCAGCCGCATCCTTGATTGGCTGCCTCTCAGCCAATCACAGACGTGGCTGCCAATCTGGCCCGCTGCTTGCAGTTTCATGCAAGCAGAGGGCCGGGACAGTGCAGCAGAGGATAGAGGGAAGGTAAGTAAAGATCGGGGGAGTTTCTGGAGATAATAATAATGCGTTTGGGGCTGGGGGAGGAAGCTCTACAACAGGGTGGACATGGGGACCATGCATGTACATTGAGAAAGGAAGGGAAGATGTCTGAAAATGGACATAGTAAAACGTAATTTAATAATTCTATTTAAGCATATAATATGATTTCAACACACATTGGTATTATGTTATCCTAAAGCTTGGTACACATGTGTGATCGTGGCAGCCGACCCACAACACAAGTGTTTTCCAAACAGCCATTTTGTAATCTATTGTTTAATGTACTGGCACTTGGCAAACGATAAATGATGCCCTACCCGAGCGCCCATACACTAAGCAATATTAGGTCGGAATGGCCATTCGGAACACACTTGTGCCCTGCAGGTCTGCCCTGCGATCGCACATGTGTACTGACATTTACGATAAAAACCATTTTATGAGATTGATATAGGGAACCACAAATCAAACTACCTTTCCCTGTAAAGATGGATGTTCGAAAAATGTTCGAAAAAGCAGGAGACTTCTGTCTAATTTTCTAATTTAGAAGCAGTTTCTGTTTATTCCCTTCCTAATATGGTCTTCACACTGTCAATTATATGGAATCTGACAAATAATTTTCACGCATCTTAATCCCATGCTAAGCAATAGCCAGTGGCGTGTTTAGGGGGGATAACACGTGGCTTGAAATAATCCTCTTTTTTTATTCAGTAAAAAGTAAAGGTTCGTACACACGCTCAATCTGTAAACAAGGAATGACCCCTTAGCAGATTGAGCGTGTGTACGAAGCTTTAGTCTGCTGCTCCACTTCCCTCTGTGTGTATGCAGATCTTTGAAAGATGGCAGACCGGATCTTGCAGATCCTGTCTGTCATCTTTCTGAAATCTGTACTGTGTGTACCTAGCTTAACATAGATTGTTGCAGATATTATTCCATAGATTTTTCCATTGTTCCACTGTGCCATTGTTACATTGCGCCATTGATTGTTACATTGTTCTAAAGATTGCTACATTGTTCCATAGATTGTTACATTGCTTCACAGTTACATTGCTCCACAGATTGTTACATTGCTCCACAGATTGTTACATTGTTAATTGAGCTGGGAGTGAGAAACAGCTTTTTTTCATGTTCAGTGTGCCCTGTGATTCACAGCAGTACCCAGAGCCCCTGTATCAAAAATAACCCTGCAGCTGCCTGAGGGGATTGCCGAGACTGAGTTTATATGCAGTACTTACTGTATGTACTACACTGTGATAAAGCTTAGTGAGCAGGAAGAGGGGACATTGCGAATTTTTTGGTGGTGGCTGTATAGCCGATTGGCAACATTTTATTGTGTTTAGTGTGTGTAATAGTGTGTGTCCATGTGTAGTACAAATGATTGTGCATGTGCATATGTATTTGTGGGGTAGTAGAGTAAATATGTGAGTGAATTTGTGTAAAGCTATATTTGAGTGAGCTGCATTTTTGTTCATAGTAGTTTATTATTTGTTTAGCAGTATATGTAAGTGTGTAGCAATGTATGAATCAAGATGACCAATCATCGCGAATGGCAGATTCCACCATAATCCGATTATGATTTTGTGCAATTTGCAAATACACAGGAAAGATTGTTTGGTATATTCTTTATACAGAACAATTGTTTGATGTGGCCATACTCTGTCCGAACTTCCTACTGTGCTTGTTAATTGGTAACCCATTCAGCCCCACCCCCCAAAATCCTGCCCTTATAGCCGAGTTCTTGCCCACTATAACAACAGCATTTATATTTTCTGAAAATAGTTTAGCTGCCTTCCTTATACTTTTTACTACATACTGTAGACCACCATCGCAGGTAGCTAAGTATATTAAAAAGGTAGTCCTACAATTAGCATATGGCATTCTATTTTCTTGGTGAGTAGTATGCCTTTATAAGGATAATATAAACTAGATCTTGAATAACCACACCTGTAGCTTCTAGGCGTATTAATGTGTGTCTTTAAAGGCTAATACACACATGCATTTTGGCCAATAAAATGCCCATACACGATCGTCGTCCCAAACTGATGTTCATACACATAGTGCGCCACAGGTCGGTGCTTATAATCGCAGGTGTGTAAATCTTAAGTCTCCCTATCTCAGATGAGTACCAAATCATCAATATGCCTAAAGTATGAGATGATATAAGATCCACCCCCAAAAATCCAGAGAGGTTGGCATACGAGGGGGCTGAATTTGCCCCCATTGCAGCTTTTTTTTAAGAAATAAAACTTTTTGTATAGCAGTAAAACGTTACAGTGCAATATATACTCCATAGCTTCTTGCAAAAAAGTGTTATCATCCTAACCATAATTTTCAGTACGTGTCTGCCAAAACTGTGCAGCATTAAGATCTCTCATGTGGTTGATAGATATAGTGAAGCTACATCCAAAGTAACCCAAATATAGGAAGGTTTCTACTCTACCCAAGTCAATTTATTTATAGCATCTGTGGAGTCTTAAGGTTTGTACACATGCTTGATTTACGAGCGAGGAAAAACCCCCGACGGCCGAGCGCTACATGCGGCGAACGGCTGTTTCGGCCGAGAATCATCCATGTGTATGCGTTCGGTCGGGGGTCGTTCGGCGATCCACCAGGACGAACTTTTAAATAAACCTAGGGGGAACTTAAATTATGGGCAAAAGTAATTGATTCACATATTTTACTAATCTCTCATTAAGAGACCCCAACCCAGAGACAATGGGTCTTCCCTGGATGTTTTACCAAGACTTATGCACATGGTAAAACCACTATTCTGAATATATGACTATTCATTCTTATTAAAAACTACCACTTACTTCCCATATTTTAACACATTGTTCTTGTATATACGGTATGTCCCAGAGTCTCTTAATTGGTGAAGCGATTCATCCTTACATTTGTCCATGTCCACAACCAACAGAGCCCCTTTTACTGGAAGCTCTAATTCCTATGTCATTATACCTTAGTACATTTTAAGGGCTACAGATTTAAATTATTTTTGGATCCAGAAATTCATATTTTTATGGTCAGCTTGTAATTCATATATTGTCCTTTACTTTGTACTGGATAAAAATCCTACTTATTTTATAGCAAATATGTGACACCATATTGCTACTGTTAGTGTCAACATTTTGTGCCAAATCCTGGAAATATGATGAAGTGACAATCCAGGAAACAAAAGTAAAAAGGAAAGAAGGCATAAAAAATATGATACACCATCCAACAATTCAGCCCAACCGACCAAGATTTCAGTGTTTTGATAGATCGGGCCCAAATATTGGATACTTTGCATGGCTGCTCGCGACTGAACCGACTGTTCATTTGTCCGAATCGACTATCAGACATGTCTAAAAACTATGGCTGATCGCGCTGCCCTCTATAGTCGTGGCTACTTTTGCCGCGACTGAGTTTTTCGTCCTGGCCAATCGTTCAGAAGTTACGGACGTTCAGCCAGGACAAAGGAATAAAATGTGTGCACCCACCTTTAGCTTTCCACAGATTCCGGCTATGTTTGGGCTGTTGATGTGAGACTCCTTACACAAAACTCTACATGTAACCCAGGTTTTCAAATAAAACTTCAATCCTTTATTCCAGCATTAAAACCGATTACAGACAAACAGGCCACTCGACGACGAGGGCGAGTCCAAATTCGTTTTGTGCACATACCTCTACCCATCCGAATTCGGCAAGAGAGGGAGGAGGATGTACAATGCTTTGCCATAAGGATATGGATTATTGAAAGCGTACGACTCGGGGTTAATACACCCGAGCCGCCATGTAATATTAAGTGAGTGCTGTCAGGATATAAGAGCTATTTTGATACATTATATACACCAGCTAATCACATGTGTTGACTAGAGGGTGGCTTATGTGTTTCCCTGCATTTTATATGCACCCACCTTTAGTTAAATAAAAAGTCCCAAATGAAAATACTTTAATAGAAAACACATAATACAGGTAACTGCAGTAGTACAATAAAGAATTGTACATCTGCAAGTTGAAGGCACAATTCACTGGATTTAAATGCTACTAAGTTTGTACTGAGTGTTTTTAGATGTTAAAGAAACTGCAAATTCCGTTGGTTATTATGGAGGCAAACAGATGATAAACCATCAAAAAGCAAGGGAAAATTGAACATTAGAGGACCACAGAACAGTAGAGAAAAACTTACTTAGAATGGTCTCCTTTGCATTTAGCTGTCTTTCTACAAGGAAAGAAAACGTGTTTTAGTGAGAGGTTACAAATCCTAATAAAACACACCTTTGTCTTAAGCACTTTACAAAAGAATATCACAAAACATCCATTAAGGAGGTCTGTCACTGCCCAACCCCTTGTTTCCTTCCATTTGTTGGTTAACCACAGACTTCTGCCACTGACTGAATGTTCTGTGGTTTTTTTTTTGCCATGTCATATTCTACTGTGAAATTATCAACTTTCAGTCTTAAAATTTCTCATGCTACCTTTTTCCTTGCAGTATAAATGAAATTTCCAAGCAATCACAGTGATGACAACAAGGCTAAGAACCAGGAGAAGGGACAACAAGATGGTCCATGTAGAGATCACTGGAAACAAAGACTCTGTACAGAGTGGAAACAAATTAAATGTTATGATTTTTCCTGCTTATTAAGTGGATCACAAGTATTAAACATTTGTTTATACTAATTTTCCAGGGTACATAATTGCCACAGATTCTTGTACAAGTCATTCTGAATTGAGAAAGCCAGTCGGATGACTAGCGAAACGTCTGTAAGAACTAAACTTCAAGTCCAGTTGATCTAAATCTCAGTATTAAAAAAGTGCTTATCTAAAATAAGTTTTTATTGTAAAATGAATGGTTCTTTTTTTTCTAAATAAAATAACTTTGCTATACCACAAATATGAAAATTACAAGAGACAGACCTGAGACAATCACATAGACACCAGTCTCTTTCCCATTGACAGGATGTTTTATGTCACAGTAAAGGCTTCCTTTTGAAGAGTCTTCTATAATAATATTGCTGGATATGCTAACAAGACCATCACTTTGAGTATGAGATTCCATCACCCCTGTGTAATTCAAAGTACCATCCTCACTCTTCCAATTCATTTTTGGCTCAGGAAACCAGTCAGACGATGAACAGGAGAGCAGGACTGAGCTTCCTTGTAGTGACACTTTAACTAGAGGTGGGGAACCAATTCCTGTAAAACACAAACATACAGTTAAAGGGAATGTCCACCCCTCCTCAAACAAAGCCTTACCTGCTTTAAAACACCTGATAAGCAGGACTTCATTAACTTGAAATCTTCCAATTCGGCTCCCACACTGAGCTATTATACTGACAAGCTCCTCGCTCCACCGCCGCTTCCGGGCTCCTCAGTCAGTCTCCACTTCGGCTGCTGTGTTCTTTTTATGTTCTTGTGTAGCTGCTGTGGAGACTGCTCCAGGAAAGGCAGTCAGTGATTGGCCGTGACGTCACTGTCACGGTCGACACTGCCTTACCCGGAAGTGGAGAGACGCGGCGGTAGGGTGAGGAGGAGCTTGTGAGTATAATAGCTCAGTTTGGGAGCCAAATTGGAAGATTTCAAGTTAACGAAGTCCTGCTTATCAGGTGTTTTAAAACAGGTAAGGCTTTGTGTGTGGAGTGGTGGACATTCCCTTTAATCACATTTATTAAAAGGGATATTCATATATTAATGCAAAATGACCATATGTCCTTAATAACTACTTTCCAGTGAAATGCTTTTGCTAAATATATCGGGGATGGATTTATAAAATGACATTCCCATTAGAGTTGGGGGGATTCTTTAAAAAAAAAGTCCATCATAGCCTCTTTATTTTTATTTTTTAAAACTCTTTTATTTAGGTGAGATTGTCCTTTTAACTGGTTCCTTTGATTCACATGAAAGGACTGCTTAGGGTTGCTTACCTTTCCCTTTTTGAGACCTGAACAAAAATTAAATTTACATTCTGAAAGGCTAAATACCAGTTCATTAAAAGCAATGCTCTATATACTGATATCTATGCAGCCTGCGTCATGATTCTAGTTTAAGTCAGACCAGCTTGACACTAGATTTTATGTGTTTTGCTTCCGGTCTTGAAGGGAAATGTGGCAACACAACACTGCTTAGCTCTAGCTCACAAACAGAAGAGGACATTCAGGCTTCTTGTGATTTATCAGTGACAATATACTTGTTTAAAATCAATCTGGAGAATTCCTCTGTGTTCCTTGATGAATCAAACTGAGCATTTCTAAACTAAAGAAGCTAGCAGAGAGGGTAAAAACTGCAGGGATCTGTATTGAAAGGCTGGGTACACACCATCAAATTATTCATTACGGCCGATTGTTCGCCTCTAGCAAGCAGTTTTCCTGAATGAATCCATGTCAGTCATGGAAAAAGTAGCCAAGGCCGAAAGTTCCCTGCGACACATTGTGCAATTCATAGGAGACTGCATGATCACCAATGCTTTTCCGACATACCTGATCCGGATAAACAGGTGACCAAGATTGGTCACAAGATGTAAGGCAGTAAAAATATGTTTAGGGTGGACTTTTTGGTCTCCCTGACTGACTTAGAGGAAAAATATTTGTAACAATGTTGCTATAATATTTTTAATTAGAAACAGGGTGACTGAGGACTAATAACAATGTCCAGAAGTACTTAAGAATAATAAGTTGGAGGACATGTAAACGGTACCAAACCATTTTAATAAGGTAATAAAGATTAATTACCACCAATCTTAAATCTGCTTTTTTTCTTCTTCTCTGACTTTCCTTCAGAGAAGGAAGTTTTTGGAGGGGGTGGATACATAGAGAGGAGACATACATACAAACTAGGAGTGAGCTGAACAGGACATGAGGAGATATAGTGACAGGGAGCACTGAGAGCAAAAAGGGATCAAGTTCCTGACAGCACAAAAATGAATAAATGCAAGTAATTTTTTTCACTTTAGAGTCTCTTTAAGTATTACTGTGCACATCCCCTAAACTAACAATTGGTTAAACACATTTTGATTTTATTATTCCATTCAATTTCTTTGTTAAAGACATGTAAAAATGGATGGAAGCACACTCAAATAAATTCAACAAGCATTTTTTTAAAACTCTGCTGAAACCATACACACATTTCTGGGAGTCTAAGACCCCTTCCTCAGGTGTGCCACAATAATAAAAAAAACCTGGTTGAATTTATTTGAGTGTGCCTCCCTCCATTTTTAAAGAAATCAATTTCACTGTTTGTGGACCATGCTTTTTTGAGTTTAACAGCAAGATGAACAACCCTACAAGAAAATGGCAAGCTTTGTATGTAGAGTTTATTTATAAAGCGCCACTTGGGGATTCAGTGCTGTACAATAACAAAATACAATAAAGTCATAAAAGGGGGATAAATACATCGATAGTTCAGTACATAAATATATAAATTATATAAATATAAGTGCTAGAGCTTTGCCACAAGAGGAAAGGAGGTCCCTGCTGCCTAGAGCTTATATTCTAGTTAGGTGGGTAACATACAGATACAATGGAATAGTTATAAGTGCTGGAGTGAGACGAATGCAGTGCAAATAAAACAATCATGTACTGTGCTGGTTACCAGATAGGTAGGATGTAAGGCTGGCTTTAAAGGGTATGTCCACCCCCCAAACGAATTTTTAGTATGTTGCAGGGAAAGGCTGTAAACCTCGACCTCGCAAGGTTTACAGCTTCAAAAGATGTCCCCAAATCTACTTACCAGGCTTCGTTCCCTATCCGCTCCTGTGATTGGCTAAGGCGCATGCGAATGCGTGTCCATTCGCGTTTAGTGTTCAAGAATTTTTTCGCGCAATTGCATGCGTTTTTTCTTTGTAAATAGCAAAAACGCAAGCGCAAACTTGAAACAACGCGTGCAAACACACACCATTGCGTGCGTGATTTGGTGCGTTTGTAGTGTGTCCTCAGTTTAAAGGGTATCTCCACTGAAAAAAATGACATTGGCTATTATAGCAGTTTATAGGTAAACTAAGTCATACCCAGAATCTTAGGTTACTCTGTTCCATATAAGCTCCGATCAGTTGCCTTTATACTGTACTGCTGCAAGATTCCTCTGCTTGACGTGCCCGCCTGCCTCCTATTTTGCCGACGTGCGCGCGCTCCTGTTGGACATGCGTACTAAGTCCCTTCTGTAATCGGGACTAGCTGACCCCGCCTGTACTGCCGACAGCCAATGGGAACGTAAGCGTCATGTTCCCCTGGCAGCAAGAGATGTCAGCACGAGCTTCTCCGGGTGTGTGTGTGTTCCCCCCAGAATATAGATAGACAGAGATAGATAAATGGCAGATAGATGGATGATTGATAGATAGATTGGTATTTTTTTGGCTTTGTTTATTGATAGTGTGATAGTGACACTCCCAGCATCCCCTCTGAAATACACCTTCTGTCCCCCAGGCCCCCCTGCAGTACAGCTAGTGACACTCCCAGCATCCCCTCTGAAATACACCTTCTGTCTCCCAGGCCCCCCTGCAACACAGCTAGTGACAATCCCAGCATGCCCTCTGAAATACACCTTCTGTCTCCCTTACAAACACACACACCTCCCCCTATAAATTCTATTACTTTTGCAATTGTTAAAAAAAGTCTCCTTACATAAATCTGTGTGGCTGAACCTTGTAACTTCCCCCCTCTGTCTCTCCCTGCACTATCAGCTGTGAATAGATCATAGAGACAGGAAGGAAAGGCTTTGTTTACATCAGGCATCACTGGGGTCAAGTGGGTGTGGCAGAAATCATGAATATGCATGTAATGATGCACATTGACTGACAGCCTGCCCAGCACAGTAGCAAACACACCCCCAGGAGCTACACAGCTGATGCAAAGGAACAGAGCTGATTTTGGGGGGAAAAAAGGGTTGGGGGAAGATGAACTTTCATATAGAGGGGAAAAAAAAACGTTTTTCCATCAGTGGAGATACCCTTTAAGAGAGCTGGACTTGGAAAATTACAAAAATGTGGAGCTGGATTAAGCTGCTCTAAAGGTTTCATATGTTTGTGTCAGTTAATACCAGTACAACAGTCACCTTCAAATAGGTGCACTATAGAAGAATTAAGAAGTCATTAGGAAAATTTGATACAGCTGCGTGATCTAGCAGTATTCACATTCACATTCACAGTACCGATAAAGCCCCGATACCGTAAAGTAAACATACAGTTCTGAGCATTCTTCCTATGCTGTGTATATGCTCTGTATAGAGAGAACGCTCGGGACTCTATGTATGACAGCATCTTGCAGAGCCTGTCATTTTTTAAAAATCTTTAATGCGTGTACCCAGCCTAAGAGTTTCTTTCCAAACTGGTTTGCACACATGAAACGTATACAGTGGGTCTGGGGAGCCAGTAATAGAGGAAATTATATATGTCTAACCGATGGTTTCCACTTCACCAGACCCAACATACACTTAAAGGGTATGTCCACCCTTAAAAAAAAATTTCCTCCAAAGATTCCCCCTGTCCCCCCAGCCCCAACCGCTATGTTAATATTATTAGAAAATGCCCCAAACTTTACTTACCTCCCCTCTTGCCTCCGCCGCACTGCCAGGCCCTCTGCTTGCGAGTAAATGCAAGCAGAGGGGCGGGACCGACAGTAGCATCTGTGATTGGCTGAGTGCCAGCCAATCACGGACGCGGCTGCCGGGAGTTCAGTGCGGCGGAGGCAAGAGGGAAGGTAAGTAATGTTTCGGGCATTTTCTAATAATATTAACATAGCGGTTGGGGCTGGGGGGACAGGGGGAATCTTTGGATAAAAGGGATTTACACTAGGGGGAGGGAATCCTAATCGGGATGGAGAGGGAGAAGGGCTGCAGTACGCATGCCAAACTTCTCCCGGAGGCCAGGTAGGAGGCAGAGTCCTACGTGGACTCTGCTATCCTCCTGGTGGGCAGTTTTTGGGACTTTGGGGGGGGACTGCAGGAGAACCTCATGGAGCTGGGATGTGAGGTAAGGATTAAACTACACTACATGATGGGGCCAGTAGTGGGGGGGGATTATAGTTTTGGGGGTGGACATGCCCTTTAACTAAAGAAGGGTTTGGCATAAATCAACACAGGACTGTAGCTGTGAACAAAGTGCAGGTTTTATTATAGAAACACGTGTGCTACATGTTTCGGACCACAAGTCCTTCCTCAAGCCCACTTGCAGGAGACCCATAAGGAGCAGAGATGTAATGGAAGGACAGTGGGGCCAGTAGTGGGTTGGGGTGGACATGCCCTTTAATACATCCCCTATAGGTTGTGAAGGTTCTCATTCATCCAGGTCATGGTATATCTGTTGTATTCAATTAGATCAACTGGACATGAAATGTAGTTCTTAGCATCCCCTCTGAAATACACCTTCTGTCTCCCAGGCCCCCCTGCAATACAACTTGTGACAATCCCAGCATCCCCTCTGAAATACACCTTCTGTCTCCCAGGCAGGCTGGTCCCATTATACAGTGACAGAGGCTGGTCCCATTAAACAGTGACAGGGAGGCTGGTTCCATTATACAGTGCCAGGGAGGCTGGTCCCATTATAAAGTGACAGAGGCTGGTCCCATTAAACAGTGACAGGGAGGCTGGTCCCATTATACAGTGACAGAGGCTGGTCATCATAGGCATTCTTTTTTCTCTGGATAGTATGCCTTTATAAGGATAATTAAACTAGATTCTTGAATAACCACACCTGTAGCTCTAGGCGATTAATGTGTGTCTTTAAAGGCAATACACACAATGCATTTTGGCCAATAAATCCCATACACGATCGTCTCCCAAACTGATGTTCATAACACATAGTGCGCCACAGTTCGGTGCTTATAATCGCAGGTGTGTAAATCTTAAGTCTCCCTATCTCAGATGAGTACCAATCATCAATATGCCTAAAGTATGAGATGATATAAGATCCCCCCCAAAAATCCAGAGAGGTTGGCATACGAGGGGGCGAATTTGCCCCCATTGCAGCTTTTTTTTAAGAAATAAAACTTTTTGTATAGCAGTAAAACGTACAACAGTGCAATATATACTCCATAGCTTCTTGCAAAAAGTGTTTATCATCCTAACCATAATTTTCAGTACGTGTCCTGCCAAAACTGTGCAGCATTAAGATCTCTCATGTGGTTGATAGATATAGTGAAGCTACATCCAAATTAACCCAATATAGGAAGGTTTCTACTCTACTCACCAGTCAATTTATTTATAGCATCTGTGGATTCTTAAGGTTTGTACACATGCTTGATTTACGAGCGAGGAAAAACCCCCGACGGCCGAGCGCTACATGCGGCGAACGGCTGTTTTCGGGCCGAGAATCATCCATGTGTATGCGTTCGGGTCGGGGTCGTTCTCGGGTCCACCAGGACAACTTTTAAATAAACCTAGGGGGAACTTAAATTATGGGCAAAAGTAATTGATTCACATATTTTACTAATCTCTCATTAAGAGACCCCAACCCAGAGACAATGGTTCTTCCCTGGATGTTTTTACCCAACTTATGCACATGTAAAACCACTATTCTGAATATATGACTATTCATTCTTATTAAAACTACTACACTTACTATCCCTATTTTAACCACATTGTTCTTGTATATACGGTATCGTCCCAGAGTCTCTTAATTGGTGAAGCGATTCATCCTTACATTTGTCCATGTCCACAACCAACAGAGCCCCTTTTACTGGAAGCTCTAATTATTCCTATTTCATTATACCTTATGTACATTTTAAGGGCTACAGATTTAAATTATTTTTGGATCCAGAAATTCATATTTTTATGGTCAGCTTGTAATTCATATATTGTCCTTTACTTTTTACTGGATAAAAATCCTACTTATTTTATAGCAAATATGTGACACCATATTGCTACTGTTAGTGTCAACATTTTGTGCCAAATCCTGGAAATATGATGAAGTGACATCCAGGAAACAAAAGTAAAAAGGAAAGAAGGCATAAAAATATATGATACAACCAATCCACATTCAGCCCAACCGACCAAGATTTCAGTGTTTTGATGATCGGGCCCAAATATTGGATACTTTGCATGGCTGCTCCGACTGAACCGACTGTTCATTTGTCCGAATCGACTATCAGACATGTCTAAAAACTATGGCTGATCGCGCTGCCCTCTATAGTCGTGGCTACTTTTGCCGCGACTGAGTTTTTCGTCCTGGCCAATCGTTCAGAGTTACGGACGTCACCAGGACAAAGGAATAAATGTGTGCACCCACCTTTAGCTTTCCACAGATTCCGGCTATGTTTGGGCTGTTGATGTGAGACTCCTTACACAAAACTCTACATGTAACCACCCGTTTTCAAATAAAACTTCAATCCTTTATTCCAGCATTAAAACCGATTACAGACAAACAGGCCACTCGACGACGAGGGCGAGTCCAAATTCGTTTTGTGCACATACCTCTACCCATCCGAATTCGGCAAGAGAGGGGGAGGATGTACAATGCTTTGCCATAAGGATATGGATTATTGAAAGCGTACGACTCGGGGTTAATACACCCGAGCCGCCATGTAATATTAAGTGAGTGCTGTCAGATATAAGAGCTATTTTGATACATTATATACACCAGCTAATCACATGTGTTGACTAGAGGGTGGCTTATGTGTTTCCCTGCATTTTATATGCACCCACCTTTAGTTAAATAAAAGTCCCAAATGAAAATACTTTTAATAGAACACATAATACAGGTAACTGCAGTAGTACAATAAAGAATTGTACATCTGCAAGTTGAAGGCAACAATTCACTGGATTTAAAATGCTACTAAGTTTGTACTGAGTGTTTTTTAGATGTTAAAGAAACTGCAAATTCCGTTGGTTATTATGGAGGCAAACAGATGATAAACCATCAAAAAGCAGGGAAAATTGAACATTAGAGACCACAGAACAGTAGAGAAAAACTTACTTAGAATGGTCTCCTTTGCATTTAGCTGTCTTTCTACAAGGAAAAGAAAACGTGTTTTTAGTGAGAGGTTACAAATCCTAATAAAACACACACTTTGTCTTAAGCACTTTACAAAAGAATATCACAAAACATCCATTAAGGAGGTCTGTCACTGGCCCACCCACCCCTTGTTTCCTTCCATTTGTTGGTTAACCACAGACTTCTGCCACTGACTGAATGTTCTGTGGTTTTTTTTTTTTGCCATGTCATATTCTACTGTGAAATATCAACTTTCAGTCTTAAAATTTCTCATGCTACCTTTTTTCCTTGCAGTATAAATGAAATTTCCAAGCAATCCCAGTGATGACAACAAGGCTAAGAACCAGAGAAGGGCCAACAAGATGGTCCATGTAGAGATCACTGGAAACAAGACTCTGTACAGAGTGGAAACAAATTAAATGTATGATTTTTCCTGCTTATTAAGTGGATCACAAGTATTAAACATTTGTTTATACTAATTTTCCAGGGTACATAATTGCCACAGATTCTTGTACAAGTCATTCTGAATTGAGAAAGCCAGTCGATGACTAGCGAAACTGCTGTAAGAACTAAACTTCAAGTCCAGTTGATCTAAATCTCAGTATTAAAAAGTGCTTATCTAAAATAGGTTTTTATTGTAAAATGAATGGTTTCTTTTTTTTCTAAATAAAATAACTTTGCTATACCACAAATATGAAAATTACAAGAGACAGACCTGAGACAATCACATAGACACCAGTCTCTTTCCCATTGACAGGATGTTTTATGTCACAGTAAAGGCTTCCTTTTGAAGAGTCTTCTATAATAATATTGCTGGATATGCTAACAAGACCATCACTTTGAGTATGAGATTCCATCACCCCTGTGTAATTCAAAGTACCATCCTCCACTCTTCCAATTCATTTTTGGCTCAGAAACCAGTCACCGATGAACAGGAAAGCAGGACTGAGCTTCCTTGTAGTGACACTTTAACTAAGGTGGGGAACCAATTCCTGTAAACACAAACATACAGTTAAAGGGAATGTCCACCCCTCCTCAACAAAGCCTTACCTGCTTTAAACAACACCTGATAAGCAGGACTTCATTAACTTGAAATCTTCCAATTCGGCTCCCACACTGAGCTATTATACTGACAAGCTCCACTCCCTCGCCCCACCGCCGCTTCCGGGCTCCTCATTCAGTCTCCACTCGGCTGCTGTGTTCTTTTTATGTTCTTGTGTAGCTGCTGTGGAGACTGCTCCAGGAAAGGCAGTCAGTGATTGGCCGTGACGTCACTGTCACGGTCGACACTGCCTTACCCGGAAGTGGAGAGACGCGGCGGTAGGGTGAGGAGGAGCTGGTGAGTATAATAGCTCAGTTTGGAGCCAAATTGGAAGATTTCAAGTTAACGAAGTCCTGCTTATCAGGTGTTTTAAAACAGGTAAGGCTTTGTGTGTGGAGTGGTGGACATTCCCTTTAATCACATTTATTAAAAGGGATTATCATATATTAATGCAAAATACCATATGTCCTTAATAACTACTTTCCAGTGAAATGCTTTTGCTAAATATATCGGGATGGATTTAATAAAATGACATTCCCATTAGAGTTGGGGATTCTTTAAAAAAAGTCCATCATAGCCTCTTTATTTTTATTTTTTAAAACTCTTTTATTTAGGTGAGATTGTCCTTTTAACTGGTTCCTTTGATTCACATGAAAGGACTGCTTAGGGTTGCTTACCTTTCCCTTTTTGAGACCTGAACAAAAATTAAATTTACATTCTGAAAGGCTAAATACCAGTTCATTAAAAGCAATGCTCTATATACTGATATCTATGCAGCCTGCGTCATGATTCTAGTTTAAGTCAGACCAGCTTGAACACTAGATTTTATGTGTTTTGCTTCCGGTCTTGAAGGGAAATGTGGCAACACAACACTGCTTAGCTCTAGCTCACAAACAGAAGAGGACATTCAGCGCTTCTTGTGATTTATCAGTGACAATATACTTGTTTAAAATCAATCTGGAGAATTCCTCTGTGTTCCTTGATGAATCAAACTGACATTTCAAACTAAAGAAGCTAGCAGAGAGGGAAAAACTGCAGGGATCTGTATTGAAAGCTGGGTACACACCATCAAATTATTCATTACGGCCGATTGTTCGCCTCTAGCAAGCAGTTTTCCTGAATGAATCCATGTCAGTCATGGAAAAAGTAGCCAAGGCCGAAAGTTCCCTGCGACACATTGTGCAATTCATAGGAGACTATGCATATCACCAATGCTTTTCCGACATACCTATCCGGATAAACAGGTGACCAGATTGGTCACAAGATGTAAGGCATTAAAAATATGTTTTAGGGTGGACTTTTTTGGTCTCCCTGACTGACTTAGAGGAAAAATATTTGTAACATGTTGCTATAATATTTTTAATTATTAGAAACAGGGTGACTGAGGACTAATAACAATGTCCAGAAGTACTTAAGAATAATAAGTTGGAGGACATGTAAACGGTAACCAAACCATTTTAATAAGGTAATAAAGATTAATTACCACAATCTTAAATCTCTTTTTTTCTTCTTCTCTGACTTTCCTTCAGAGAAGGAATTTTTGGAGGGGTGGATACATAGAGAGGAGACATACATCACAAACTAGGAGTGAGCTGAACAGGACATGAGGAGATATAGTGACAGGGAGCACTGAGAGCAAAAGGGACAAGTTCCTGACAGACAAAAATGAATAAATGCAAGTAATTTTTTTCACTTTAGAGTCTCTTTAAGTATTACTGTGCACATCCCTAAACTAACAATTGGTTAAACACATTTTGATTTTATTATTTCCATTCAATTTCTTTGTTAAAGACATGTAAAAATGGATGGAAGCACACTCAAATAAATTCAACAAGCATTTTTTAAAACTCTGCTGAACACCATACACACATTTCTGGGAGTCTAAGACCCCTTCCTCAGGTGTGCCACAATAATAAAAAAACCTGGTTGAATTTATTTGAGTGTGCCTCCCTCCATTTTTAAAGAAATCAATTTCACTGTTTGTGGACCATGCTTTTTTGAGTTTAACAGCAAGATGAACAACCCTACAAGAAATGGCAAGCTTTGTATGTAGAGTTTATTTATAAAGCGCCACTTGGGGATTCAGTGCTGTACAATAACAAAATACAATAAGTCATAAAGGGGATAAATACATCGATAGTTCAGTACATAAAATATAAATTATATAAATATAGTGCTAGAGCTTTGCCACAAGAGGAAAGGAGGTCCCTGCTGCCTAGAGCTAATTCTAGTTAGGTGGGTGTAACATACAGATACAATGGAATAGTTATAGTGCTGGAGTGAGACGAATGCAGTGCAAATAAAACAATCATGTACTGTGCTGGTTACCAGATAGGTAGGATGTAAGGCTGGCTTTAAAGGGTATGTCCACCCCCCAAACGAATTTTTAGTATGTTGCAGGGAAGCTGTAAACCTCGACCCTCGCAAGGTTTACAGCTTCAAAAGATGTCCCCAAATCTACTTACCAGGCTTCGTTCCCTATCCGCTCCTGTGATTGGCTAAGGCGCGATGCGAATGCGTGTCCATTCGCGTTTAGTGTTCAAGAATTTTTTCGCGCAATTGCATGCGTTTTTTCTTTGTAAATAGCAAAAACGCAAGCGCAAACTTGAAACAACGCGTGCAAACACACACCATTGCGTGCGTGATTTGGTGCGTTTGTAGTGTGTCCTCAGTTTAAAGGGATCTCCTCCACTGAAAAAAATGACATTGGCTATTATAGCAGTTTATAGGTAAACTAAGTCATACCCCAGAATCTTAGGTTACTCTGTTCCATATAAGCTCCGATCAGTTGCCTTTATACTGTACTGCTGCAAGATTCCTCTGCTTGACGTGCCCGCCTGCCTCCTATTTTGCCGACGTGCGCGCGCTCCTGTTGGACATGCGTACTAAGTCCCTTCTGTAATCGGACTAGCTGACCCCCCTGTACTGCCGACAGCCAATGGGAACGTAACGTCCATGTTCCCCTGGCAGCAAGAGATGTCAGCACGAGCTTCTCCGGTGTGTGTTGTTTTCCCCCCAGAATATAGTAGACAAGAGATAGATAATGGCAGATAGATGATGATTGATATGATGATTGGTATTTTTTTGGCTTTGTTTATTGATAGTGTGATAGTGACACTCCCAGCATCCCCTCTGAAATACACCTTCTGTCCCCCAGGCCCCCTGCAGTACAGCTAGTGACACTCCCAGCATCCCCTCTGAAATACACCTACTGTCTCCCAGGCCCCCCTGCAATACAGCTAATGACACTCCCCAGCATCCCCTCTGAAATACACCTTCTTCTGTCTCCAGGCCCCCCTGCAATACAGCTAATGACACTCCCAGCATCCCCTCTGAAATACACCTTCTGTCTCCCAGGCCCCCCTGCATACAGCTAGTGACACTCCCAGCATCCCCTCTGAAATACACCTTCTGTCTCCCAGCCCCCCTGCAATACAACTTGTGACAATCCCAGCATCCCCTCTGAATACACCTTCTGTCTCCCAGGCCCCCCTGCAATACAACAATGACAATCCCAGCATCCCCTCTGAATACACCTTCTGTCCCCCAGCAATACAACTAGTGACAATCCCAGCATCCCCTCGAAATACACCTTCTGTCTCCCAGCCCCCCTGCAACACAGCTAGTGACAATCCCAGCATGCCCTCTGAAATACACCTTCTGTCTCCCTTACAAACACACACACCTCCCCCTATAAATTCTATTACTTTTGCAATTGTTAAAAAAAGTCTCCTTACATAAATCTGTGTGGCTGACCTTGTAACTTACTCCCCCCTCTGTCCTTCCCTGCACATCAGCTGTGAATAGATCATAAGACAGGAAGGAAAGGCTTTGTTTACATCAGCATCACTGGGGTCAAGTGGGTGTGGCAGAAATCATGAATATGCATGTAATGATGCACATTGACTGACAGCCTGCCCACACAGTACAAACACAACCCCCAGAGCTACACAGCTGATGCAAAGGAACAGAGCTGATTTTGGGGGAAAAAAGGGTTGGGGGAAGATGAACTTTCATATAGAGGGGAAAAAAAAACGTTTTTCCATCATGGAGATACCCTTTAAGAGAGCTGGACTTGGAAAATTACAAAAATGTGGAGCTGATTAAGCTGCTCTAAAGGTTTCATATGTTTGTGTCAGTTAATACCATACAACAGTCACCTCAAATAGGTCACTATAGAAGAATTAAGAAGTCATTAGGAAAATTTGATACAGCTGCGTGATCTAGCAGTATTCACATTCACATTCACGTACCGATAAAGCCCCGATACCGTAAAGTAAACATACAGTTCTGAGCATTCTTCCTATGCTGTGTATATGCTCTGTATAGAGAGAACGCTCGGGACTCTATGTATGACAGCATCTTGCAGAGCCTGTCATTTTTTAAAACTTTAATGCGTGTACCCAGCCTAAGAGTTTCTTTCCAAACTGGTTTGCACACATGAAACGTATACAGTGGGTCTGGGGGAGCCAGTAATAGAGAAATTATATATGTCTAACCGATGGTTTCCTCCACTTCACCAGACCCAACATACACTTAAGGGTATGTCCACCCTTAAAAAAAAATTTCCTCCAAAGATTCCCCCTGTCCCCCCAGCCCCAACCGCTATGTTAATATATTAGAAAATGCCCCAAACTTTACTTACCTCCCTCTTTGCCTCCGCCGCACTGCCAGGCCCTCTGCTTGCGAGTAAATGCAAGCAGAGGGGCGGACCGACAGTAGCATCTGTGATTGGCTGATGCCAGCCAATCACGGACGCGGCTGCCGGGAGTTCATTGCGCGGAGGCAAGAGGAAGGTAAGTAATGTTTCGGGCATTTTCTAATATATTAACATAGGGTTGGGGCGGGGGACAGGGGAATCTTTGGATAAAAGGGATTTACACTAGGGGGAGGGAATCCTAATCGGGATGGAGAGGGAGAAGGGCTGCAGTACGCATGCCAAACTTCTCCCGGAGGCCAGGTAGGAGGCAGAGTCCTACGTGGACTCTGCTATCCTCCTGGTGGGCAGTTTTTTGGGACTTTGGGGGGGACTGCAGGAGAACCTCATGGAGCTGGGATGTGAGGTAAGGATTAAACTACACTACATGATGGGGCCAGTAGTGGGGGGGGATTATAGTTTTGGGGGTGGACATGCCCTTTAACTAAAGAAGGGTTTGGCATAAATCAACACAGGACTGTAGCTGTGAACAAAGTGCAGGTTTTATTATAGAAACACGTGTGCTACATGTTTCGGACCACAAGTCCTTCCTCAAGCCCACTTGCAGGAGACCCATAAGGAGCAGAGATGTAATGGAAGGACAGTGGGGCCAGTAGTGGGTTGGGGTGGACATGCCCTTTAATACATCCCCATAGGTTGTGAAGGTTCTCATTCATCCAGTCATGGTATATCTGTTGTATTCAATTAGATCAACTGGACATGAATGTAGTTCTTGAAGACGTTTCGCTAGTCATCCGACTGGCTTTCTCAATTCAGAATGACTTGTACAAGAATCTGTGGCAATTATGTACCCTGGAAAATCCCAATTAGCATATCACAGCCAGGTGTTAAGGGTGTGATTAGATAGTGGCTAAGAGGTGTTATAGGAAGCCCAGAGATAGGTGTTAAAAACACATTGTACATGGCAGACAGTTGGTGTCGAACCCCCCCACCTCTATTTAGGCTTGGTTTCTTTATTTCACAATAAATGGCCTCCTTAACGCCTCTCTTGAACCAGTCACGTTCCTTCTCGCCAGTATGTTAACATTACAATCTTCAAAGGTATGCCTTTATCCTTAAGATGCAGATACACGGCTGAGTCCTGACCCGAGGAATTGGCTCTTCTGTGCTGGGCCATACGTTGATGCAGTTGCTGTTTGGTCCCCCCCCATACAAATCAGAGCATTCTTTCACTGCACTGCACTGCATATATATGTCGCTTTTCTTGTGTTTAGGTATTGGGTCTTTCGGATGTACCAATTGCTGCCTCAGTGTGTTGTTCGGTTTAAAGCAGAACAGGGATACGATGTTTTTTGAAAATTCTTCTTAATTTCTCGGAGACCCCTGCTACATATGGGATGACATGTTCTTTCTCCTGTCTTGCTTTCTCCCCTTCACGTTGGTATTCGTGTTCTTTTCTTTCCTTCTACTTCTTTTGACAAAGGCCCAGTCTGGATATCCACAAGTTTTAAGGGCTCCTCTGAGATGTTTCATTTCTTTAGCCTTCGCCTCTGTGCTAGTGGGGGTGTTCTCGGCTCTGTGTTGCAGGGTTCTGATGACACCCAGCTTGTGATCTAAGGGGTGGTGGGAGTCAAACATCAAATACTGATCTGTGTGTGTTGGTTTTCTGTAAACCTCTACTTCCAGTTTACCATTTCCTTAACTTCTACCAAGCAGTCCAAGAAGCCAGTTTTTGTTTAGTACCTCTTCCCTTGTGAATTTAATGTTTTGGTCCTTTGAATTAATGTTTTGGTCCACCGCACTTCCCTTGTGAATTTAATGTTTTGGTCCACCACAAGTCATTCTGAATTGAGAAAGCCAGTCGGATGACTAGCGAAACGTCTTCAAGAACTACATTTCATGTCCAGTTGATCTAATTGAATACAACAGATACATCCCCTATAGGTTCCAGTTCCACACAGAGAGAATTATGGGAAACCCGTGAAGATTATAAGAGAAGAAGAAATATTGTACAAGTAACATAAGTCCTAAAGGAAACCAGCCGATGATGTGTCTGTAAGCTTACCGATCACCTTCACTGGGTGACTGCTTCTTCGTATGTCCCATCAGCCTCATCCTCCACAAACAGTGATAGGTCCCAGCAGCATCATGTAGCTGGACATTAAGCAGAGAGAGGGTCAGGTCGCCATCTTGGGCCCAGATCTCACCCATGCCCGGTTACGGTATTTGTACCGATTGCTGCTGTCTGTCCTCACGGCCGTTTTTAAGGAGTAAAGCACGGTGTGGAAGAGATTGTGAACCAGCGAATCTCCAGGCGATCAGCGCTGGCCGGCGGGGAGAGAGTGCAGGGCAGGACGGCGTCTGATCCCACCACTACTACTACACCTCCAGGGTGTCGGACTGCACCTGAAACGTAACTGAAAGAGACAGAACAAGGAAACCAGAGCGGGCTCATGTCTATTACTGTCACCCTACTGTGCTCCTGGATAATGAATGTGAGGGGGGGGGCAATCGGGCTAGGGGGACTTTACCTGTAAATGGGGGGATTAGAAGGAAAGCCAAGGACAGTGACACTAGGCCTGGTGCTGGTAACTCCCCCCCAGGTATTGTCAATGGCTCAGTCCCTTATAGCGCTGCATCCGGCACCATCTCCATTTCTCTCTTACTTCCCAACTTCCTTTAGGTTCAGTCACATGACAGAAAGTGAAGTGAAAAACCGAATCTATAGGAACCCGGATGTACTGACCCAGAGACAGACACAAGGAACCGGGGAGCTGGTGACACCCGAACACTGATTGACCATGGGCCTCTCCCCCGCTCATCTTCCCTTTCTGCTCCCAGTCCTAACTCTGCTGGAAGGTTCGGGTAAGGAATGTCCAGTGACAGGGAGGCTGGTCCCATTATACAGTGACAGGGAGGCTGGCCCCCTTATACAGTGACAGAGGCTGGTCCCATTAAACAGTGACAGGGAGGCTGGTTCCATTATACAGTGCCAGGGAGGCTGGTCCCATTATAAAGTGACAGAGGCGGTCCCATTAAACAGTGACAGGGAGGCTGGTCCCATTATACATGACAGAGGCTGGTCCCATTAAACAGTGAAGGGAGGCTGGTTCCATTAAACAGTGACAGGGAGGCTGGTTCCATTAAACAGTGACAGGAGGCTGATTCCATTATACAGTGACAGGGAGGCTGGTCCCATTATACAGTGACAGGGAGGCTGGTCCCATTATACAGTGACAGGGAGGCTGGTCCCATTATACAGTGACAGAGGCTGGTCCCATTATAGATGTGACAGGGAGGCTGGTCCCATTATACAGTGACAGGAGGCTGGTCCCATTATACAGTGACAGGGAGGCTGGTCCCATTAACAGTGACGGGAGGCTGGTCCCATTATACAGTGACAGAGGCTGGTCCCATTAAACAGTGACAGGGAGGCTGGTTCCATTAACAGTGACAGGGAGGCTGGTTCCATTATACAGTGACAGAAGGCTGGTCCCATTATACAGTGCAGAGGCTGGTCCATTAAACAGTGACAGGGAGGCTGGTTCCATTATACAGTGCCAGGGAGGCTGGTCCCATTATAAAGTGACAGAGGTGGTCCCATTAAACAGGGACAGGGAGGCTGGTCCCATTATACAGTGACAGAGGCTGGTCCCATAAACAGTGACAGGGAGGCTGGTTCCATTAAACAGTGACAGGAGGCTGGTTCCATTAAACAGTGACAGGGAGGCTGATTCCATTATACAGTGACAGGGAGGCTGGTCCCATTATACAGTGCCAGGGAGGCTGGTCCCATTATACAGTGACAGGGGGGCTGGTCCCATTTACATTACAGAGGCTGTCCCATTATACAGTGACAGGGAGGCTGGTCCATTATACAGTGACGGGAGGCTGGTCCCATTATACAGTGACAGGAGGCTGGTCCCTTATACAGTGACAGGGAGGCTGGTCCATTATACAGTGACAGAGGCTGGTCCCATTAACAGTGACAGGGAGGCTGGTTTCCATTAAACAGTGACAGGGAGGCTGGTTCCATTATACAGTGACAGAGGCTGGTCCTAATGGAACCAGCCTCCCTGTCACTGTTTAATGGAACCAGCCTCCCTGTCACTGTTTAATGGGACCAGCCTCTGTCACTGTATAATGGGACCAGCCTCCCTGTCACTGTATAATGGGACCAGCCTCCCTGTCACTGTATAATGGGACCAGCCTCCCT